>PGGA01000017.1:997046-1127335 GCA_004380915.1 Calonectria pseudonaviculata
AGTTACACGAATGTGAGAATAATTTGGGTCAGTCAGTAATGTGTTGGCTGCACCGCAGCCCGTGATTTCAGAACCGATAATCACCACATCCACCTCCTCGGGTAGGGTTGTAGATTGAATCGTTGCCACCGTCGGATGACATGGTTCTTGCCAGGCGGAGGCTGTCGGATTCGGGAGAGGCAAGCCCGGGGTTACGGCAATCCTTTCCTTGAATTCGTCCTTGTGATCTGCAGTGGATTAACAAGATTGGCCAATTAGCTTAGGCAATTCTTTGACGCCTGCGAGATTACCTTGGCCAGGCATATTTTCTGATTGGCGATTGCTCTCTGGTTAATGATGCATGCAACGCGATAACATGGGATTTGCGAACCAGGAATCCCTATTGGTATCGGCCAACCAGAGATCAGGAAACAGGCCGGTTCTCACCCCACACTCAAGGCACGAGGCCAGCCGGCTTTACGTTTTAATTCCCTCGCCATATTTCTGGTGACAAATCCTCCGGTTCAAGTATTTGAGCCTCTCAATTGGCGGGGATGGTGCGGATAACTGGGACTGCGGATCCCGCGGGATTCCAAAAACACCATTGACGCCGTACGAATTTCTTCCGGGTCGCCTAAAAGTGACTGGTTACCTCGCACAATAACTACGTAGAGAGAACCCATCGCAACATTAAGGGTATTTATTTACACACTCCAAGTGCCTTGTAGAAGTGCATACATGATTACATTCGGCAATCTCCTTCCGGCCAATACTGCGATTTTCGAAAGTGATTAGTCCCATTGTGGGTTCTTTCGACAACTCGAACTTCAGGTAGTGACGGCAAGCAGGGATGGAAATGTTATTACGAGTCAAGCATTGGCTAGATACAGATTTCTTCTCGTGAAAGATTTTGCAATCCTGGCATCGGAACCGTTAAGGAAGACTTTTTCACTCCCTTGCCGAACAAGGACGGCCCGATTACAGTGCCCCATCATGCGAGGATATCTATGGATGATAACACCGGAAAATGGTTTGCCCGCGAGAGTTGGCGAATGTTTTCGTTTACATAGTGTCTTCACTGGAGGGTAAGTTGCCTAAACAAATTTTGACGCACTTTTGCTCAGACACGAATTTGTTAGTTGACCAGCAGCTTTCGGTTGGTCTCACAGCCCTAGGTGGATCATTAATCATGGCCACATGTCTCGGACCGACCGGAGCTGACGGACAATGAAGGCCGGAGTTGAGTCATCCCAAACGTCATGGTTGCTTTGTAGGATGCGGACTCTGGGTTTCGGAACTCGATTTTCTGAGCTCCATTTTGAATGCTACCCCACGCCGAAAAAGATTATTTCTCGACCTTGAGGTCCAGCTTTTCCAGGCCCCAATCTTAGATTAGGGCTAGATCTAGCGAACCTCCAGCTCCACAAGAGCTGGCAAGTTACAACTGGAATCTGGGGAAGTGGGTCGTTTTGAGGTCAATCCCCGCTCTCGGACGAGTCGTAGAAACTATTTGTCATGCATTCCCCTGGAGACAAAAGACGGGCTTTGCCTCAAGTCGTCCTAGGCCGTGTTGAACACGTAGCCAACGTGGGGATGGCAAACTGTGTGATTGGCCGAAGACAAAAGAGGCTCTGTGAGCATTAAGCAAATTAAGCATTGCCAAGATTGGGGACCGTCATTGGAATATCAACAACGACAAAGATTTTTAATAGAAATCATATAAAACCAAAGCTCAGCGGTTCTTTGCCGAGCCGAACGAGATGATCCTCCAGGTGGGCAGTTTGGATTACATATTCGATTGAGCAATTGGTAGCTCGGTGGAGCCCAATGTGATCATGTGGGAATAGCGCTGAAGCACGCCAAAAGGCAAAGGAAACTATTACCCCCATTTTACCCTCACAAAACTCCCAGCTCCTCGCCATGTCCAACCGCACCACCATGGCCCGGAACCCACGCAAAATGAGCCTGGCCTATTTTTATCACAGTTTTTAATATAGGTCACAATACCCGTGTGGTCAGTCCTGTCATTTCGCGGGGGTAATAATAACGTAAATGCTGTCAAAACTCTGCAAATGAATTCTCCCGAGATCGGAATCATATGGTTATAAGAAGGTCGCATAATCGGGATGAAGGGATCTGTAATCCAAGGACGACTCATCAGAAGCTGAAAGAGACGCTCTCCCTTCAGTCATGCCTACTGCGGTCCAAGTGAGTCGTCTGGCGCCCCGAGAGACGCATTCAACTCAATAACTTCCTCTTGGCAACAGGCTTCCCCAACCATTCCCACGATCTTGCGACTTGCGATATTCGAATTCGAAACACCCCGTGAAGACGTATTCGTCAAACACGGAACGTACGGCGACATTGCCACAAAGCTGCTCCGTCGCACTTTCACGTCTGCCATCAACCCAACGCCGTTATTGAACGTAACCAAAGTCAGCGTCCCCAAGGGCGATACGTGGCCCAATATCGCCGACGTAGATGCTGTGCTAGTAACCGGCAGCAGTAAGATCATCGACGTGCCGTGAAAGACTTGGGCTAATGGTTCTCTGTCAGAGTATACCGCCTCGGACAATGATGTCTGGGTCCATCCATTGATCGCCTTCATCCAGCAAGCATATCATGCGGAAAAGCCATTAGCTGGAATATGCTATGGTCACCAAATAATCGCACGGGCTCTCGGGGGGCGAACCTCACATAACCCTCGCGGTTGGGAAGTGTCGGTTTGCCAAATAGACATGACTCCGAAAGGGGTTGAAATCTTTGGCGCTAACAGCTTGGTAAGAAGACGCGGTTCGGGAGGCATTGGTAAAAATCCTAACCGAGATTAGAACATACACGAAGTGCACAGAGATGCCGTGATTGAGCCACCGCCTTACGCGCAAGTCATTGGATCGAGCGCTCTCTGTGATGTCCAGGTGATGTACCAACCTGGTAGAATCTTGGGGTTCCAAGGCCACCCAGAATTTGACAAGTTCATCACAGAGTCTTTTATTCAAGAGAGGATGAACGAGAGAATGCTTGGCCAGTCCATCTATGAGGATGCAATGTCGAGGATTGAGCAAAAGCATGATGGAGATGTATTGGCGAAGGCCATGTGTAAGTTCTTTTTAGGATCCTGAATATAGATTTTGATAGGGCCGGAAGAAAATGTGAAATTGATGATTTTAATTTTGGTTTCCATGACCCTGTGTAATGAATTGCTCTCTTTTTTTTTCGTTCTCCCTTGTTTTTGTAAAATTCCGGAATGGCAGAGTCGTCAATGGACAGTGACATGGAGAAGTTGCAAATATACACTGATGTGTCTTGGCAATTACTCATTCTCCAAGTAGGTGACGTCATTCATTACCTGGGTGTAGATGAGCTTGGCACTTGGGAATAAGCTTAATAAACAAAGAGGCCGGCTATTGGGCCGGATGCATAAACTGCACAATTATGAAATCGTATAGTTTTGCTTCCATACTATCAATCTATTGCGGTATTTGTTTTACTTATTCGTCTGTTGTCGCAATTTTCCGTAGCCAAGATTGTGCTGTGCGTTATGCATTCCGTCGCTCGGGGCGCTGGGGAAAGACATGCTCAACTTTGTGGATTCACCAGACTTTACGTTGGGCGAATAGCATTCCCAAAGCAGCAAGATCGCCACGATTGCTGGCCGCCAATGCAGCTTCACAAATCTGAACTTTGCAAGGGAATCAGGCAAACTCAGCTTGGCATATTCATCATTATGCAACCTACAATCAGGGGCCATATTAAATAAGCTCAAATGCAGGACAGAGATAAGCCGTATCCCCAACTATAAATTACACCCTCTCGCCTTGATGTTAGCGTCGTCTGGTCGCTACCGAAGTCGATAAAGTTGAAAGACATCTTGCCACGACCCACTATCAATCATGCACTTCAATGCCCTGCTATTATCTCTAGTCGTCACAGCGGCACCGTCGCTATGCAACTACGCTGTCCCTTCGCTATGGGATGGGAGCTGTTACTATCCTACAGCGGATATTGACTTCAATCTCAATTCCTATCTTGGACGTTGGTACCAGGTTGCAGGGACACTCGCTCCGTTCACCGCCGGCTGCAAGTGCATCCTTGCGGAGTATCGGTTGAATGTTAGCGACTCATTGCCGAATTGAAATGATTGATGGAATCTGACATTGACAGGATAACGGCACGGTTCAAGTCAGCAATACATGTCAAAGAGGAGAGAGGGCATCGAGCGTTCTCGGAACGGCGTCCCCAGCTGACCCTATATATGGGGATTTGGGAGTCTTTCGCGTCCAATTCCCCGGACAACCTGAGCCGGATTGTCCGGGACCCAACTATGTCGTGCAAGGTACGAAGGCGAACTCCAATGAGAGACGCGAGGCTCAAGCTGATCTCCGACTCTTACCCACAGATTATAACAATGACTTTGCCATTGTGCAAACCAACAATTTTACTACGCTCTTTATTTTAAGCAGGGAACAACATGTACAAGATGATGTGATAGAGGTAAGATCATCCTATTGGGTGGTGTTGGTGGAGGAGAAGAAAATACTAATTTGTAACAGGCTTGGATTCAAAAGGCTGGTGGGCTTGGATCTGATCTTAATAATGTTGCTAAAACAGACTAGACGGGCTGCTATTTTACATAAAGCAATGTATTTTTATTAATACTAGAGAATATTCGGCCACGGCCACGGCCGCAGCCAGGCGTTGTCAGTCTTAATGCTCGTTCCGTCCCCTTTATTGTCTTGACATGTATTATACGGCACGAGGTATTGCTTTATCCATTGTTTTAATTGATGCTTTTACAATGATGTTTACAATCGAAAACCCCATATAAAAACATCATTCGATACTAGAGAGTATAGAAAAGAACAAACAGTCTAGCGGCGCGAGCTTATTTACATCGGGACATCACACTTGAATCAGGCACCTCTTCCAATTGCATAAGGCCTGTATTGGTGGGAGTTTGAAGGTAGCAAGCGGCTTAGTTGATACTGGCCGGTGCAGACAGACGGCAATATCAGCGGCTGAAGAAGTTTTATGACGTCTCTGGCTTATTTTACCCCCGGCATTCCTGGTGGGCAGCCTCGGGAGGTGGGCAGCGTGTGTCTTATGTATGATCATCGTAAATACACAAGATGTAACTTGTCGGTCTATCTGACGGCCATTCCCGAGTGTGTTTTTGTCCAAAGGCGAGCCTTTAGTACTATTGGTGGGAGCCCTTGCTCCAACCTCAACAAGCGGCCCGAGCATCTGCATCACGGTGGTTGCCAAGATCGGCAATGCCATAACGGGGCACACAGTCGGACTAACCAGGCCCAAGTCCTTGCCCAGCATTTCTATTCTCGCCTTTGAATACTGAAAAAAAAAACTTGTATTTCAATTCTTGTTGCCTTCGCCGCTTATGTTTTCAGCTGGTCGAATTGGAGAGGTGGGACGGGATGGGTACGGCCCGCTTGAGGCGAAGCGTTAGTTGGATGGCGGCTCGTCTCAGCTGGCCACTCACGGCACACATGACTTGCATCTTGGGAGGCATATCACATATGGACTGCACTGGTACTTTAATTGGCATACAACTTTCCGTCAATGCGATGTTGTTATACTTTCTAGCCCATGTTAAAATACGATGGGTATTTGCAGATCGCTCAACTATGGGCCATCAGAATCAGGGTCCGAAGAATGAACAGCTTTCTCATTAAGGATAAGCCTGGTTATGAAGGTCATCTGAATTGGAGCGTAGCAGCCTTATCCGAGATCCTGAAAGATGGTGGATATCATACAATCATGTCAGCGAAATGGTCAGTCTTTACTGATCTCCTTCATTGAGAATGTATGTGATAGTGGCCTAACAAGCTTCTGTTTTACAGGCATATTAGATTGGCCAATGAGCTCGCTCCCTGTAGTAGAGGCTTCGATAAAAATTTCAGCTTTCTCCCCGGTGCTGGAAATCACTACGCCTTTGAGCCTCAACTAGATGATGGGGAGTTCAAAATCCCGTCTCTTAATACCGAGGGGTTTTGGATGATTGGAGCAGGAATTTATCGACCATAAAACTGACTTGCCAGAAGAATTTTACTCGATAAAATCCTTCACGGATCTTATGCTAGGGTTCTTGAGTGAGAGAAATGACTCTGAAAAAGAGAAGCATTTCATGGCATATCTTCCATTTGTGGCACCACACTGGCCGCTCCAGGCCCCCGAGGAAATTACCCAGAATCATGGTGAGTTCTTCTTTGGCATATGAATTGTTAAGGGAAATGATTGTTGACTTACTTCACCCAAAGCTGGAAAGTATGATCATGGGCCAGTTTGGTTTTGTCGATTTTAGTCTTCTCTCTTGCCTTGATACCTGGCCACTATTGGTATTCAGTTTTTGGGGTCTACCAAGATACTGATTACCCAAGACTGCTCATTCTATTTCATAACATGTCTGGATGTGTTAGATATAGGCTAATAAGATCCTCATTAACTCCGGTTCTTTTAAATATTCATCGCAACAGGCTTCTAATTTGGCTTCTATGAATTATCTCCCAATGCCTCTTCCTTTATTTCCATTTAATCCAGAACTTCATCATTTCTGAATTGACTGAGATTTACAAAGGAAAACTAGGCGTTCCACCAACACATAACTTCATAATCACGAACCTCTTGTGCATCAGTATTCTGAGGTTCAATATCGATCACTGCGGGCAGCGCTGCGGTCAGCGCTGCGGTCAATTCAATTTTGCTCAATTCAACTCAATCCAACCCAATTCAAGTCGACAAAATGACTACTCAATCCAATCCAAATGTGAATAATAAATTGATTAAATTGATTAAATTAACTATAGGGTATTTAGTATAAGTATATGATATTTTAATTGATTTTTGGTGTCTTGGGTATAGTTTACCCGGGAGATTAAGAAAGCACATTTCTACTTAATTATCACCAAAAGTGATATAGCATTAAAACACTAGATGTCTAACACATAACGACCCACGTGATTCAATATAGCTCAATTTAACTCAATCAATTCAATTCTAGGGCCCTCAATTCAACCGTGAATTTCCTCAATTCAAACGTGAAAATCTTGATTGAAAATTGAATTGACCGCATCGCTGACTGCGGGACCTCCATTTTCTTCATCGTCTATCAGAACGCACCATTCTTCAAGTTGTTGCCCAAACCCCAAGGTGTCTGAGATGTTTTCTTGGTTCAGGCCAGGTGCCGTAGGGATGTCATTAAAAGCATTTTTGTGTGAACTTTGTTCCCTGGAAATCGACTCTAACTCGTTTGAATCAGTCTCCCGAGCTCTATTTGAGTCTATAGCATGGCTTGTGCGTTCATCTTCATATGGTATCAGTCCAAGAGAGCTGACAGGTAGACGGAAGCCGAATTACTATCAATAATGTTGTTAATTGCTCCCCGTAGCCTATTACACTAAAGGATAGGAGAAAATATGTTAGTGCGGTAATGCATAGTGACGTCCAGCAGGCCCAAAAACACCCACACTCCAATTCAGATTCCAATGAAAACTCTGGTTTCTCTGTCGGCTTGCTATTTTCCTTCCCATATCCTAAGATGGCACAAGAATGACACGCCGTGGCTTCAGGGCATGTTAACAAAGGCCTACAGCAATAAAATTGGGTGACGCGTACATAGGCAAAAATCGGCGCTCCGGGAATTTCCAGTCCAGGGCCAGCCTGCGCCTTTGGAAGTGATAGCTTGTGTGCGGTCAGTGTCATGGTCTGTTTCATGGCAGCCTCTGCCCAAGGAAGACTGTAGACATGAAAAGAGTCGAGACTTTCCAGATCTGAAAAGTACATCGATAGAGCTTTACTCTTGTCGCGTAAAGGGACGACAAATCTACCTGTAAATCAACACCAACGTCAATGGCCCGAGACAGGATTTCCATACACTGGATAATACTTCCACATTTATCACTGGATATGAAGTATCTCGCGTAGTGAAAGCCGGCGTGGGCCTCTCCCATTAACCATCAGCACCCAGCGGCTGTTAATGGCGGAGAAAGTGACAAGATGGCTTTGGTTTTGTTAGAGATGCGCCATAATGTAGACTATAAGCTTCAGAGTTTCAAAATGAGACAGTTTGTTGATTATAGTTGCCAGTCCGTCGGGGGTTTAAAGCCATAACAACTCCAGGAAAATGTTTACTTTAAACTGGAATTTGGGATGACTCGATTCATGCCGTTCAACATGGCTTAAGTTGTTTTGTCTCATGGGAGGAAAGATTTGAACCACCATATTTATTTTAACAAAAATCATTAAAATTGAAACCCCTGCCTTGTCTTTTCTACTTGAATCGTACCTTGGAAAGTACCGAGATATTCGTCTTGCGATTGCACTTGACATTACATCCAGGGCATGACCAGCTCAAGCGTTAAATATCACGTTACCACGTGGGGAAATTTTGCATGTCTCTTTTCAGCTCTTCAGCCCCGTACCCACCATATCTCTAGCGGGCTTTCAGCTCGGATGTAAACTTAGGTATTCAAGCGCGCATGGAGTCGGGATAGATTATGCAGTTGGTGGCATTATCTTGATGAATGTCAAATGCATCACCGCGCCTGGACTCCCCAGTAAGTAGTTCCAACGTAGCTCGATGGTTGTTCGTCGGCTATTTGGATGGCTGACCGCATCGGTCACCCTCATCGCGGTCTGCAAGCCACGCTACCAATTTCAATCTTAGACACTGGTGCCAAGTGGGGGGTAGAATCAATAGCTTCGCACTGGGTCAGGGGGGGACGCCAAAAGTCGGGTTTGGGAAACGTCAACGCGTGGCATCTTTGCTTGTACAAAATATCAACTTTGCCATCGTTTGACCCTGCTCAGAGGCACTGAGCTCCAAGGCTGTTCGGTGAGCATGCCAGGATGAGCTACCAACCCCTTTATGGCGTCGAAGGGCGGTTTTCGGCCGTCGTCCAGTACGTGCGCAAGATGTCCAAGGCACTCATCTTTCTCGCAACAGCTGGTTTCATTCTTGCCATCCTCTCCTTCACAAAGGTTAGTCAATGCTTTTTCCCCCGTGGTTTCCTGGCATGAATTTGACACGGTATTAGAGCACTAGCCTATATGCCTCCAACACTCCCAGCAACCCCTTTTTACTGGGCAACTCAGAGCCTTCGCAGCCTTCGTAGCCTCCAACCCGGCTAGGCCCTGAAAACAGGCGCTTCGTCATTGTCATGCCTGCTACGTTGCCTCACCCAAACCTATGCAAGTCCATGATGAGCGCCATTGCACTTGGCTATCCGAGCCCAATCGTGGTCAATTGGGGCTTGGATCACCGTCTTCTATCTAAATGGAATGGCGGAGCAAATCTGCTCAAAGTCCCTGGCGTCTTGCGCTATCTGGATTCGGTTCTTAACTCATTTGCTCATCCTAGTGAGAAACTCGATGATGAGGATCTTGTTCTCATCGTGGATGGCTATGATGCTTGGTTTCAACTACCCCCTGAAGTTCTGCTAACACGCTATCATGCGAGCAATGAGAGAGCCAATGCCCGACTGCTTGAAAAGTGGCAAGCAGAAGAGCCAATGCCCATGGAGCAGACCATCATTGCAGCATCAAAGAAGAAATGTTTTCCCACGCCGGAATTCAACGCGGACTTGCACTGCGATAAGCTGCCTGAAAGTCCATTTAGGTCAGACCTTTTACAGACACGAACATGAGCGACTATCATACTGTGCGGCACAAGTTCATCAATGGAGGTGTTTACATGGGCAAGGCAGGCGACATGAGGCACATGTTCCGTCGTGGCTATAGTAGATTACCGGGCAGCATTGACAAGGCTTATAAAATGTCCAGTGAACAGGGCGTCACGGGCGAAATATTGGGCGAACAGGAGGTGTGGCGGCAGTGGAAGAGAGAGGGTAATGTCACGGTAAGCGAAATGACAGCGCTAGTGGATCAGGACTTTGAATATCACATAGGCCTTGACTACCATCAGGAGATCTCCATCGCCGCCGTCTTTGAAGAAGAGGATGGTTTGATCATCAAGTTGAACAACAAAACCGGAATCAAGGAACGGTCAGAGGCTCTAGGAATTTCGCCAGCGCGACTACGGGGTGTTCCAGAGGACGTCAGGAAAACGAAAAACCCCCTGGACGGCATTGTGGAGGCCCCAAACTGGGGAGAGATGCCGCTCTACGCCGACTTCTTTACCGAGTCTGTTCCCGTCATCATGCACCACAATGCCCATAGAGACGGTCTCAAACAGCGGCGCATATGGTGGTGGGACCAGACTTGGTTTTTTGGGTACTTGCGGGAGCTCCTCGCCCGTCACCTAAAGCCCGGCGAGCAGTCTCCGTTAGCAACGATTCGTACCAAGGATCGCGACATCACATACTGGCCCGTACCTGCCAACGAGCTGAGGAAAATGCCAAGTTGGCTGAAGGACTTGGACAGTAAAAACCCAGGCTTCTCATTTCAGTGGTGCGTGTCTAATATTTAATCTAGATAACATAAATCTTATGCTTGGCGGCTGGGTATACTGTCATTTGACTGGAAACTTTTCTACGCCGTTGGCTTGGCATTAAAATAGACTTTACTGAGAGAATACACCAATGGCGAGGACACGCGGGTTAGCTATAACGGACAATCAAGAACAATATTTCAGTTTTGGAATGTTGATTGGGAATGGTCAAACCGTGTAGACTACCGATATTATCCATCATTGGCCTTTTCAATCATATAAATATGACACTATTAAAACTGACTTTTTTTTAATGGGAAGAGTAAATGGGAGGAATGCGGTGGGGGTGCAAGTTGGAGAGAGTCATCATAGGAAGGCCTGCCCATGCCACATGCTACGATAAACATGACACCATTGGTCTGGACTGTTCACATATTGATACATATTTAAATACATGGATAACTGCTTCTTATTTAAGATGTTGGTGGGGAATATCAAGCTCATTATCCAACTAGAGAGGCATGGCAATGAAATGATGTGAGAGCTCGATTAGCCCAAAACCCCAAACCTACTTCTTATTCAGTCGGTTCATTGCCTTGGCATGCTCATATACAAGTGGCTTGGCCTCCGCATCGTCGAGATAAATGGTGAACCCATCGTTATGATTCCGCCCATACGAAAACCCAGAATAACCATATTGCCAGTACATGTCTGGCATCCTCTTCTCCACGTGAATCCGCTGCCACTCTCCAAGAACCTCCACTCTTGTTTCATTTCTTATTGTACCGGGATTTTCTGCTCGTGCCTCGGGTGTAAGCCATCCGTATTCTTCGTGGATTACCGGCTTTCCAGCTTTAGCGCCTGATGCAGCATGGTCTCGAACCCATTGGTTTGTCCACGGAACGGTCTTGTTCCACCAGTCAGGATATGTATGGAAAACGCCAAAGTCAATAGTAGACAATGACAACTCATGGTCAAAGTCGCCGCCATCACTGCCATTATACGCCCAGTCGTCAGACTCGCGGTTGAAGCCCCCCTCTCCACCCCAAGTCACAAGGTGGTGCGGGTCGAGACTCTTGATATATGCACTCATCTCCTTGACCCAGCCAGATAATAGTTCCGGATTGCAGTCGTCACTACGTGGGAGGTTACGAACTCCATTGGCGCCGCAGCGTGGCTCATTGGCGAGCTCCCACGCCATGATTGTGGATGAATCCTTGTAACGAGTAACCATTGCCTTGACGTAGCGCTTGAAAGCCTTCTTAATCTGAGGAAGACGATAAAACTAGAGAATATTAGTACGTTTCGTTGAATTTCGAGTCATTTACTGACATCGTCATGGTATTTTCCACCCAGGTTTACCGTGTAAACATCCATGCCTCCGTAATCGGCCCAGTTGTTGGTCAAGGCAACGATCAACTTTATCTCCACTTTGGATGCGGCATCAACAACCTTGTCAAATGGCTCAACGTCAATTTTCGATTGACCATTCTCCCATATCTGAAAGTAGACACCAGTGTCGCCAGCGCCTTCCCCGCCGTACTGTGGAAGACCATTTGGATCTGTGGATGCGTTTCTATCGTTGAATCCCCAGGTACGAAATACGTTGAGACCGGCCTTTTTAGCTTCTCCAAGACCCTTTTCGACGTCCGCCTGGGTCTAATGCACATTTAGTCTTATCAAAGCTATTGGGATCAAAAGAGGCTATGCATACCCCGGAGAATGGAAGGTAGTAGGCGTTTGAGCCGGCAAAGTAAAAGTCCTTATCATTTAATTGAAACTTTTGTTTCTGGACGGTCACAAAATCCTTTGGGGCATGTTTTGTTGGTTTACATGTTGCTCCGTCCCCGAGAAGTAACACAACAGACCAAAACAAGAAGCCAAAGTTCAGATGCATTTGGTGAGGCATATTACACTGATATTGTGATTTGTGTAGGAGTATAATCACTGCAATTTTAGACTGCGCCTTTCATTACGGCCTACTTATAGAAATTTCACTCCATGGAAATCTTAAGATTCACGTAACCAACTTCAGCCAGGGTCGGCTGTTGATCTTTCTACCTGCAACGAATGCGGATGGTGGTGTTCCGCTACCTTTGCGGTAAGGTCGGTGCCGGAGCATGCTGTTGGTATCCGCTCGGTCGGAATGCGGGCCGGCGGTCAAATTTCCCCATGTTGTTGTGTGGTCCGATATGCTGCCAAGGTGCGGGGTGTAGCTGGCTCAGGTGATGAGATCAGGGAAGACAGTGTTTTCATTGAACCTCAACCTCGGGCAATTTCCTTCAAGGCGATAATTCATATGAGAATCTCAAATGTAGAAGAACTAGAAATTTAGTACAAGTGCATATGGGACATATATGTTGTGCTAAATGAATGTAAGTAGGGAGTGATCCCTTATTAGTCGTCGGTACCATTTGAGCCTAGGCTAAATATACTAAATGGTAAGGTGGCAAAGTTATCGCCCAATACGATCAATATATGATTACCCCAGACAAAAATATACCACGGATAATTTGACAGAATCAATCAACTTAGGGTTAGGGTTATGCTCATAGTCATTGTCAGGGTTACCAATAACTAGTTGAGTATCAGAGTCTAGTCAGTTTGGTGGTGAATCGAGTAAGTTGAAACTAATTTGCGCAGGCGCGGCAAGATAAGATAATATTACGGATTGAAATAGTGTATTCTTCATTATTCATCATCCCTATCAGCTGGTTTTATCTTTATCTGGCGGAATGATGAGCAATCTAAAGAAATTAGAATAGTTTAGCCCAAGATGAATATTGTTTTTCCCACGAAAAACGCCTGCAGGTCTATTTATCGTTGGTAATTGGAATGGTGTGTTGTTCGATGACAACTCACCTGTCAATAGGTTCTGTATGGCACCGCATCCCACTTCCAGTCGTGTCTTGAGCGCTTACTTCAAATATCAATCTGGCGTCGACGTCAACAATAACATTCGTCGGCCAGATCTCTACCTCGACTTTATACACCTCCTCGGGAATAACTGGTAAAGTGTTTGCCGCGGAGTGGTCTCGAAACGGCATCCATGCACGATTCTGAGGGTAACAATAACGGGATGCTCTGATCCATGTTCGGACTGCCTGGGTCGATATACATTACAGCGGATCACGCCTCCATCTCTGAAAGACATCGAAGCATCCTTCTCAAAGATGCATGGGTGTGTCGTGAGGTCGACAGTTTGGATATCACAAATCAGGGTCCGATTCGGCCTTGATAGAATTCGTAGCTCCGATTGGTTGCATAGTGGATTACTAATCCGTTTTCCTTTCCATCATCTCGTCAGTCAGTAACTAGGTGATTAGAAAAATAAAGCCATTGGGAGTTAAATGCTAAGGATATTGATAAAGTTTCCGACCTTGTAGTTTGTGTTGGAGAGCTCATGTGCGATATTCAATCAATGACTGAAGCTTTACAGGGCCATGTAATCGTGAATCTCGTCATTCCTGAGTCCTCTTTGCCTAGTACCGCTATTACCATAGTGTTCATTTTCTTGGTATAAGCAAAGAACTGGAACATGAAAATGCTACGGCCAAAAGACCGGTTATCTCTTTGAGACCGAAATGGTTTGCGGACATTAATAACCAATAAAACACCATACCACGGGATAGTCTGGGGGCGCTTTGATAGCTAATCATATTTACGAGAATACCAAGTATTATTTCGATACAAAAAAACAAAAAGGACCTACAAGCAACAAAGGTCTCAAAGGGGTAGAATTCAGGAAGTGGTCTTACCTGTCAAATGCGCCAACCCGAATTAGACTAGCCGTCCAGGTCGAGACTCCCGAAGGACATTTGTATGGCGTGAGAGTGCTAGTCATGGTCAAGCTAGGGGAACCAGGAACGGACAGGGGTTAAAACAGACTTTGCACCTTTACCTAGTTAGTGTCTTGAATAAAGCCACACATTAAGCGATGGTACACGTACAAATTTGACGACTTCATATATCAGGTTGAATTTGGCATAAAAAAAAATCCTCAACTAGACCATTGCTTTGATTGTATCACCAAATCATCACATTATCTTTGATGGAAATAATTGGACTCTAGCCAATATAACCGGCGTCGATAGCCAAGCTTATAGTTCTTGGTTACTGATCGACATAGGGTAGCAGCACTAGTCAGGATCTAAATTACTATGAAGCCACTAGGAGCGCCGCTAGCACTGGATGCATCGAGAACGTTTGAAGATGGTTAAGCGATGGAAAGATCACGCTATTTTGACAGAGTATGAATCAGCGAATAAAACCCCCGGCTTATTTCTTTGCAGCAATGGACACATTCTTTCAGCATAATTGGGCTCGGTGCTCAATTCTCTTACCTGCACCCGCGACAGCAGTCTTTAGATACTCTAACCCACAGTACACGACTTTGACACAATGTCTGAGATGGAGAGCCTCGCTGGTCTCTTCAGTGATAACAGCAGCAACAACACGAGCAATGGCACCAAACTTGCTAGTGGTGTGATCAGCGGCCTCATTGTTGATGGAGCGGCCAAAGATATCCAGCAGGATGTGCAAGATGGAATTGCCGAAAGCCATCAAGCAATGAAGACGATATTGGAGAACATTGAGAGCGGCGCGTCTGGAGCAGCCGACGAGGCTCAAGCTGTCGAACAGCTATGGGAAGAGGAATTTTGGGATGTATGTTCCTCAGCCAAAACGTTGGGCAAGGCTGTGGGCGTGGAACTTGGCAAAGGTGCATTGTTCCGCGTAGGCACGGAATTAGTGCTAAACGCCGTGGTGGAACAAGTACAGTCCAGTGATGACAGCCGAGTGAAGATGATTCAGGCCATCAACAAGTCAATTCGGATTCTCCAGGAGGCACTGAATGTATGGGCGAAATGGCAAGCAGCTCACTACGAGTCTCTCGACTCTTATGGCACCGTGGAACTAGTACCTGGAGTCCCGATCGCCATCTTTGAAAGAGTCCAGACCCACCTCATTTCCTTTGGTGAGCAGCGCGACAGGATATCGCAACTGGCCAGCACAACGAAGCAGACCCATGATATTGAAGACGTCCACGCACTGCTCATGGCCAACATGGCATACGTACAGGCCGTCTTTGACGTGAGCACCGAGATTAGCCGCCATCCTACTTTGACAGAAGCCGGCTTGCCGCCCATGCAGAGAGAGATCCAAGCAGCGTATTCAACTCTTTCCGAAGCCAGCGCGTAGGTCGCTTAAACGCACCATTCGCGCTGAAATTTAGGCGGCCGATTGCTTAACAGCACCCATTTCCGAAAATGAGATGACTCTAACAGCGTGACGCAAAATGCGCATGCCGGCACCACGCTTGTGTGCTGACCAACTCAAGGTCAAAGCAGACGAGAATGTGTGCCCCAACACCATATTTCTGTTCCTAATGGCGTGCAAAATACCCAGGTCATCCTCTGAGGTCAATCCTCAAACTTACTTTCTGGCCAATCCTGCCCATCACGTCCGGAGCGACTTCGATGCGCTCTTCGGGAAAAGAATACAACTCAAGAAGGAAAATGTCGAGCCAATTCTACGACCACAATTAATTGGAAATGTGTCTATCAATGAAAGGCCAGTGAGAATTCTTCTGGGCAGTGTTGGTATTTACAGATGTGCTTTGCGATGTAATTGATTCGACCAGCTATTTCTCTGCTCTCTGTATCGCATTCCATGACGAGATAAATTATTTAGCGACGTCACGACTTTCAGTGTTGGAAATACATTGAATTACCCTTGATAGGATTCTGAATCAATGATTTGAACCCGTAATTTCATTCAACCCTCTCACATCCCTGCGGAACCGTACCATTGTAGTAGCTCTGCAAAGCATTACTCACTTTGACTGGTTTGATGTCAGGAAATGCATCATTGAGCAGTGAGCCGTACTATCTCATCCCCACCAACCCAGTACCCATGAAATACTGGATAGCTGATGGAAGTCTCTCTGCCATCTTTTTCGGTCAGTACTTGTAAAGAGCCTCCCAACCATCCAACTGCTTGAATCTAGAAATGTCACCCGGCTTGAGATCATCGACATCGTTGTATATCCGCTCAATCTTCTCGCCTAGGTCAAGAAAATGGCTAATTAGCATTGGAAATCTTCAACGACTTATTCTTAAACAGAACCTTACCAGATGCGCTTTCAGCAATGAACGATGGCCAAGCCCGTCCCCCTCGTCCCCCCCAGCGACCGCGACGATTGTGCTCATTTTTAAAACAGCAAGTAATTGATTGTGACTTTTTGGTTAAAATTTTGGATAAAAATGTTTAGCGGATTCGGGGATTTGAATCCCAAGACAGCGGCATTGAAACACCATATATCCTTCAGCACGGCATTTGATATTTTGTGCAAAGTTTTGATGAGTAATTACTACAGACTCTTTATGATTCTTTCGGATGTGATCTAAGTGACGTAAAATATTTCAAGCTTGGTCGTATCGTGGCTGGAAACCAAGTGTTGAGACGACGAGCCTGCCTCAACCAGGCTAGCACCTACACCATTTCGAAAAGCAACTTCTACGCAGTCCAGCTCAGTGATCCACAAAGGACATCACTTTCCCCATCTCAAGGCCCCAAGTCTCCTTGGCAATCTTAGCTACCGAGTCTAAATTGTTGCCCTTGCATGGGTATCGATGCAAGGTTACGTAAATGTACCAGGCGGGCCGCTCCTTGTCGCGATCCCACACTTAGCTATACGAAATTGTGATCCGAAAATGATCCGAATTCATACAGTCCACCGGATGAGAATTGTTGGTGCGAAAATCAGCCATCTTTTGTTTGATAGCTGTGTGATTTCATAGACGGAGCCCGAGGAACCCGAGGACTCCGGAAACGAAAATCTTTTTATTTACCAACTAGACAATGATATAACAAGCATATGTTTTCGGCTTTCGGTGCCCCCCTTCAGGAATTGTAATGGAGATACTGTCGGGTTGTATAATATCCGTTTTCAAATTTTTAATATACTCGTCCTTGGATGAGCCAAATCAACCAGGAATGTAAAGGTTCACAACCTTAACGGAGAGACATCGAACCCATTTGTGACTGTCTCATTTCGCACTAGCTCCGAACTTTCCAGGCTCAGTTCCTATCGGCGATGCTTGACAATGATAGGGATGTCTGTCTGATACATGAACCATGAATTGCTGTGCTTCCACTCGCGATCCTGGTGCTCAAGCCTTATCTACAAAGAATAGTCGGCAATTTGACCGTGACATGTAACCATATATGCTCATATCAAATTCGGTGTATATTACTCCACGTCTTTGAGCATCCAGACTTTCTCGTTTCTCTCCTTGTGCACTATTTGTTGACCAGCTTCACGTATTTGTTCTCCGCCTGACATCGAGACTCCTATATATATATCCTCTCTTCAACAGACTTTAAGCGTGCTAACACAAATTGTAGAGATAAATTAAGATTGCACAAATTTCAATCTACATTGCCCTTGTATTTTGATTGCTATCAGAGCCAGGTAGTGTCTCGAGCAACAAAGTCTAACCGCCACTGTTCAATCCCATGTCCATCACGTATCTCACAAATGGATTCCAAACAAGACTTATGAATGTAGTCTGATCCTCTGATTATTATGTATAATGACTTTTAAAAATAATTAATTGCCAGTTCTGTGTAAAAATGCGGATCTTGTCCTTATTCAAAGCCGGACAGATTTCATAATGTCTTGATATTGTTGGGTTAGGGTTAGGGTCATGGTTAAAGTTAGCACACCTACCCTATAGACCCTATAGACCCACTTTTTGTCGCCAGTACTTTTATGCAGTAGGCATAATGAAAAAATAATAGGAGATAAAGGAAATTCAGCTTGTAGCCTGTATACAGATGGGATTTGGGCTTTGAAGAGTACTAGGAGTGTCAGTGTTTGTTTAGTGACCTTGAACAAATCTATATGTTAATGACTTGCATACGGCTATACCAACGAGGGAACCTGGAAACCAGACTTAGCTAGCCCTTAAACTGACGCACAAGAATTAAACCGAACAATGAACCTGTGGTTGGCTCTCTCCAGACCATGTCTGTACTTGTGAAAATTGTACATTTTGGATAGTAACAGAGGTGGGGAAATGTGGCTCAGCAAGGCTGACTTGTGAAAAGGGTTCAAAGAGATGAGCAATGGATGAGGCTGTGCACCCAGCAGTCTCACCCGCACAGAAAAGGCCTCGGCAAATTGATTCATAAGGACCATGCTTCTGCATGCGATGGGGCAGGGTTGGAGTTTGGACTGAGACAATCAGAAACTGAGCTGCACTGAGCTGCACTGCACTGCACTGCATGTATCTGCATAGTGCATCTTAATAGCCAGTGTGGGGCGCCAACATCGAAATATCCAACCAGCCGCCCACCAGCCAACCAGCCAACCAGCCAACCAACCAACCAACCAACAACAGCCAATTGACCAAGGAAGAGCTCCCTGTTTCAGATGATCTCCCCGTGCCAATACACCATCCCGCACCCCGAAAACCAAAAGGTTACCCACCTGGAGCGCCATGGCAACGGCCGCCTGTTCCCCCACAACCCCGAGTTCTACGACCTCGCGTCGGGACTGTACGGCCCGGGGAGCTACTGCTGCTGGCACTTCCTCATCGTCTCAGTCTTTGCCAACTGGGCCTTCACGCCCCGGGACGAGCACCGCGTCAAGCGTCCTGGCATCTCGGCCGACCTCTTGGCCATGGTTACGTCGTCGTCATTTGCCGCCACAGACGTCCTAGTACAGACGCTATCGCCATGGGGCTCGCCGGACCGGGCCTTGGCCGTCTTTTGCCTGCGCTTCCCGGCGGTTGACCTCGACTTGTACGGGCTCAACGACACCGAGCTCGACTTTGGCAACGTCCCTCCCGAAGTGCTCAGCCTTGGCCAGCACGCCGTGAGCATCACGGGGCCGCTCACAATTTGCTACACTTTCTCAACAGCTTTGCTAGCCTTGATATTGACGGCGACGGATTCTTTCATCCTCGACATCAGGCCCACACGGTGGGCGAGGCGGCTCCTTTACGCTGCCTATGGATACCTCTGCTTCTCCCTCGCCGTGTTCCACCTGAGCCTCTGGGACCTGGGCATCAACGGCGTCATGATATTGTACCAGTCTTTGATGCCCGTGCCATTTGTCATGATCTTCGGGTTGGCGGTTGCTGTCGGCGTCGGCCTTGTCATCGGGCTGGGCATGCTCGTCGTAGCCATCGCGAACCGGCGAATGACAGCGGCTGTGGGGATCCTCAAGGGTTTGGCCGGCGGGCTGCTAGCGGCCGCCATGATCGCTGTGTCGGTCGCTGACATCTTCACCAATGGATTCACGCTAATTCCCGATCTTGGCATTCGCTTGGTTGAGCGGGACCAGCTTGCGGCCCTCATTGTGGGAATCGCGTCACTGGCCATGACGCTTTACCACATTTGGACTCGCTGGAAAGCGACCATTGTCAAATCTGGGGGAGGATTCGTGGACGAGGTGCGACGCTTTGTAAGCCATGTAAAGGCGTAAAGGGAGAATAAGAACCACGTGTGTCCCAGCCCTCCTCTATGAACATTTTGTTAATGGAGATGGCGCGCGTTGAGCCAAAAGCCCCATGATGCCGTGGAAGCAGCTTCGAGCGGAGGGGTTTGCGCAGGTGAAAAGTTTCGTATTTTCTTTTTTCTTTTTTTCTTTCCCTCTCTTTGTTCCCACTGGGATCGGTTCTCGTCCGCAGGACGCGCGTAGAAAAAAAAAACAATTCATGATGAAGTAATTGTTACACACGGCATTCACCAGAGCTAATGTAGCCTGGACAGTCCTACAGCCCTTTGAGGCGCAAATAAGTTTTCAACGGTGACGATTGGCGCCAAGAAGCTAGAGGACATTTGGCTACACAAAGGCAAAAACCCAATTTGCAGCACCCGAAGCCATGTGAGGGGAGCACGTAGGAAAGGGCACTGCTGAAAACGGACCACACAGTGTCAGAGTGTCTAGATTCGACCCAGAGAGAGCTCCGTCGAGTGGTCAAGTTGTGCGGTTCCGTGGTTGCCGCTAGTGTTGGTGGTGAGTCGATTTCAATGTAACCAACCAACACCTGGCCGCCGTCACATGCAGCGCTTTGCAGCAAGCCACCTTCTTGCGCCCGTTTGGGTACTCAATGTTGTTATTTTGCAGAGTTGATGATGATGACTTTGTGTCATTTGGATGTTTGTCGTATTCTTTTTTGCGTTCTTTTTCTAACCGGCGATGCAGACCCGGGAGCTGAGATTAAACTCGGATATCGCAACACAGTGAAAGGGGCCTTTTTGACAGGGGACCTGAGAAATAAAAAGAACCCACCGAATACCCCCCATGGGGCTAGCAGCTTATGGCTTGTATCCCGTCAAGGCTTGATGGTTCGTCAGCTCAGCACCTGACCGTCAAATGCCGCCCAATGGAGGCTGGTAATACCAGTCATAAGACCCGCCGCACCTTTCTCCCCCGGGCAGCCAACAAGAGCCAGAACCGGGCCTGGCTCCCCATCTTGTCCCATCTTGTGCCATCTTGTGCTGATGGGCCAGTTGATTTCTCCACGAGCTCCAAACTCCCCGCCTTTTCTCCATACACCTAGAGCTTAAAAAAAACACTGGGTCCGGTTTCTCTCCCTTTACACGCCTTGAGATAGTCGCTGGACATCACTGCTGCTCCCCAGCCCGTCTGGGTTCCCGATACCGAAGAGGCAGATTCATTCCCAGCCCATCATCGTCGCCCTGGGCGACAACCTGGTGAAAAAATGTCTTCCTCCAGCGCTGATGGGGTCACCATCACCACCGGCCCCTCATCTGTCGCCTCCACAATATCCTCTGCCATTGCAACATCTACGAGTGGGAATAGGGCCACCCCCCAGGGAGGTGTCATTGAGGGGGCCAATCCTTCCGTCTACAACCCCAAGGACCCCATTACTCTGTTCATTATCCAGGTGAGTTCAGAGTGGGCTTCCGACGCAGCTCTGACGTAAACTCCTGCTAACCCCCGAAACCCAGGCTGGTTTGATCATCATCGTCTGCCATCTGCTCCATTGGCCTCTAGCCAAGCTTCGCCAGCCCAGGGTCATTGCTGAGGTCATTGGAGGCATCGTCCTGGGTCCTTCGGTTATGGGCCATATTCCCGGGTTCAAGGATGCCATTTTCCCCACAGAGTCAATTCCCAATTTAACACTAGTGGCCAACATTGGTCTGGTCCTCTACCTGTTCCTCATTGGGCTCGAGACTGATGTCAAGTTCTTAATGAGCCATTGGCGAGTGGCCACCTCTGTTGCATTTGCTGGTATCTCGTTGCCTTTTGGTCTGGGGTGTGCTGTAGCATGGGGTCTTTACAACCAATTCAACGATGAAGAGGGCATCGTGCACATCAGATTTAGCGTGTACATGCTGTTTATCGGCATTGCCATTGCCATTACGGTAATTATTGACCCATCCTTTTTTCCTTGTTGGATCTGTTTCTGACAGTCAATTATTCACAGGCTTTCCCAGTTCTCTGCCGAATCTTGACAGAGCTCAAGCTTCTCGACACTTCAGTTGGTGTCATTACTTTGTCCGCTGGTGTTGCAAACGATGTTGTTGGTTGGATTCTTCTTGCCCTTTGCGTTGCTCTCGTCAATGCCGGAGATGGTCTCACTGCCCTTTGGATTCTGCTAGTTTGTGTGGGGTACATGCTGTTCCTCATTTACATTGTCAAGCCACCCCTGACCTGGATCCTTCGTCGAAGCGGCAGTCTTGAGAATGGCCCATCACAGAGCATCATCTCCCTCATCCTCCTGTGTGCCTTGGCTTCTGCATTCTTTACTGGAATTATCGGTGTCCATGCCATTTTTGGTGGCTTCATGTTTGGCCTCATTATCCCGCGTGACAATGGGTTCCCCATCAAAGTCACAGAGAAGCTTGAGGATTTCATTGGCGCCCTCTTCCTGCCACTATACTTCACATTGTCCGGACTCAACACCAACCTAGGTCTCTTGGACAACGCCATCACCTGGGGCTACGTGTTTGCCGTTACTTTCACCGCATTCTTCTCCAAGTTTATTGGTGCTTCCATTGGTGCCCGCTTGAACGGCTTGGTCTGGAGAGAGTCGTTCAGTATTGGTATCTTGATGAGCTGCAAGGGTCTCGTTGAGCTCATTGTCCTCAACATCGGACTTCAAGCCAAGATTCTCAGCACTAGAACATTCACCATCTTTGTGGTCATGGCACTGATTACGACATTTGCCACAACGCCCCTGGCGCTTGCCCTCTACCCACAATGGTATCAAAAGAAGCTGGCCGCCTGGAAGCGTGGCGAAATTGACTGGGACACGGGCAAGCCCATTGATGGGGGCACTGGAGCAGCCATAGCGAAGCTGCCCCACGAGAGGCTGGAGCGTCTACTTGTATTCCTCAGATTGGACACGATGCCTTCTACCCTTCGTCTCCTATTGCTCTTTGGAAAGCCATTCACATTGGATCAAACTGACAGCTCCGACGCCGAGGCCAGCCATGCCTCCGAAAAGGGCGGCGTGAAGACGCGAGTCGAAGAAGCCCAGCGAGCGACCAAGGTCTACGGAATCCGTCTTTCCCCGCTGACAGACCGTGTTTCTTCGGTCATGACTGTGGCTCAGTCAGACGAGCATAGCAACTACGACCCGCTCATCAACACGTTCAAAACTGCGGGAGAACTCAACAATGTTGCTGTTTCGGGTGAGGCAACGGTCATGCCCGAGGCTCATTTCGCTGATGCGCTCGTCTCCAAGTCGCAAAACATGTCATCGGATCTTCTTCTGGTCCCCTGGGGCAGCACCGGCAGCCTGGGTGATTCTCCAGCCGCCTTACCCTGCACCATCAAGGAAAAGATTGACTCGCCGTATGCTGGCTTCGTAAAATCTATTCTGCAGAGCAGCAAGCGTAACGTTGCCGTGTTGCTCTCCAAGGATGGCGACTCGGACGGCTCCAAGTCCGAGGCAAAGGATCGCCTGAAGCTGGCTCGTTCGTACTCCTTCACGCAGACATACAACGAATTCCCCACGGCTGCCGGCATCAGCAAGCAGAGCCACATCTTCTTGCCATTCTTTGGGGGTGACGATGACAAACTAGCGCTGTCGCTTGTCCTCAGACTTTGCGCTCGACCTGATGTCACCTGCACCATCACTGAGATTACGCACTCGACGAATGAGAAGCCCGATGATTCAATCGCTTCCCTGATCCCAGCCAAACTTGCCTCGCGCGTCACCGTCAACTCTTCGTTTGCGGGCAACGAGGTGGAGGGAGTGCTTGAGCTCATATCCTTGGAACTCGCCAAGAGTGTAAACGTTAACAAATACAACTTGGTTGTGCTCGGTCGCCGTGGTGCTAGCGTCATGGATGAAGGCAAGATTACCGGCGGAGCTTCTTCTCAGGCCAAGGAGGCGCTCGGCGTCTTGGGAGGTAACTATGCTACGAGTGAATTGCGAGCCGACATGTTGGTCGTGCAGGCCAAGTCGTGAGAGAGCGGTGTTGATGTTGACTGGACAGAATATGCGATGCGATTATTGGCTTTCAATTTGACAATATACTTCATGGACGTGGACGCCTTATGTATACCGGAAATGAATTATTAAATGAATTGTTTATATTCAAGCCTGCTCCAAGGTACGCCATCAAAGCCGCCTTTCAATGCACACCGCGTGACCATCCTTTCTGCTCTTTGTGATGCTTGGCCATCCGACAATTTTCCGACACAGGGATTTCAGCCACGCCGCCTTTCCCGAGAGCAGAAGCATTTGCACTCTGGCACCGCGGCCCCCGAACATGTCTCCGAACATGTCTCCAAGCCAGCCCGTGGGGGCGGCGCCCTACAAGGAGCTTTCACCCCTTGAGAAGCTTCCGCAACTTGTTATCGAAAGCATTTGTGAATACCTCGTGCAGCCAGACTCACTAAAACACGACCTGGCCTCCTTCTCCCTGGCCTCCACTCAATGCGCTGTCGGTGCTAGCCGATTTCGACTGCGCCGTCTCCAGCTGCATATATCAGGACCCAAAAAACTAATCGCAGATCTTCATCAAGTCAGCAATGAGCAACTTCGCCATCTCCGCCAAATACGGCTCACGGGGAGCATGCTGGACGGCGGAAAACATCTCAGAAGTAGCACCAGGTACATGCATCCGTCAGACGTTGATGCCAACTTCTTGGACTTGTATGGCGATTTTTGCGAGCTTCCGACAGCCCCCAGGAAAGCGGCTGTTTTTGACCCCTTTGGCCTGCCTCTCGACGAGCAAGCCAAGGAGCAGTTGGATGATGCGTGGCGTCCATTTTCAGATTTCATTTTGAAGCTCTCGTCTTTGACCGACCTCGTGTACTGCGTCACAGAGCAGTTCCCTCGTTGCCTGCTGGAATTCTTGCACCAGCATTCCCCCAAGACTCGTCTTCATAATTTTTCCTTTAGCTTTCGTAGCTTGTATGGCGCCGACCATGTTCGCAATCTCGACCCCGATGAGTACAAGCTGGCTTCGTCACCCAGTCTTTCCAGCGTCGCTGCGGTTTACTACCCACGCGATGGTCAAGGTGATGCGCGCTACAACAAAGAAGGCTTGCTAGACATGGTTTCTGGCTTGGCTCCCAATCTAAAATCGCTTGCTGTATGGTCTTGTCCACCCAGACGGGTATACCATGACTCATTCCCCAGGCCGCAATGGCGGGGATTTTTCGGAGCCGAGACCGACGCATCGTCGAAAGGACATCTCGAGAATATTGTCTGCTATCCACACGACATTGAGTCGTTGTTGGCCGTCACCCACACTGAGACGCTACAGACCATGAACTTGGTCGATGAGGCATCCAACGACCAGGTTCAACGCTTGGGTGAAATTGTCAAGACGGAGAACTTCGACAGCCTTCGCTCACTCACATTAGGCCTGAAAACCATACAGACTAGCGTTGCCGAGTACAAGTCGACTAATTCCAACGTATGCTCGCTTTTCCAACATCTGCCTCCTCTCCAATCATTGCATCTGAGTGGGGCTATAGACGGAGACACGTTCCACTCTGTGTTGGATTATCACGGGGAGTCGCTGGAGTATCTCAAACTGGTACCGGAGTTTGCCTACTGCGAAGACGATGCTATCGAACGACTCGAATCACGCCGTTGCAAGATCGAAAAGCTTTCTGAAAGGTGCCGCAAACTGACTCAGCTCGACCTAATGCTTAATCGATCCGAAGGAGACGAGGACGAAGTTGCCATGTATCGCGCTTTGGGGCGGATTTCGTCTCTGAGAATACTTGACCTGAAGCTGGATTGGTCCAACTCGTACAACTTCGAATCGCCATGGGGTACAGAAGGAAACTTTGCGAGCCATCACAAGTTAAAAATCCCCAGGCTGATTCTGCGCCAAGCGCTTGCCAACTCCGCCATTGATTCAACTCTTGCCCGGAGCGTGTGGGGGTTGCTGCGGAGCGAAGGAAGCCGTGTACAACACCTCAGGGTCCAGCCGTATAGTATGGGCCGCGAGTGGTCGGCTATGAGTGATTGTTATTTGAAAGATATCGTCACTTGGATCGGCCAGGCTTGGGTTTGCACGCAGATGCAAAATGACGAACAAGTCAGTGTTCAAAATATTAATGGACATGCAAGGGGCAACGGGGAAGTATTAAGCGAAGACTTTGGCCAGTTCCACGAACTCAGAGATGTATGGACGGATATTTGGCCAGGCCCTACCGGAGATAGGAGAGAGGCTTGGTCTAGCTTGCCTTTAAAAATCACATATTAATAGGATACCAGTGAGGTGTTTTTTTTGTTTGGGGGGGGTTGGTTTATAAGGTCTTTGGTTTTGGCATTTGTATAGCAGGATGTTACATATGAGACATAGCCATCACTGACCGTCTAAGTGAAATGGGAGGGTGGTGTTGGACGTAAATGTTTGTTAGACCATAGTTTCACAGAAATGCTTCCCGAAGCTCATTATCCCACTGCTCATATCTGAGTTCCATCTCATCTGCTGTTTCCCCCGCCGAGTTTGGAATGTCGCCCTTCGCCCCATGCTCGCGGAGCATCTCTGAAATTGTCGTGGCACATGAGAGCCGTCTTGCCAAGTGTAACGCTGTCTCGCCCTCCACTGTTACATTTGGGTCGGCACCACCTTTGAGCAATACCTCCAACACTCTCGGGGTGCTTCCTCTTACGGCCCAAAATATAGCTGTCGTACCGTTGATGCCTTGCGTATTTGGGTTGGCACCGGCTTCAATGAGCATTTTTACAATTCCCGGATAAATGTTGACCACAGCTGCGAATAGTAGAGGCTTTCCCAACCGTGTATGATTTGGATTGGCGCCACATTCAAGAAGCATTTTAACTACTTGGTCCTGCCCATAACACACGGGGAAGAAGAGCGGCGGGTTCCCTGCACTGTCTTGGATATCGGGGTCGGCGCCCTCTTTAACCAAGTATTCTGCGAGTAAAGGAGCCCGATGCAATAGCGTCCTCCCTTTGTTATCTTGGGCATTTGGATCTGCACCTGCATCGATTAAAAGTCGAATGCAATTAGCCAGCCGGGAAGCATTTCGATGGCCAGAAATGGCCACGTGTAGGTAGTTGAACGCCGTCTCCCCGCCAGCTGCCCTGATATCAGGGTCTATGCCATGTGCTAGGAGCAAGCGGATAATATCGTCATAAGCATGTGATGCGGCGAGATGAATCGCAAGGCGGCCTTGCTCGTCCTTCTTTTCCAGAGAAACCCTGCATATCAGGAATTCGATCATTTGGAGTTCCAGTTGCGATGACAAGGAGGGTGAATAGACACTAATTGCCACGTGCAGGAGAGTCCCATTATAATCGCCTTCATTTATGTCCACTTTGTGTCCAATCAAGAGTAGCTGAAGTGCATAAAAGTAATGGCCTCGTACCGCAAATCTTAAGGAACGACGCCAGGAAAAGTCATTGAATAAGTTGATTTGTCGTACGATCAAATCTAGGCATTCCAGTTGATGTCTTTCCATCGCATACTCCAAAATACGGCTCATATTTTGTTGGAAGTCACCGAAAGGACTGGGGGATGATAAAAGTGTGTCCAGAGAAGAAAGATTATTTGCGTCGATGGCAATTCCCACGGCTGTTGAACCAAACGTGTAGACATCGTCCTCGGCGTCATCGCCTTCTTCAACCTCTCTACTTAGGAGCATATTTGCGCCAGCCCCCAAGAGGTCTCGGATTATTCCGGTGTGTCCTGCAAATGCTGCATTCTGAAGTGCTGTTCTGCCAGCAGTTGAAAAGTGGTCTACGTCAACACGATTCACTCGCAGGATTGTTCGAACAGTGGAACAATCACCTCGACTGGCCGCAGCTCGCAAGTGTCTTCCCAATGTTTCCATGTCGTAGGTACTGATCAATACTGACAATGGTGGAGTTGACATTTGCCGCTCAAAATCATCCTTGTTGATGATGACGAAGAAATCATCCTGATCGCTTAGACTTGAGCCTGCGTTCGATGGATCAACTTCTTCTTCCGCCCCACCCACGCTTTGTAGCGAGTCAAAACTCTCTAATGATATACGCGATAGCGCTTCTGAGGGGTGATGACTGTCCGTCATTTCCATGCCAGTTTCATTTTGAACCAGTTCTTTTCTCATGTCCGAGCTTAGTGGAGGTGTTGTCTCGATTACATCATGAATAGGCCATTGTGTAGCGTCCCAAAATAGGTCAAGAGGACCACCAGAGTCGATTACTGTGTTGATGTTTTGCGGGATGTTGAAATTGAACGGTTCCGTTTCCCCTAGTGGACTAGCCCCTGGTTGTGTTGCATCCGTAGCCGCTGGAATGGATTGGGCCGGACTGAGTGGAGCGCTGGAATCATTTGAAGGTGTCTTATACTCAATACTTGGTGGGGTGTTGCCCGAAAGTGCTCCCTGAAACATCTCAACCCGATGTTCAAACCCTGTCCTTTGGATCCAACGATCAATCTTCTCGCCTGGAACCCGGCGCTTGTTGAGAAAAAACTGCGTTTGCTTCCCGTCCGTATTGTGTCTTCTTTTCCGGATACGGACCATATTCCGCATATCTACGCCGGAAACATGTTTCTGAAGGCTCCATCGCTTAAATGCAGACTTATATTGCCGGGCCCTGGATCGCTTGTTAGAATTGCTCGTGGATGACGAGATGAGATGGTAGGCTTTCATACGTAACCTTGAACTGATATTGTTCTTCCATAATTTTCATCACCTCGGGGAGGTCTCGGTCCTCTTCCCAGTAGAGGTGTGTGATGGCATCGCGCTGATTTTCTAGATCTTGGACCCGATTGATCTTGGTCACTCTTTGGCCCAGGTCGTTATTATACTGGAGCTCCATTAGATTGAAAATGAGAGAAGCTGGTTGATGTGATCACTCAGTAAGCAGGGACTTGAAAGGTGGATTTTTCCCCTGTTTATGTAGGTACCTAGTTCAGCCCGTGACTCTCAAGTGCTACCGACCAATGATGCACAAGTACCTCACAGTCTCCCCAAGACAGAAACTGCATCTGATCCCCAAGGATGAGTATTTGGCGGGGCAAGTTCTTTTGTTTCAGTCCAATCAAAGGTAAGGTGGCGTTTTGCACGTTATTGGTTGATGGCCTCATACGTGTTGGCCGACATGTGATGGTCGCAAGGCGCGATTTACTCTGCTTGCTTCATGATCAGGCCATTTTCGCGAGCTGGCGTCGGTATACCGTCAAGGCGAAGAGGGCTGACAGCAAGACTACCGCGCAGAAACCAGGGAGCAACGTGATTCATTAGGCAACATGAGTTCTCATTTTTGTACCAATTCCAGCGTCCAGCTTACACTCGCAAGATCAGTATTTGATTAAGCCATTCGCAATGCCTCGCCCTTCCCTCTGCCAATAAAAAACCTCAGAGATAGTAGAATTGGCCTTGGCGCACCAATTACCAGGCCTCTGCCAAGAATCAAGTGCGCCAGGATGAATGCGCTAGTGGCGGTGCAACTGCAAGGCAGACAACCTGACTACTGTTGATGAGGATCCGCCCATATTTTGTGGTGCGGTAATTCTTCAGGTTTCAACCGTACTAGTAGTATTGGCTTTGGCCACAAACCTATCGACTGCCAAAACAGGCACAAATTTACCTCCAATAACAAAATGACGGATATTTCGAAAGATGGAGATCAAGATCAGGCTGTCGACAATGCCACGGACAGTCTGAAGGTGAAGAACCCTACTGATTCTACAGAGGCGTTCATCTTGAACCAGGTGGCTGTAATGGAAATTCCCGACATCCCAAAGACTTTTGAAAATCGAGCAAGTATTGGCCCTTTATTCCATGGCCTCTTTCACCTTTTGCTAATATTTAAAGATTGCTATTGACCCGGTCGGCCGTGCGGTGCATGTCAAGGGCACCTCGGAAATATGCAAAACCTGCTTCAATCTCGATCCAGACCACGTTGCTTCCGGGCAGCGTGCACCCAAATGGCCCGAAGACGTATCACCTTCCATTAAAGCTGTACAAAGGCAAATTCCAGAGGGAATGAACTTTTGGACAACTCTCGGCGACTTCAAAGACTCCACGAAACAGACTGGCTGTTTAATCTGCCGAACCCTGGCATGCGGCATAGATCTATTCCCAGATCAACGCGCATCGACTAGCCATATAATATATGGAGACGGGGGCATAAACTGCTGGGTTGTATTGTACCCGACGTCGCTCAAGGTATATGTATGGTGGTCAAAGTATGGGGTCCCTGATCAAATCGAATTCTATCACCCCGGTAAGCTCACGTTGCGTGTTCCCATCGCCATTCCATTCTGAGAACTACTGTGTCGCTCATCAGACGGCTATTTAGATAAACCCCTCATTCAGATTCAATTAGGTATTCGGCCGCCGTTTGGCTTTGGCCTGCCTCTAGGTGTATCGGATGAGATGCGCTCACCCGAGTTCTTTCAGAAAATATTGAACAAGTGCAAACAATGCGACGATCCTAGCGGATTGCATTCTTTCTGCCATAACAGGCCACCACAGACCTTCACTCCAACACGGTTACTGGATGTTGGAGATGGCCAACTTAACACTCCAACAATCAAGGTTTGCCAGCCGAGTCCTGGAGCCAAGTACGTGGCACTCTCGCATCGCTGGCCTTCAAAGGTTTCAATTCCTCGTCTTCTGAAGCACATGTTTCTCGGCTCTTCTCAATCAGTGGAGTTTGCCTGGGATAATCTGACAAAGACGTACCAAGATGCTATTTCTGTCACAAAAGGCTTGGGTATACGCTATCTTTGGATAGACTCCCTTTGCATCACCCAAGACGATGAGGACGACTGGGAAAGGGAAGCGGAATTGATGAGCCTTATATATGACTCTGCATATTTGACTCTTGCAATTAATTCCACGTCAATCTCTCACCTGGCCAGTCTAATACAGGAGAAGAAGGGGACTAAAGCATCGGGATTTCTTGACCGGAGCACGACGGTTGCAGGGCTATTGGTGCAGTTCACTATGGAAGCCTGGAGAATTGACCATATCTTCGCCAGGAGGGTACATTGCTCTCCTCCACAGCGGGCCCCAGATTTACAAACACACTCGTGGATGAACGATCGCTTCGGCAACGCGCCTGAGCTTCTGCATCGGGGATGGTGTTTCCAGGAGCGACTGGCCGCTCGGAGAATTCTCCACTTCACCCCAAACGAATTCTTTTTTGAATGTGATTCTGGCTATCAATGCGAGTGTACTGGACACAAAAGGAGGTCTTCCAGTTTGAAGACGAATTTTGCTAGGCGATTTCAAATGCTCGATTATTTTGGATCAGACGTTGGCTTTAGCTGGCCCATCTGGGAGTCGTTGGTCTGGCAGTACACGATGACTAGGTTCACTCATGATGAAGATGTCTTTTCAGCATTAATATCCTTGGCACAAAAATTCCAAGATTCCACGGGGATGGCCTATGTTGCTGGGCTCTGGGAAGAGGCCATGCCCCAATGTCTCCTCTGGTATACCACAAACAAGGATGGGATGATGCCTCACCTGCGTAAATCATCTAAACCAGGGCATGTCAACTATGTGGCGCCATCTTTTTCATGGGCCTCCTCTGCCGACCTTTGCAAATGGGTACAGTTGCCAGAGGACGCAATTCAAGAGGCAGTAGTATTGGGCTGCGGTACTACCCCTCGAGGTCCTCAACCCTTGGGCGCCATAACCAACGGCTTCATTAAAATTTCTGGTCGCCTGTCTGAAATGGAGCAGTCTGACTTTGACTGGATCAGAGATAATGCACAGTTTTGTGGGAAATTTCTCAACTCACTCAAATTTGATGCAGAATGTGCAGACTGGGAGCCTCGCAAAGTTTACTTGGACTCAATGGATCATATTCAATGTGCGAGTAGATTGTACTTATTTCAACTCTATCGATACCAAAACTACCCAATGGGCTACTTAGGGAACAGGCGACCAGAGCCAATAGAATGCGCCTTCGCAATGATACTTTGTCCAGAAGCTGCAGAATCGACAACCAGATTTAGGCGGATTGGTATTGCAATGGAAGCCCGGCCATCTATATTCTGTCAATCTCCAATGGTGGAGATTACCTTAGTGTAGCAATTATGAACAGGTTTGGATATTTTTCTTGTGCAAAAACATGAGTAGTTATGCAGAAAAGTCAGCGGCGAATCAGTACTATGGATCAATGATGACTGATTGTGACATTTGCATGAAACATCCCCAAGAAATCAGTATTGGAACCTGAAATACAACGATTGTATATCATATGGTGAATCCTGCCTTGCCGAGCAAACCATTGTAGCCATTGGAAGATTGTACACAAATACTTGGTCTAGCGTTGTTTTTCTCTTCACATTTGCTGTACTTGAGCTGGTGAGAAAGTATGAAGTGATGAATCGGTACTCATGCAAAACAGTAACTGTATTGAAATTCCGCATTCAGTTTATCCAACAGAAAGGAAAGCATTACAGCTTACCTGCACCACACACCCGTTTAGGATCGGTGATCGAGGTATCATGCCTGGCCGTCTATGACGATGATTTATTTGAGGGCTTCAAGGTTGGTTTGCTTTTTTTATCCTTTTTAAACTTTTCCTTTCAAAGATTGGGGCTTTAAAATAATTTATTATATTCCAGCTATGGCATATTTCTATTTTTTTGTCCAATACAACCCAGACATTGCACTTGTTCAGGATGGACCGTATCCACAATTTTCCGCTACTGTGGCAAGCACCTGACCTCAAGCACTTTTGTACTTTTGTCTTTTAGGACAGAAACGTCGGCTTCATGGGCTTTTTCACTGGAGCTTCGGGGGGGGGAGTAGGTAGCAAGCAGGGGGCGCCCTCTGGTATAGCTCGTTTCTCAGACGCGTATACAGCTGAGACGAATATAAGCGTACTTGATCGGGATACCGAACATTATAATAGTGATAGATTACATTACGTGGATGGATTTGTTTACCCTCCTACCTTGGCTCATTCAAGGCTGAGAGGGGAGCGTCTATCAATCAGCTGTAGCCTATGGCAGTCTCATTCATGTTGCCTGAGAAACGTGACCCATTTTTCCAACTTCTAACATCTTAAATATATGTAACTATACTAGAAAGACCCATTGTCACGTCAGGTAGCAATATTAGACGGCGTGATTGCAAGCATCAGAGGGTAGCTCAAACTGAATCATATTATATGCCTCAGATGCGAGGGCACAAAAATGGCCCTCAATTGCCTTGTGGCTCGCTCTGTCATGTGGAGAAATTTTATGTGTTAATATAATTCACATTAGTTCGTGCTCAGGATTAAAATCGGCTTAGATTTCATTTGTAGATATTATTTTTACTCGTGTATATCTCAGCTCCTCTTGATGAATCAGCAACATATATTTCATATTCTAGTAATAGTCTGGGTCCCTGTAATACTCGCTTTGGGGGAAAGTAATGTCAATTGCGAAACCAGGCCCTAGAAGCCTGTCGCTGTCCTCTCCGACGCTGACGCGAACAGTCACATCCCCAATAACGAGCTCATGCACTACATCGTTCTTATCTAAAACCTCCATTCCACTCTTGTCAATGTACCTGAGGCCAACCATCTTGCCCTTTTGCTTTTCCAGCCTGCGCCAGTGGGTTTCTGAAAACAGACGCATCCACACACGAAGTGGCCCTGTTGCTTTGAAGCCACAGGCGATGTAAAAGTTTTCGGAAACTCTCTCTGTCCTGTTCGACGGCCCCCCAGCAAGACTTGGGAAAACCTTGACGTATCCCTCGAATGATGATTGCCCAAATGTGAGAAACTGAAGATTTGGAGCGTCCCACTGCCTCAATGGGGTTGTAACCTGGACAGCATCTCTCAGCTCCCGCGCACTTGTTGACCGAAACCTAATGGCGTGGTCTAGTGACGCGTCAAGCTTGAGCCTGACCTCCTGGGGAATGCTGGACATGATGTACGCCGGTTCGGTTACTGTGTACACTTCCCGGTTGGCAGGGATGCGGTCATTCATCAATCGCCAATTTCGGAGCCGGACGAAAACGCCAGGTCCAACCTTGCGCAGGAATATCTCGCACTCTGTTCCCGCCTGGCGGGAATGGGCACAGGCTAAAGAGAGACTATAGACCCCAATGTGCCCACCCTTTTCAGCTGGGCCATCGTCCATTTCGTGCACGTTGAGTTCTACCTCTTTGAAATGGAGCCCAGCATTTGTCAGCTCGAATGAGTTCTGCAGAATGACTCCCGTATCGACAAAGCCCACGCCGGTACACGAAGTAAAGTCTGCGGGTGACGACGCGAATAACTCTTTGTATTGGAATTGTGGAGACAGAATTCTACCGCGAGAGTCCTGTTCTAGTCCTGTCGGTCTTGGATGCCAGAATATAGAAAGGTCGGTGGATCGGCGTATAATCTCTTCTTGGAGTCTGAGAAAGGCCTTGCTGCCTTCTCCATACAACATGGGCATATTGATGCCGAAGATTCCGAGAAGACAGTAGGCGGCATCTTCCGTTCTAGTCGTGACTCTATTTGCTGCCCAGGACATCCTTCGGGCAACGGGGACAGTATGCAGAGGGCGAGTTCCGTCGAGGACATTTTCGCTAATGCCTGTTATGGAGACGATTGCTTCTGTCAATCTGGTCTTGGACCCCAAAAAGTTCCATTCGCCGTCATAAAACCGCAGATCTTTAGGTGCCAGCAGTTCTTGGAGGCACCAGCCACGCGTAAACCAGCGACAATTGCGGAAGGCGGCTGTTTGGTCCCCTTCTGATGGCAGGTCCACCAGGTATACATAGCATGTGATGGCGTCCTCGTACCACTTGTACATGGAGTTTATGGCCTCGCTCAACTCTGCGCTGCTCGTCTTGTCGATGCAGCAGGTGTCGATCCAGAGAAAGCGGAACCCGTGGCCGTTCACCTTGCGGCACGTCTCGTGTATCTTGCGGTAGCCCAGCTTTCTCGTGGCCGGGTGGTCTGGGTCGCTGGAGATGGCAGTCATTTCCTGGAGGGTGACCTCTTCATCGGCCACCCAGGTATGCGACAGAATGGTATATTCCGGAACGTCGCCGACAAACACCTTTAGGCGCATGGTGGTGGTGTCGAGCAGCCTGATGGACATGATGGCGATGGGTTCCCAATGCGGGCACCAAAGTCGCGGGCCTTGATTGGAAGCAAAGGGCTGGTCAAATTATATTCCTCCCACGCGTTAGCCAATGGGTTCGCGTGATTATTGTTGGTGTTTTTTGACGAGGCTGAAGCTGGTGAGATGATTATGACAAACGTCGGACCAGATGCGGGGAAGCGCAGCCTTATCCCGGCCATCCGCGTGGCCACCAGCCAGCCTCAAGGAACAGGGCCATTCTTGCGACAGCATCATCATATGTACGCCCGGCCACAGTTGAAATAAAATCCCATTTCCATTTTCAGAGACACGCAGCCAGGCAACAGACGTATTAGCAATTCAGGATCCCTTTGCATGGGCTGATGCTAATCCCACATGCCATGGTCAGAAGTGAGCGGGGTAATGCCTGCAAGCGTCTACTTTCAATGGGTTGGGTGGCACTGCTGCTCTCTGCAACGTGTCAATCCAAACTTTCAATAGATCCTCACGCAGCCTTGGACGGGGTTAACTCGACTACGATTTTCTTCTTTTCTTTTACCATTGATAGATGAGGTTCCTCTAGCACGCGGGCACTATTCTGCTCTATCGGAACCCATAGCTCAATTGCAGATGACATGGTAACTCATTTCTCATCAAATAACAAGTATGCCAGGTTTCAATGACCCATTACAATTCAAACTGGTCCTTGGCGACGCTTCACCTGGTCGACGACGACGCGGTGACTGCTTATACCGGAAAATGTGCCGGCGGCCCTGCCAATTAATGCTCCCCCTCCTTTATTTTTGGGTTGTTGTATCATTCTACAACATCAACAATATTCTTTACGCCTACCAAGTTATTTGTTTATGGGTGCCGTCGTGTTTCGGGATTTCTATAAGCCCCATCACTCAAAAAACATAATTACGACAATCAGAGTTTGTGGATGTTACATTGAAATTGCCCCCTGGAGTCTACGGGGCCAATCATGCGGACGACTTAACGGTAAATCCGCCAATGAGCACCATCTTGCCCCCAGCACAAACTGTAGAGCACCACGATTCCCACGTTGCCTTCACCTATATATGACCTTTATTACAGAAACCCGAATTCATATATGAACTAGGTCGAGCCAATAATGCGAAGCTAGATTAGCAGGTTAACAGATGGGTACTTGATAGCATAAAGCATCGAATTTCACTATTACAATTTCATGGTGAGCGTTGCAAACAAATAATAGCAGCCTTGTATTATCCCATCGGATTTATATCTTCTTGTTTATTGAAATAGAATAACCATCTCAGAATCCCTTTTAAGTAAAGACTACTTTTAAGTTGCACAGAAATGCCAAATTCCTCCATCTGAAGCTAGCTTGCAATGGTCGTGGTGCTCAACCAGTCAGCGCTGTTGACGTTGTGTGGGAATTTGGTTCTAATCATGTCAAGCATTTCGGCTGCTGAACCCGGCGTTTCATTGCAGAATTTGTGTCAACAATACGTGGGGGGATCAATATCACGTTGGGATCGAATTAAAACGAGTCAATCATATTGGGTGGCAGCCATGTCTCAGAGCCACGGTAGAGGAAATAGCGGTGATGGCTACATGAATAATAATTATCACAAATCCCTGATTTTGGGATGTTGAGACACGAGATTTGTGCCACATATTTCATCTATCCAACCACATCAGTAAACTAAAACGTCAATTAATGCGCACCGCAATAGTAATAAATGAGACAAATGATCCTCTACTATTATCAAAGGGCGTTAACGAAAGAAAATCTCAATCACCGGCAGTTCGCCTTGTAGTTGGTCGCCTTACCAATTAGATGTTGCATAGTTTTGGGGGTGGCCTAGAGCTAGCAGGCCTCAATTTATGTCCCTCGAGGAGCGGTGAAATTTTCCCGGCGGCATTCACTAACCACCGAAGGTATTCCAGTATTCTCTGAGAGGTACATTTGGTGAACAGCCAGCAAGAAAACTCAACATCAATCTTAATTAAAAATAAAATAAAAATAAAAATAAAACTGGCCTTGAAACCGTTTTTTGGAGTGTTGGATGCCAGGAGAACTATGTCGCTGCCCAAATTTGCACTTCTAGCCACGAAAAATGCTACTTGGAATATCTCATCGTGAGCCTGTACCCCTAGAAAACTTTTTATACAGCGTAAGCATACTTTTATATGCACTCACCGCCATGCTACGCGTGTACTCAATTCTGTTGTGGGGCTGCATTTCCGTCTCCTTTACCGATTGATTGGCCTGGGTCGACGATTGGAGCTGGTGTAAAAAATGCAAAAGGGTTATGTCGACATTCATAAGTTCGACGTCTTTCCCTCGTATCAATCCACTCTATAGCTGCTTTATACAAAGAAAGTGGGGGACCACTAGTTCTTCCTTTCATTTATTCCTTTTCTTTGGGTGCCCATCCAGCTTTCATTCCTCGCTTAATCTTTCACGTAACCCATCTTGATCGGTGAGGGATACTACTAAATTTCTGTCCAGCCAAACACCTCGGCATATTGAAGCCTGCCTAGAGTCTCGTTTATAGAAGACCTTAAATGAAAAAAGGAAAAGGAAATCGGAAAAATAAAAATAAACACGCGGCATCGCACCAGTCACACGGCAAAAGGCAATCTAACAGTCCCGCCAATGGATCCCCCTCCGTGGGGGCATCTGAGTCTCGTCAGAATAAAGTCCCGATAGATGAAAATATCCCCCATATCGAAGCTGGCAGGCAATTTGGCAGACCAGAAAATGAATTGGTCGAATACTTCATGGAAGACCCTGCAGCTACATACGGACTGGTACCATCGGTAGATAGTGTCACATCGTTTTGTCCCAGCAATGCCCTTTGTGATTTACGGTCTAGTAGACTCGGCGCCAGGTCGGAACATGTCGCTCTGTTCGACGAGTGGGTTGATGACGGCACAGGACTAATCATTCATGCCAACCATGGCCCTCTGACTGAACAAAGTCTGTATCTTGAACTGTTGAAAAAGACAAGGACTCCCGACATTGTTGAAAGTCGCCTCTTCCAGGAAATATCTCGGGCATCAAGCAGTTCGTTGGGCGAAACTAACACAAGGACAACAATTGATCGGCGGCGTAACTTATTGGAGCAACATGCAGTAGACCGTGGCATAATGTGAGTATCCAGCTTTAACGCCAAACCGCTACCTGATACTAATTGTTGTAGCTTTATTACAAACCTTAACCCTTGGTCAATGGCAGCCATTATAGCCACTGCTACAACCAACCAGGCCCGGGGCCTAAGGGGCATGTTTCATCGGCATCTAGCTTTTGAAAGCTTTATTGGAGAGATAACCCCGGTAGGTTCTATGTAAACGTATCGTTCCGCATTTACTTACCGACTGATCATTAATTAGCACCATGAGCTTCCATATTTCCAATTTGGATTCGATTTTCCCTATTATGCCTTAAGAACCGCACCACGTCACAGACCGCCGAGAGATTGTCGAGAGAAAAGGGCAGGAGTACCCTTAAGGGATATTATTGATCTAAGCTTTCTCTCTAGATCAACTTCAAACCACATCGACTATCTATGTCAATCCCAAATATCCGTTCTCATCACCGGAACCAACGATTTGAAATGGATGGCCTATTGTTTCACTGACACATATTTTGATTCTGATGACGCAGGAGAAAGTGTTGATGGGTATCAAGAACAGCGGAGTAGTTCGGATACTTCTTTCATCGATCCATTGACGATTGGGCAGCGTATTATACCCACGGACATTCCTCAAGATTATTTATTCATCAGCATGGAACCACGGCTTCGTCAATTCAAACAAGAGTGGTACAGTTTAATCACTAAAATGGGATACAGGATCGATGTCTATGTACGTGACATGCAGTGTAGAGCACCAGGTTCTTTCTATACCTACTTGCCATGCAAACCAAAAAAAAAAAAAGATTAACAAAATCCTTGCTTCTAGATAAATGAATGTCCTTTTAGAAATCGAGGGAAGAAAACTTCCTCGAGTCTCGAAAACCCCACCGTCATGCGAGAATGTCTAGACGCGATTACACGAATTAAGAATATCCTAGTGCAGTTACGGCATACTTTGAAGACAACAATAGATTGGTGGAAGTCCTGGGATGGTTTCGATAAGCCAAGTACAACTTCCAATGCTGCCTCTCAATCTATTCGGAAAATCCAAGACCACTTTAGAAACCTGGACAGATATTTGTACGAACTGGAATTTTTGAGGGAGAAGTGCGAAAACTATAGAGGTGATGTAAGTACGGACATGTAATTAGGTTGTACTCCGCATACTTACTTACTTGATAGCTGACGTCCCAATCGGATCAAGAGGTTCGGTTCGTTGTCAAAGAGGAGAGCCAGAAAACGACGCACATGCTAGTCATGACCATTGTGATGCTAAGTGTAAGTTCCTTCAACCATCTGCGTACAATTCCACGTGTCTGAAACACATCTATTAATTTAGTTCGTTTCTCCATTTGGAATAGCAGCTGGTATGTTATCAATGCAGGCCAATGCGCTACCACGACCTTTCGGGCCCAATACTCTCTCCTTCATTGCTCTGGTTGTTATATTCATGGTCTCACTCTGGTTGGCCGTTGGGGCAGTAACAAAGTGGGAACAGATAAAATCCAAAATGTCAGCTTTGTTTGAGAAACCCCGAATCGACCAAGATTTGGAGGATAGGCATGGGTAATAACCTTCACTACACGTCTTAATCCCCCTGGGTTATGCAATTGGGTGAATGAAGAAATCAGTTGTACGGCTGTTTTGGTCACCGTCAGTAATTTAAAGCAGAGGAAAAACAAATAGCTCATATGCAATAACAATAAATGGGATCTTTGGTGAACAATCATTCTGCAGGTCAGTGTGTTAATAGCAAAATGACCCTTCGTTACAGCATGACATTTCGTCTGTGTTCTCAACGCCGAATGCCCACAAAGAATTGTGAAATTAATGGTTGGTAGGAGAGCGGAAAACAGGGGTATCAGCTTGCCCAAAGTTTAGTCCAAACAACATATATTTGGCTATCACCAGATATAATATTGGTAGACATGGGACCCTCTATACTATTCAACCCTGGTATCCTTCTGGCTAATAATAACAGACACAATACATTTTTATCCCCTCTTTACACAAATACTTTTTCAACCAGACAAGAGGCGCACCTCACATTTCCACAAGTTACACAATGATCCGCAGCCAAGCGCATATTGCTCTTCAAACATGTGCAACATGTCCACATGTGTAACAGGCGTTTTTTTCGACTAGACTATGATCGCGTTAGCAAATGATCCCCTCACAAATTGTTTGGATACACCTCTTAATAGAACTGACTTTGTCATGGACGGTTATATAGGATGCAGCGACATAATGATTATTGTTGACGGCTAGCCCGGAGGGGGATGAAACGTCTGTTCCCATGCGCCTCGTCGGCATGGCGCTTCTTGAAATATGAGGAGCGGTTAATCGAAGATGGCAATGACAGCTGTGCCTCCAATCATGGAGACGATCGTCACAGCGACACGGCTGGATGTCGTCCAATTTATCAATTGCTCTTTATCAGTTGTTGGAAAAAATTTCAGCCCCCTTTTCTAGGGAAGGGGGTGATACGGACGTGCGACAAAAGCAAGGATCAGTGACATGCGAAACAAGGAACTCCAATCTCCTTCAGTAGGTACCGTGACATGGATATGGAGACAAGGTCGCAAGGGATCTTGTCAAATTTCGATTCGGTGATCTCAGTCCGAATTAGACACCATCAAAGCTGCTCAAGCACTATTGCAGTGTGTGGATTTAGAGGCGACTGGCAGGCTGCCGTGACCTTGGAGCAGGGAAAATTGCATTTGAGCAAAATGTGCATGTTGTGAAGGCTTTGTGCACTGGCACGCACGGCTTGAAATTTTTCCTGTGCTAAGACAAGATGATCACAGCTGCCATTTGCGGCTGAATTAACTAGTGAGTCGCGACCATGAGAAGATAAAACTGGGGTCTTGGAGACCAATCGGTGTCCGAAATGGTGTTTGTTGTCTTAGCTCTGGTGTCTTTACATGATCCAATAGCTGGTCTGGCTTCTGTGGGGACTCTCCAACATTCAAGGATAATGCTTTCGCGGCCACGCCATCAATCTCTTTCTGCAGATACTCTCAGCCTTGCAGCTGGAGAAAGAGTGAAGAGGGCTTGGAATGATCATATGAGCAAGTATTCATCGTGTATTGCATACATTTGTATGTTCTTTGTTTTATCGAGAAATTCCGATGGTGTACATGCGCTGGATTTGCCGCATAATTAACAGCGTGTCCTGAAACGATACGCCGATGGTCGTAGTGACAGTTCTACTATTTTATGGAAGTACCCAAACACTCATGCAAGTCATGTCCTCAAAGTGGTTATTGATGTAATATTCTTCCTCTGTATGGCATTAGTACCACGTCAGTCAGTGCATGGTGGCCCGTATCATTGTGTAGTTCATGCGACCAGCCCGCAGTCCTCGCCGCCAGTCATTTCCACAAATGACAAAATTTTCTCATTTGTTTCCCTTTGCCGCCCTCCCCCCCCCCCCTTGTAAAATGCCTAATTAACTGGTTAAAATATCTGAGCCCCTTGCAGGTCTCAGTTCAAGGCTAGCCCAAGTATGTATTGAAATTAAACAGCACTCCCCCTGCAGCCACAACCCAATTCAGCCCCCGTATGTGCCTGTGACGTGACTTGACCTGCAAACTCCAGGCTTGCAATAAAGATACTGCGTAGTACTTAATTGACCTACTTTGCTGCGCCAATCGGCCCAATCCTTGTGAGGCCTTTTTATAGCTCTTCTGTCTCACCGAGACCTTTCGCGCTTACAAAAAATTGTATCAAATTATTTTGCAGCCCATTGTATTTGTTGGTTGCAAGTCTATCATACACGGTAGAGTGCACCATGGCTATGGTATCATCTATGGAGCTTATGGCCACTAATAAGCCTCCACAAACTTTTAGAATTGTCTTCGTCGACCGTACGTTTTCCATATCAATTTCATCAACTCCATCCTCGGTCGCGAGCCCATGGAGTAACTCAAAAGGTTGAAAGTCTTCTTTCAGCGCAGGTAAGCCACCCAAGCACTATGTGTGCCAAATTACGATGCGAATTTGACTGTGCATCGGTTCGCTCAAGACTAGAGTCGAAGGCTTGGTTGGCCTAGGTGAAGTGGGGGAGATTTCAACGCTTTTCGCATCTCCTTTACCGTGCTCATGTCCTTCCATATTACCTCCTTCTTCTGTGCCTTGCAATTCGAAAAGTCGCAAGAATAACGCACGAGGCAGATTTATTCTTGCTGCAATGTCTCGGACAGGCTTTGATGCGCTGCTGACGCGATCATTGATTTTCCAACACCAGGTGCACCATAACACCAAAGCAGCGATGGGTCAGTACCAGTACTTCAATTCTGGTAAATACCGGAGCTCAAGAACCAATCTCCAGTTCCCTCCAGAGGGTTCCGCTTAGGGCCTGACGTCTGAGTCTGGTTTTCGATCCAGTCAAGTAAATCTCTCTGATCCTGATGATGACTGAGTCGCGTGGCCTCTTTATGCGTTGCCGATGCAGTGACTAGCGTCTGCTCTGTGAGAGAGCTGGAAAAACATGCTGCAGAAGCGGTGCAACTCTTCCATGTGCTTCTTCAGTGTCTTTTTCTTAAATGACCATAGAAAACCTGAAATTGGCCTCTATAGCTCTGTGCGTAAGTGCTGAAGCTCCTCCGCACAATCATTGATGACGCCTTTGAATAAAGAGAAAGGCGGTCCGTCGTTGTGGGCTGAACCTCCAGTGCTTTGGCACTTTATATGTATGCAATCCAATACAAACCAAACTATAATTTCCTTGTACGTGATAACATGAAATTTCATGATTTCATACAGAAATAATTGCAAACTATTGCAAGCAAAATCGACTCCCTATTATTGGACCAGGCATTTCAATCATCGTTTATTGCGTAGGACCTGGATTTCGCGGGCTACGCATCAACAGATCCCGACAATTTGTTTTCGTTTCTCTGGCAGGTTGGTGTATAGTTCTCTTCTGTATTACCATACCATTTGTGGTGGATCCACGTGGATATGTTGTCCGTATTGGTCTTGTTCACGCCTAGTACCTCTTGACGATTATATCACCCAACACCCGTTTTTGAAGGGTATTTTTTTTTTTAATAAAAATGGGTTGGTTAATCAACACTGCTAAAGTAATCCAATCATTGCGAATAACCATATATGCACAATATGATTTAAAATAATTCCCGAAAATCTTAGCTTACCTTGGCGGGAACTAAAGAATAGATAAAGGCTGCAAAAAAGACAATAAAAACATGCCTCCATCGAAACTTTCTAGCTACCCTACAGTCTACGTAACCTTGATCTCCACAAATTAGTTGGGCGTCGATCATTGGGGGCGGCAGAAAAGCCTGGCCATACTCCGTACTTGCCACCAATTAAAATCGTGTGTGCAGTCAGCAAGAGATTTTGGCCAATGCCCACTCTTGCAAGGCTCGACGAATGGCGACAAAGCGGGCTCCGTGGGCTGAAATATGACTCCACTCGTGAATGTACAAAAACACATTTATCATACGGATACGGACTACGGATATTATGCCAAGGGAACGGGGGTAGGCACAGTGGGCGAGCGGGCAGCCGAGCGCCAACTGACCAAGTGCCTACTGACCAAGTGCCAACTGACCAAGTGCCTACTGACCAAGTGCCTACTGACCAAGTGCCAACTGACCAAGCGGACCCTCAGAACATGGCCAAATGCCAGTCATCAGACAGACATGGTGATGGCTTCGACTGGTTTGCATGGCATGCAACATTGAGCAACGAATCTTGTTTTGGCATTAATTGCCTTGTTCGTCCACCATGGTCGATCCATCCTTGACTGAGCTCCTTGAACAAATAAAATACTACGATACCTACTCCTGTCTCAACCGTGACCTGGCCCATTGTGATTGGACAAGTGCTGGGTTGAGAGGCAGAGCTTGCAGAGTGAAGTGGAGAAAATATGCATGTCAATACGTTGTCAGTGGAGAATCTTGGCAACTGTGCAGATCTTCAAACACAAAGCAGCAAAAACAGAGCCCGCACCGACAATAACACGGGCTGCTACAAGAGACCGAGCATGCATGCCGATTCCATATAATAATTTGACCCGCCGAGGAGCGAGCACGCCATGTTTTTCTTATCCGAAATAAACATTCCCGAGACAAAATGGCAGACTCGACGTTCAAGGTTCTCATTGTTGGCGGCAGTGTTGCCGGCCTCTCTCTTGCAAACATGCTTGAAAAAGTCGGGATTGACTATCTCGTCTTGGAAGGCTACCACCAGATTGCACCCCAGGTCGGCGCCAGCTTTGGATTACAAGCCAATGGTTGTCGCATCCTGGATCAGCTCGGATGCGCAGAGGGTCTCATCTCACTGTGCGAAGACCCACTCTATAATTCCTGGCTTCGGGATGGCAGCAATGGCGCTTCTATTTGTCATTATCAAGATGTCGCCGACTCGTTTGCCGAAAGGCGAGTTCCAGCCTTTACCAAGAAATGTGTGCACTGTGTGCTAACAAAATCCCTTCCTTGTGCAGACATGGCTACCCCGTCATTTTCATCGACAGGCAAATGCTTCTCCAAGGACTGTATGATAACCTCAAGCACAAGGACCGCGTCCTCACCGAGAAGAAGGTAAAAACAGTCGAGACGTTTGATGACCACGTGGAAGTCACCACAGAGTCGGGTGAAACTTTCGCAGGAGACATGCTTGTGGGAGCAGATGGAGTCTACAGCACTGTTCGCAGCGAGATGTGGCGCCTTGCCAAGAAGGACTCGCCCACTCATTTCCCACCGGACGAATGGTCAAGTATGGCCTGCTAGTCGTACTTGGGAATAAAAAATTCCGACTGACATTTTAAAATAGCGGTGGCATGCGACTACCAGTGCATTTTTGGAATTTCGTCCCCCATAAAGACAATGTCGGAACCAGGCATCACTTACGCTCTCAATTACGGATTCTCTTATCTGGTCATCACTGGTCCTGGTGGGAGGGTATACTGGTTCTTGTTGAAGAAGTTGCCAAATACCACATATGGGAATGGTATTCCCGAATACTCGAAAAAAGATGAGGAGGAGCTGGCTGCATTGCACGCCTCGGACCCCATTAACACCGAGACTACCTTTGGCGATCTCTACAAGGCCAGAACAAGCTCTGTTCTGACACCTTTGCATGAGCATGTATTTGAAAAATGGTATTATGACCGTATTACTACAGTTGGCGATTCGGCCCACAAGGTATTAATTTCCTAGCCATTTCTGGCTACTTCACCTGCAATCATGTGCTAATCATTTATTGGGTTGCTAGTTTGAGCCAATTTCAGGACATGGAGGCAACAGCGCCATTGAAACTGCTGCAACACTTACTAACCATTTGGTCGCAAAGCTTGGCAAGAGGAACTCACTCAGCACTCGCGATCTCGAGGAAATATTTACCAAGACGCAGAATGATCGGTTTGAGCGTGTTTCGGAATTGGTCAAAGTTTCTCATAGACGCCAACAGAACGATGCCTTGGAAACACCCTTGATTGCGGCCATGGCCACAATCCTGCCCAGAATTATATCAATGGATGTAAGCTACCAACTTGTATCCGCTGCCTTCGTCGGGGCCACTCGTCTCGAGATGTTGCCGGTTCCCGATCGTCCGCATGCTATCCCATGGCACGACGAGCGACCCGCTAAGCCGCTGGAGTCGACTTGGCTTCCGACGAGTATTGGGCTTGGCGCCCAATTCGGACTATATTGGCTATCAAACAGAGCACTGGGGGATGTGTCAATTCCAAACCAGTTCATAGGTTCACCTTTGCGAAAGGAGTACACGGGTATCGCGGGCGTTGATGCCACATTGTCTGTGCTTGTATCCCTGTTTGGGGCTGCCATCTCACCTTCTAGCCCAGCTTTCAGGGCGCAGATCTTGAGTTTCATGCCTGTTATTGGACTATCATGTCTTGATTGGACAATCGAGGGTAATCGGAGAGGAAACCAAGGGTCATTAATCAATTGGTCAGTTTCGCCATCCCAGGCAAAGCTGGGGGATCTTGCTAACGATTGCGCAATAGGCCCAGTGTTTACAGCGCAATTTACCAGCTTCTGGGAATTGGTCGCATAGCACCGCTCTACAACATCGCAAGTACCTTGACATCAATTACAACAGCATCTCTCAGTCTCACTGTTGGCCGGGAGGTCCCCCTGGAGGTATCTGAGGCGCTCCTACCTGCCTTTGCTGCAGGCTTTGTTTTGCCGACATTTCTCATGTTTAACCCTTTGAACAACACATATACTTGGCAAATGTTTGTCGCATTGTGGCAACCATCGCCAGTTTATGTCGGTCTTCTCACCACCGGCCTTGCAAAGCTGTACACGAGCAAGGAGCCCCCCCAGGACAAGAGCCAATCCCCCAAAGACAAGGGAAAGCGGTTGAAGCAACGCCGAGAGAAGAGTGCTGCCAACTTGAAGAAGGTATATGCCGTCAGCTTTGGTGCGGCAACCCTCTTCCACCTGTACTCCATTTATCAAATCTGGAAGTCGCCCGAGCTCTCGTTTGCCAGGATATTTGGCCAACTGGGCAACCCTTTCCAGAACACTGAGATGTCTGAAGGAGAAGGCATATTTAACTTTCTAAAGTGGGACCTGTTTCTCAGCAGCACCTCTTTTACTATCCAGAACTTTTATCGCGTCTTTGAATTGCGAAAACACGGGCTCATCACAACCAGCAAGGCGTTGAAGGCTGCCGCTTGGGTTTCAGTGGGACATTTCGCCGTTGGGCCTGCTGCAACTCAAATTGGTCTTGCTGGATGGAGGGAGAACGAGTTGGACCGATTGAGCCGCTGAGGTTTCACAATATCTAGAATTATACGGATACGGGGAAAAGATTAGCAACTGTTTTATTTTTATATATATATATTTTTATAGATGGTACGCAATAAATACATGGTCATCAATGTCAGAGACAATGATGAGATAGCTGATTGGCCAGAAGCAGTTAGATTCGTGACATTGGCCAGGCGGTCGCGTTCGAAAAACTTTCACTAAAACAAACCAAAAAAGCTTAGCTTCGAGTTTTTCGCGTTCTCAACGATGGAGTCTCGATCAAATTTTGTCTCACCAGCGCAGAATAGGCTTAACTTGGCTCTATTTACGACGCTTTGTTGCTTTCTGCCACGGTTGACCGCCCCAGACTCTGGGCATGCCCCTTGTGCGACCCCTGCAGACACAGCACATGGCTCTAAATCGGCGGCTAGAAATTATCTCGTATTGCTGTCGTAATGGGATCGAGCTTCGATGCGGACTCAACGCGACCATCTCCGGACATTTGAGCCAATTGAACACAGGCCGCCGGTAAGTTGGCAGCTTTAACGGCCTCTGTTGCGCGGCGTCGCGGCCATGTCTTGTAAACCGACTGTGGCAGCGGCGCAAAAGTCCATGTTCAACTGTCGCGTTTGTCAGCGCTCCTTCAAGCGGCCAGACCATCTTGCCCGCCATGAGCGTGCCCACAGCAATTCTCGCCCATTCCGCTGCGGCCTGTGTAACCGGACTTTTGGCCGCCGCGACATCCTGCTCCGCCATGCCAGTAATGTCCATGGGATAACGACACAGTGTGACGACGCCCAAGTTGAGGATCAACGGAGCCCCAGTGTTGGCACCAGTGTTGGCACCAGTGTTGGTACCAGTATTGGCACCAGTGTTGGTACCAGTGTTGGCACCAGTGTTGGTATCAGTGTTGGCACCAGTGTTGGTACCAGTGTTGGTACGCAATCGTCGAGTGCCAACACTAACGAGTCTCTGCCTGCATCAGCGGGAGACCACGAATCGGCTAATGCAGCCATTGCATGGGCTGAAGAGCAGGTTGAGGACTCGGCTGTACATGCAGACAAGGCTCGGACCGCGCTGGCGTCTCTGGACGAGCCGGCCCTCGATGAGTTCATCGATGCTTTGCCCACCATCAGCTCTTATGTTGACCTGGCTCAAATGCTTCAACATGGGCTGCCGGTCAAAACCCGGACGATGCCGTCCGCAACCAATTGGCCCGCAATCAATGATCCCGGCCTTCCCGAGATACTGAGACAGGGGTTGGGTATGCCGAACGGCAACTCTATGCACGGCATCCCATCGTTTCAACGACATCCGGCGGCTCCCTCATCTCTATCTACGCCATCTCCGACAGCTTCACTCTCTCCACCTAGTCCCTGTTCTACCTTGACAGAGTCCACATTTGATCATCTCCTCCGGGCCTACAAGGATCACTTTACTGCTCTCCACCCTGTGCTTCATTACCCCACCATGGACTTTTCTTTTGAGACATTCTCCAAGTCCAGGTCCCAAAAGTTATGCACGCAACAGGCATGCGGCCAATGGAAGCGTCGCCCGAACCGCACCCTGGTGCTCTCTATCCTGGCGCTGGGTGCTGTCGTCGATCACAAAAGAGATCTGGCGCTTGACCTTTATACACAGACGAGAAAAGAAATTCTCGCCTGGCTGGCCAAGATCAAAAGAGTAGATTCTGGGGAGTCCCTTCCAATTGATTTCTTCCAAGCATTCATCAACTACATTTCCATTGGTCTTAGTTTTGGAGACAAGGCAATGGAGCAACTCACAATCGGCCACACTGTATCTCTCAGAGGCTTGGTGAACCTGGCAGGCTTCGAAAAGCCTTCATACATACCTCCTCTCCGCTTGCACTTGGTCTGCCCAAGTTGTCAAGCAAAAGCCCCGGTTGATTGGCTATCATGGCTAGCTGCCGAGGAGCGTAAAAGGACATTCTTCTCTTATTTTGCACTCATGAGTGCTGCCATAACGTATCTAGATTCAGTGCCGACCATGGACTGGCGCGATGTTCAACACCCAATACCATCCAGCGAAAAGCTCTGGCTCCAGGACAACCCGACATCTTGGAGATCTCTGTCCGAGAAACAGGCCCCACTGCCTTTGTTCAGTACCGTGGTCCAATCCTTATTTCCGTCCAACCTCAACGGCCAACCCCCTCCCAACCCTAGTTTTATCGAGAGTACTCTCGGTAGCACTATCCCTGGCCAGAGCCAACAAGCTCTAGACAGATTTGCATGTTTCCTCGTCATCACAGCCATACACCGCGAGACATTTCACCAAAGACAGCACAACAAACTAGATGTCGAATCGTTGCAAGCCGTGTTACTCCGGTGGCAAACCTTGTGGCCGCAGTTCCCAACAGAAGAGGATGGCAAGGCTACCAACACCCTTTTTAGCTGCAGCATTGCCATGTTTGACAACACGCAACTGCTACTACATGTAGATGTCCGGGAGGCCAGAGAAGCATTGGTATCTCGGGACTACGAAAAGTTTTGCGTGACTTTTTCAAACCTGAATCTTCGCCTGGACAGCCGTGGGACAGGTTGTTCATTATCAAGCGGTCGCGACAATTGGCAACAGACTTTTGAGATCTTCTTCGATGCCAACAGACGCACGACATTTCGCCACATCGCACGCTATGCGGTTAATGCCTTAGAAATTGCATTCAAATACAACCCCCGACCAAACTTAGACAACCCAGGCCTTAGCATGTCACTTCATTCAGGAATCGCCGTGTTTTATTGCATCCATATTTTGAGTAGTTGGATGTGTTTCTTTGCCAACTGCCTCAATAGGCGACTCTACACAACTCGACTGGGTTTGGCTGAGCATTACGAGGACCTTGAAGATGTCAGGATCCTCCAAGATATTCTCACATTCGCCAGAAATCGAAAGGCTCAGTTCCATGCGAGATTCAGCGTTCCCGATTCGCCTGATTCGCTTGATGAGATGAACACTGGTCGACTGGCACGCGACTTGCTCAGTCTGCTAGCTCACATTTTCAAACAATGTCTGACCATGCCAGGTAAGCCTATAATTATGATAAGAGCTATGTCATCCATATTCTCCAACTGAAACTCCCCAAAACAGCTTTCGCACATCTTGGAGAAGGACTGAAGGTGCGCTCCACCATTATATCGAATTGGGTCAAGAGTGGGATGGTTAGGGGTGAGAATTAAAGCGTATATGATCCTAAAACGGTATGTTATGTTTCAGACTTTGTTAAAACACATGGATATCAATACTTTGTAGGCGAAATCGGTGGGAGAAGGAAGTAAAGCATCGGGAATGTAGAGGTTTTTGTCAGGCCAAGTGGTATTTAGAAGCGGAGTTTGGAAAATAATCATTAAAAAAACCTCAATAAACTTAATATCTAGACCAGGTTGACATTTGTTCTGGTATCTGCTGCTTTAAATCTCCCGACAATTACTGGGATACGCAAGCGCCTGGGGATGACGTCCATATTCTTCCAACTCATCCCACCAGGGTAGCTGTTTAAACCTCGCATACCAGTTCCTAAGCTGCTCCAATCGTTCATCCTCAAATATGTCGAAAGAGTAACCAAGCTCCATGTACCTTGCGCCGCCTGCAAGTATGGCATCGACCAACCCGGGGTGTTGGAGGCCAGGCGTCAACCACCCATCACTTTGCAGACTCTCTGCAGCCCAATTCTGAGTTCTAAGCAGTGCGCTGGTCATGTTTTCTTTTGCATGTCGTGCTACCGCGAGACTGCGGTCTTCATTGGGCATGCCAGACCAGCTTGTGGTAACAGATGCCGCATTCTTGATGTAATAATTGCAATCGTTGAATGCCTGGTAAACTGTTGACTGAATGTCATTCATGAGCATTCAATCAAGAACAGTTGGGCTCATCAATGTTGGTGTTTCGGGATAGTGTTCCTCAAGAAAGAGACGAATAGAAGAGCTCTCATGGATCCAGTGAGGTGCCGTTTCATCCGCAGTCACCACTCGTAAACAGGGAGAACTTTTTCCGTGCGGCTTTGGATCATCAGAGCTGGCGTCTACAAGTGAAGTTCCGTTGAAAAAGGCAAGTCGAATCTTTAGCTTTGGATCATTTGTCATTCCGTCGTATAGCTGTTGTGGGGATTTGATTATGCCTTTTAGGAGTAGACAATAGACGATTTGTTTGGGAAAGAAACCTTCCGGCCACAGATACAGTGTAAGGTCAGAGCTCTTGCTCATATTGATCAAGTTTTTGGACAAAGATTGAATCTTGGAAAATAGAATTGGGTTGATTATTCCTTTCCGACGGCGATAGTGGGAATTGGCCTTTTTATAGGCGAAAGAATAAGTCGCCGACCCGAGTCGTAATGTCTCCGGATCCTTGCCGAGTCAGGGCAAAGAGGCCACTAAAATTAATCAAAAGAACCAGACTATGAAATGTCGCCGAAAATACCACGAGCCATTCTTCAATTAGAAATATCATACAATGACCCATCTATAACATATTGATAAGGCTGGGTCGACAACACGAAGTCAATCCAATTGCTCATTTGCTGCTAAGAAATATCTCCGGATCTAGATTGATACCCAAGCATGAACGATTTCAAATTCCATGCTCGATATTTCACAAAGATTCACAGACCTCAAATGATATCACTGTGGGGAGAACACATATTTTAGAAAAATTGGTACACATTTGTTGATTGAGATTATGAAATTGACTCTACCCTTGGCTTCTTGTGAAAGGACCATGTCTCTCTCTATATCTATACACATCATTATCCTTAGAGCTTTCCATTTCTGTGTTTGCGACTGGCCTTGATCTCTTGCTTTACAGCCAGGTCTGTCAAGATCTCTTCGCTGCCGCCTCCGACAACCATGACTCGGACATCGCGACTGATTTGTTCGATTCTGGCGCCTCGCCCGTTTTTAGAGTAGCCCAAACCTCCCATGACCTGCTGTGCTTCCCGGTTCACCTTTTCAAGGGTTTGTCCCGCAAGCACCTTGAGGTTGGCAAATTGGCCACCCAGCTGAGAATCAATACCCTGGCGTCGGGAAGTTTCTGCGAGATACACCAGCTGCTCCATCCATGAATGAGTTGCTTCTACATGTCGGCCCATGGTGCTGAATTTGGCGCGAATGACTTGGTTCTCAATCAGCTTCTTGCCAAAAGTCTCTCGCCTTCCAGCATGGTCAAAGGCGTCTTGTATGCACACACGAGCCATGCGTAAACCTGTGCATGCCAACCAGAGTCGTTCATGGTTAAAGTCTGAGATGCATTAGCGCGTAGCTGAGAATACGAATTTATCCAACCTACTATTCATAATAATTGGGAAACCCTTGTTCTCTTCACCCAAAAGATTTGAAACAGGGACCTCAACATTGTCAAATTCGATGTAAGTGGACCCTTTGAGAGAGAATAGGCAATTAGCATTAGAATAACGGCAAACCAGTGCACGGCTTCATCAACTTACCACTAGCATGGACTCCGGAGTTGTCAATCTTCTTGCAAGTGACACCGGGGGATTTGAGCGGAATAATGAGGGCGGAGATGCCAGCAATTCCGTCACCACCCGTCCTCACAGCCGCCGTGCAGTAGTCGGCAAAAATACCATTGGTGATCCATTTCTTCGCACCATTAACAATGTACTTGGAGCCTTGGCGTTCGGCAGTCGTGGTGATACCTGCCACATCCGAGCCCGCTATATAAGATGAAGGTAATAAATCAGCTCATATTTCTTCCAAAACAGGTATCACCATCGTATATCACGTATTCTCCGGCTAGCGAGTCTGCAAGCAAACGTACCATCGGGCTCTGTGACTCCCAGGCAGAATCTGGTCTTGCCTGAAAGCACGTCTGGCAGAAAATGCGATTTCTGCTGCTGGGTTCCAAATTGGACGAGCGGAGGAAGGCCGATTGAATTGCCACACCCGAGGGCCCAAACGATTCCGAGATAACCACACCTGGCTAGCTCATCAATGACGACGAGATCATGGAATCCATCCCACTCATGGCCAGGAATATCTCCGGGAAGTCTCTGGCCATTGAGAAAATCTGCTCCGAGCGGGAATGCTGCAACGGCGGTATACCCGAGTTCAGCATGTCGCTTCTGGGCCTAAGATGCGAGGCGAATCAGTCAGAACATGAACAATAAATATCTCCCATGGCTATAATTCAAGCATACTTCAGGTGGCACTGTGCCGATTCTCTCCCAGTCCTCGCAAAATGGTGTTATGTGAGTGTCGACGTAAGCCCTAACTTCTTTCTGCAAGCGCCGATGCGAATCGTTGTAGTAGACGCTTTGCGCTCTTGTTATCCATAGTGGGTCTGCGAAGGGAGCGGATGCCATTTTCGTGGGGAAATTGATAAATACGAGGTGTAGAGAGGGTGCCAGTAAATTGACAGCGTGCTTCTGTTTGCTGCGCACAGAGTATTAAGGAAAGCTAAAGCTAGGTAGGTATATTTGGATGCAAACAATTCGTTCTTCATGTATACAACCAACCGCCACAGTACGGGATGCGGTCCGTCTGCAAGCCATAAATGATCTTTGCTTGCTCCGGGAATGTAACATCCGGGGCAAAGTCTTTCCAGGCTGGCCCAGAGAGGCACGGATGATGGAGTGCAGGGGTCAGACACATAGTTGCCGGACGCCGTTCCTGAATGGCTCGGTCCGACAGCTCCACACGGAGCTTCGGTCTTCGGTCCGCACCCAATCCACAACTTAGCGCCGGATGACATAATAATTTTATCCAGGGACTGATATCCCAGAGGATGCAGAGGCTGATATTACTAGTTATGATGCTAGTTTAAAGATGGGCGGTATGTTTTGAGGAACATCTAGCTTTAGAAGCTGATTTGATTACCATCGGCGGTGGTGAATAGTAGATCGTTCCTTGCGTTACTTGTCGGTGACACCAACGTAAAATGATCAGGGTGAAGGTTCCAACTATTTGGTGATGGAAAGTTGGACAGGAATGATAATGGCACCGGCGAGTTCTTGGGACCTTCCTTCGCCAGCATCCCATAGTCTACCAGTGTCCAGAGTAAATCCTCCGAGGCAGGCTCAATCTCATCCGCAAGGCATTTCACATCAAAGAGACTGCCATAACGTTCCGCTTGCGACTCAAATTCTCGCAGCTTGGTCAACTAAGAGAGGATGACGATTAGCAATTGCTATTTTGACGCAAGTGGGTAATTGTTTCAAGGGCCATTCACCATGTTATTCACCATTGGCCAGATCCCCGCCAACCTTTCAAGCGCAGATATGCTCTGCTGGAAGTATTTTTGAGCATCATACTGGTCGGTTTCGACATTTCGCTGTTGCGCACTGAATGACAAACAGTGTATTCCTGCAGCAACAGTCGCACAATAGCTGTAAAAGGAAGATTTGATAGATACCCCATCCTCCGTGCAAGCCGTGAGCAAGTCTGTAAGCTTCCTCGCATTATCCTGTGCCAGCCGGAACGTATGTGAAGCAAAGCTGCTGGGCGCTCTAGCTGCTATTGGCTTCAACTGAAGCCGTATGAGAAATGGGTGATTTAGTAAGCAGTGACATAGGTAGAACAATGCATGGGCAAACACAAAGTGGCCGATCTGTTGTGCATCTGGATCATTTTCCCGGAGGCCGTTGCGAACCACATCTAAGATGGGTCCCTTTCTATCTCTGAGGTGTGATTCAAGCAATAAAAGGGCGGCGTTCGTCGCGGTAAAGTCCGATTTGGGATCCCAGGGTGGGAGGTTCTCGGATCCCGTTCGACCACGGGCATATTTTGTACAGCGGCCAAAAATTGACGCCGTCACCATGTTTAAGCCAAAAAGGCTCGGCGATTCGGGGCACGTGTCCCAACTTAGCATTTGATGCAAAGTTGGCATTTGCTTTGACTCGCCCTTTTCAAAGGCGTCTTCATGGCAGGGGAGCTGCAGAGTGCAGTCATGATCTAGAATGGCTGTAGGGCGGGACCGCGCGCATGACATTAGTTTGTCTACGAGGTATATCGACCAAAAGGTTCGGCGGCTTTCCTCCCTCTCTGTTGTGGTGAAATGTTCGGGTGGTTCTAACATGAGGTCCACATCCTGAGAGAGGCGAATAGCAAGACCTAGTCGTAGCCAACCCGAACTAATTTTGCCAGCTATCGAGTGAAACCAAAAGTTAGCCAACGTTTTGCTGTTTGCAAAATACAAGGCTAAAATAAAAGCATTGCGAAATGGGAGGTTGCATACCGGTATAATCAATTAGTGACAGAATTGCGACCGTCTGAATCACATTCAAATTGAGATTGTCGTCGATGCTGAGATGATCTTCTAACACGCATAACCACGACTGGCGAGAGTACGCATCGGACGCCTCGTGGATCCTACCGGAAAAATACGGATGGCCAGAAAATCGCACGGCCAATGCAACCAGTGCAAATATTAAGCATCTCGGCAATGTGTTATTCTCGAGAGATTGGTAAAAGGACGGTTGGTGGAAAAACGAGTAAGGCTGGTTGTGGATGCTGTGAAAGTAGGTATCGATCAGAGTTCGGAGGACGTCGGGAGGTGGGAATTCGTTGAAGGATCTGTGGAAGATGACCAGGCATTAGTCGAGGGCAATTACAAACTACTAAATTACCGTTGCAGCAATAGATTCTGAGGCGTACATGTCCGTGTTGGCGGCGACAGCGCCTTGGGCATTGATGGTGTCGTCGGTCGGTCGCGTGTGAAGGTCATCGTCTTGTTCATCATCGGCATTGGGTGGTGGCTGTTGGACTAAATCTTGAAAGTTTGGCGTAGATATTGTCTGACTGAATGGAATGGAACCGATTAGATCATCTCGTATCAGTGGAAACGGCTAGAGTAGGTGGCTGAACTCACGCACGAGGCTCAAATGTGCCTTGGCTCAATCTACTCAAGGCTGTTTCAATTGAAGCAATGCGGTCGAGGAGGTCGGCCTTGATCTCATCAGTCTTGGGCATCCCCGGTATATTTCTCAACGCAAATATTCACCCCTAGAGTAATGGTGGGCATTGAAACGGCATCTCCACCGTTGCTCGCCGCCCTGGCGGAAGAAGAATACGGCTCGAAGACGCAACTACGTTTGTTCTGGCGGCAGTGGGCGCAAATGGGACGCTCTCCGGAGCACTTAATCTTTCGTCGCCTACGAGGTTGTGATTGGCGACACGGTCAGCTCATGTCAATTCCAGCTGCCGGGAAGCTCCAGGACGAACGCGTTTCGTTCGGAGCGGCGGGTACTCACCTGCAGTTGGCGCAAGCTTGACGGATCCGCTTGATGATGCCTGCTGGTGCAGGGCCTAGATGCTGCGACTCCATTGCCAACAGACCAGGAGCAACAGCGCGATCACACACAGAAAGAGTGCGGTCCAAACAGGCCGGTTCGCGAATCCAACTGCCCGGAAGCAGAAGTTATGATGAAATGTGCGGAAGGAGGGGGACCGGCAAATGGGCAAGGAAACCTGGAGAAGGGTGCCACTAACTACGCTAGGAGAAGAGGAGGGGCGAGTGGAGGACGCAATGCCTGCTTCTCCGCATAACGAGGCTCGCCATCTCCAATCAATTGTCAAGGAGAGTGCTCGTTAGCTCACCCCGGACGAGCTTGGACGCCTGTAGTCTTTGGCCCATTTGTCACTTTGTGGCCAAGGCCCTGGGCCGGTGACAGATGGACAAGATCGCATCGCGCAAATAAGGAATCGACAAGACATATAAGTTTTATCAACGGAATGTCATATTACACCGTGCAGACGAATCAAATAGCATCTAGGTCTAACTTATAGCTTGCTCCGTGACTTCAAGCTGCAATATTTGTCCCAATTTACTCGTCTGCCGGCCTGAAACTCCTTTACTCCGATGCTGCCGGGCGCGTCCGGCTTCATCATCTCATCAAAGAGCCGCTGAATGATGTCATCTTGACTTTCACTACCGGCGTGCATCCATCCAGCCTTGACCAAGTCTTTGGACATGCGACACGCTTCTGTCGAGACTCCACGCATTTGGATGAGGTAAGAATCCAGGAATCCATCCAGGTCTGCACCGTCAGCTACGCCGGCAACAATGCCTTTAGAGTGCAATTCCGCTGGAGATACCGGCCGGGCCGACAGCATCGCTTCTCGAGCAGACGGTATGCCCCATTCTCGGATGATGTATTTCGAGATGGTCGCTGGGCAAAGGCCCAATCTCGTTTCGCTCAGCGTGACATTTGCAGCCTCGGCGCAAAGGCGCAAATCGCAGGCAAACGCCAAACCGACCCCGCCACCAAACGCGGGACCATTCAGGCAAGATATCGTCACCTTGGGGCTCTTGTCAATTGTTTCAAACAGCCGAGAAAGGCGGTTAAACTGTGCGTCCGAAGCCGAGTCCCCCGCGCCCACGGCAGTATCTCCTTTGCCAAGGTCCATTCCGGAGCAGAAGAATTTCCCGCTTCCGGTAAGCGCAATCCGATTAATCGACGGATCCCGGGCGGCTCCAGAAAAGGTAGAAATTAAATCGTCAATCATTGGGATTGTGAGCGCGTTGCCCTTTCGCGGTCGGTTCATGGTGATCTTGAGATTGGCACCAGCTCGATGGGTTAGCAAGGCATCGGTCTCCTTGACGCATTGCCATTCCAGGCGAGATTTGGCCTTGTCCAACCCTTTCCCGCCAGCCTTTGAGAGTTTCTTCTTGGCCATCAATGCGGCACCAGCGCGGCTCTGGATGGGTCGAGGGAGTTTGGTGGACAGCCATTCACCTATCGCCGCCAATTCTGGCAGATTGATGTTTGTTTTGACACCAGCCTCCTCGAACATGTAAACCAAGTCCTCCGTGGCCGCGTTCCCCTTGGCTCCAGGCGCAAAGGGACACCCGCCCAAACCGGCAACACTGGCGTCAAAAACCCGAATGCCGCAATTGTATGCCTCCCATGCATTGGCCACAGCTTGGCCATAAGTGTCGTGGAAATGGCCAGCCAAATGGCTGAGCGGGACTCCATTCTGTGTGAGGAACTCGATTAAGCTACGGACGTTGGCCGGGGTTCCAACGCCAAGGGTATCACCCAGGCTCACTTCGTAGCATCCCATTTCCAGCAGCGCCTGTACCGCGTGTAGAACGGCCGGTTGCGGAGTCGGTCCATCGAATGGGTCGGCAAAAATGCAGGACACATATCTGAACGAGGGGTTAGTGGGTGCCTCCGTTGGTGGGTAATCTTGGAGACGAGAATGAATTGCTGAAAAGAAAAATAGAGCCTACCCTCGGACTACCATTTTGCGGCCATGGGCATACTGCGCAACCGCCCGTGCCCTCTTGATGCCTTCGTCGACAGTGCAGTTAATATTGGCTTTGCTGAATCCTTCTGTAGCGCTTATAAACACGGCCACTTCTGAGACGCCATGCTTGTGTGCAATTTCGGCGCCTTTTACATTGGGTACCAAAACTGGAAGACGAATTGACTTTTGTTGCAAAAGGGCTTTGATGGGCGGGCTGCTCAGCACCTGTTGAGAGTCCTTGAGCTGCGGGATTGCCCTTGGAGATACAATGGACGTGACCTCGATGGTTTGCGAGCCCGCATCGAACAGCTTCTGAATAAGCTCGATTTTAATACCAGTAGGAACCTGGTCGCTAATATTTTGGAGGCCGTCTCGGGGGCCGACTTCGACGATCCTGACACCAGACATTATGACGGCTGTATTGCTTGGAGCCTGCGGGGGAACGGGTGGTGCGCTGGGTGATTTTAGTCGCGCCTCAATCGGTATTCGCCCGGAAAAATAGGCCTAGACAAAGACCTGGAATCGGTTGCCATTAGTTAAGTGCAATTCCACGCCGACTTAGGGCCGGGTTTACCACTTGCTTGTCCGCGAGACAGCTTCCGTCGCGAGGTATTCGCCGCTGCGGACCGCGCTAAGTGGGCGATGCGGGACTGTTGCGGACCGAGCCCGGCTAATCCGGCTTCACTGGTGTCAGGGCCTCCCAAATGGCGGTACATCCTCGAGCATGGAAAGAAAAAAGGCAACGGGAAAATGCTGGGGAATGAAGGCAGGTATTTTATAAACCATGGATAGTTTTAATTTTCATGGCTCTATTTGCTTCACTATAGAAACGAGGAGAGAGGCCTAGATAAACCGTGGTTGGAAAATGGCATTGGATTGATCAATACGCACCAGAAGCTGGCAAAACCAGACGCAAGGCAAATGTGCCCACCCATCCTATAACCTGGCCTTGGTTTGTCTAACTAATCGATCGCCAATCTCTCGAAGCAAAAATTTCTGATGCTTTCCACTGCCCGTTTTGGGAAAGTCTGCAATATCCCCACCGTCGCCGACCCAGAATACATGGCGTGGTGCCTTGTGTCGGCCCAGCTTTTGCATCACCCACTCTCTAACTTGCCCAATCTTCATCACCGTCTTCGCCCCCGGAGCTGGTCTTAGGAATGCGCCTACAATCTCGCCGTACTTTGCATCTTTCAAGCCCACAACGCTTGCCTCTGCAATACCAGAATGCTCAATAAGCCGATCCTCAATCTCTCGAGGGAAGATATTTTCTCCTCCTATTCCACCCCAATAAGTCAGTCATTTTTCTCGAGCAATTCCAATCCAGAGAGGGTGCGCTATCCGGTGGAGATAATGCGCCAATTGAACATACCTCGAATTATCACATCTTTGATGCGGCCAGTGATGTATGCGTAACCATCGTTGTCAATAAACACTTCGTCGCCTGTGTGCATCCACAAGATCCCATTCTCATCTCTCTTCATCACCTCGTCGGTTTTGGCTGGATTCTCCAGGTATCCCTTCTGCAGTGCAAATCCAGCAGTGCACAGTTCACCGCGCTGCCCCCTTGGCACAATGTTTCCTAGTGGATCAATCACCTTGGCCATGGTGTGTGGGATGATGCGCCCGATGCTGTTAAGCCTTTGTTCTTCAGAGTCTTCCATGTTGGTGATAAAAGTCACAGGGCTGGTTTCCGTCATTCCATAGCCAATAATTACCATGTCCAGCCCCATTTCGTCATTTAACCGTTTCCCCAAAGCCGCGGGCAATGATGAGCCGGCACTCAGGCCGCAACGAAGACTAGATGGCTTTTGACCCGTCTTGTTTATCACCTCCATCTCGGCGACAAACATGGTCGGCACGCCCAATAGAACAGTGGCGTTGTGGCTGATGATTGACTCGACCACTTTTTCGGCGTCAAATGCTTCCGAGGGGAAGAGAATGGCGCTTCCATGTGTAAAACAAGCCAAGAACCCAAGGACGGGAGGAGGGCAGCACACAATGTCTTCTGGGGTTAAGCGCAGGGTATGGCCAACAAATCTGCCGTCGTTCAAAATATTTCTGTATAGCTATGTTAGTAGTGGCTATCGCAAAGGATAATAGTCATTGTCTCACAAGCTCGTCAACATTGCAGCTTTAGGTGCTCCCGTTGTACCTATTACGTGGCATGAGAAATAATTTGAATAAAACTACCCTTTTTGTTGAGATTCACTTACCTGATGTGAATTGAAGATTAATAACATCATCCGGTTTAACGTATGACGCGGCCTGCCTAACTGTCGACTGGTCTCGATTGGTCGCGGCTGACTCTACGAAGGAAGTGTATGTTTCGATAGGGATAGCTCCTTCACAACCTGAAAATTTGTCAAAGCATATGATCTGTCGCAAATGATTCATCTTTTCTGGCGACTGTAGTCGTGTCTGGGCCTGGTGTTGGACGTGCTTGATGTGATCACGCATATTTCTAGGTCCAATTTCGGACGAAATGAACAGTGCTTTGCAGCCTTGGTGAATTCTTCGTTAGCTATATGATCCTTATTATAAATAAATAAAACAATAGGTCTCTTACGGCTTGTGTTCAATGCATTTTCCAGCTCACTGGGAGTGTATGTGTTGTTTAGAACCACGACAGGGCATCCGATTCTTGCAGCACCAAGGAGTGCTTCAAGGTACTCAAACCGGTTCCCTGCCATTACTCCTACACAATCTCCATGCCGTAAAGCAAGCCCCAATAGGGAACTAGCTACAACCCAGGTGCGATCCGCCAAAGCACGATAAGACACGCTCGCGGACTGCCATGGCACGATAATGGCGGGTGAGTCCCCATACAATTCCGCTTGCTCGTCGACAAAAGAGCTCAGTGTTTTATGCCAAATATTGGGCTCTCTTGGCCCAACCAGGATACTGGAGTTCCGTAAGTCGGTTCTTGTGGAATCTACTGACATTGTATACTGATCAAAATGGGTGGCGAGGTGTTAGAATATGTTGCAGCGGTCGCGATTTCTGTGCCGATTCAAGGTAAAAAAATTAAAAACCCACTGGCAAGTCCCAGAAAATATTAGAAACACGTATAAATGAACCTTTCCGATACAGTCGCATACAGCATACACTCCCTGTTAGTATGCGTGGGTCTCCGCATCTTGACTTTCCTATCCGCTTCGGTCCGTCTATCCGAAGGCAGCCCGTCGGCGAAGCGCTCTCCGAACAAACTTGAACAATAATTTTAGTGGTGGATCCAGTGGTCTCAAACCCATTGATCTTTCTAAATACATTTCTTGCTGACACACATTTGTCGAGATATTGGCCGTGACTTGTCAGACTGGTTATCCAAATCCCCACCACACAATGTCCAACGAGTATCCTGTACAGCCCTCCAAGCTTAATCTTCATGATGAGCAATACAAGGATAACAAGGCGCTTTGGCAAGATGTTTTGGTCAAGTTCGAGGAAGCCCTTAAGGGCGTTTCCAGTGAGGGCAACGATGCGTCATTGGCTCGCCACCAAAAACGAGGCCAGCTTCTACGTTCGTCGTGACCCTTCCAATAGAAAAAAAAAGTGTCATGTTTTATAATGGCTAACACGTGAAAAAATTGTGCAGCACGAGACCGCATTGCCTTGCTCCTTGACCAGGATTCGCCATTTCTCGAGCTTGGTTCGTTTGCAGGATATGGCAACCCCGACTCGAACTGTTGTGGGAATTTGATTGCGGGCATCGGGACGGTGAGGTAAGACAGCCACGATGCTCTTTCAAAAACCCAACTCATAGTCAAAACAGTGGCCGAATTTGCCTGTTAATGTCCCATATACCGACACAGAGTGGCGGCGCTTGGAATGAGATGACTGGTACGAGCCGCAAGACCGAGGTCAAATGGAGCTAGCTAATGAGTGGCGACAGTTGTCAAGGTCAATCGAATGCTTGAGATTGCCTTCGAAAACGACCTCCCTCTCATATCCCTGGTCCAATCTGTAAGTCTGCCCAAGCTCTGAAGCTTGGATAGTCGGCTCATGACTTGAGAAATTTAGGCGGGCGTTTTTCTCCCACAGCAATTTCGGGTATTTCACAAAGGTGGCCAGCTGTTCTATGACCTTGCCGTGCGCACACTACACGGAAAACCGTCCTGTGCTATTCTGTTTGGTTCATCCACCGCCGGGGGCGCCTACCACCCAGCACTATCAGATTATACCATCTTCGTGAAAGGCCAGGCCCAAGCCTTCCTTGGAGGTCCCCCGCTAGTCAAGATGGCTACCGGAGAGGTTATCGGGGCCGAGGAACTGGGCGGAGCGGATATTCATGCCAGGCGCACAGGTTTGGCAGATCAGATTGCTTCAGATGAGTTAGTGCCTACCCCATTCCAACATGCGCAATTCATTCTTACCCAAAGCTTCAGGTTTGATGCAATTCATAAGGCACGGGACTGGGTGAGCTCGCTTAAACCAAAGATTCACGCATCTCGTTACCGACTCATGGAAGCCCTGCCTCCTCGCTACCCAATTGATGACATATTCTCATTGGTAAACCCGGATATTCGAAAATCCTTTGATATGAAGGAGGTGGTGTTGCGACTTGTGGATGACTCGAGGCTGTCCTTGTTCAAGCCAGAATACGGAACGAACATGCTCACAGCATGGGGTCACATCATGGGTCAGTTGCTTTGTACGAGGAATACTTTATACCACTAACATAAATGTATCTTGCAGGGTTCCATGTCGGAATTGTGGCAAATCAAGTGTCTATTATTAACCCTAATGAAGCCGTAAAAACAGCCCAGTTCATTCGACTATGCAACCAAGAGTAAGCAACCAACCTTCAAATTATTTTGCCCGTACTCACTATCCTTTTTCCAAATCCAGATCCACGCCCATCATCTTCCTCCACAATGTCACGGGTTTTATGGTGGGAGCAAAGGCCGAGCATGCAGGTATTATTAAAGCCGGCGCTCAACTGGTATCCGCCGTTTCGTGTTCACAAGTCCCTCACATCTCCATCATTTGTGGTGCTTCCTATGGAGCTGGAAATTATGCAATGTGTGGAAGAGCCTACAAGCCACGATTTCTCTTCACGTGGCCAACAGGAACATGCAGCGTCATGGGGCCGGACCAGCTTGCCGGTGTCATGAAGCAGATTCAAATGGCCAAGGTTCAGACCAACGAGGAGAAGATTTCAACAGAAAAGGTTCAAAATCAAACAAACGCCTTCAAGGCCCAGGTCCAGAGGGACGCTGAGAGTTATCGAACAAGCAGCATAGTCCTGGACGATGGCATTATCGACCCCAGGGATACGCGCGATGTCTTGGGAATGTGCTTGGAAGTAGTCATGGGCGCTCAGAACACGGCTGCAGGAAATGGTACACACTTGGCGAGAATCTAATAGATTAAGAGACCTGTAGCTGTTTTTTCATATTGTATGCATGTGTCATTAGCAACGTTGTAAATTCAATTACTCCATATAAATTTCGGTTGTTTAGAAATCTATTTTGTGGCGAACTACTCGAATGCTCTGATTTACGTATACATCGAAGCTCTATTGCAGATTGGAATACAAAATGACATCACCTTGGCGCTATGTCGGGGATTTGCCTTCTCACTACATTCAGTTCAACGAACCCCCATAATCACGGCTGACACTGCGATCCGAACGAATCAAGCGGTCCGCAGAATAAACAGCCGAATCTGATGCAACGGGCACAACGGATCAATGTCCCGGATGGTGTGTGCGGTGGTCACGGGCTCTGTCATCCCGGGCGGACCGTAGTGGGGAACGGGGACTGGGGAATGTCGGTTGCGGGAAGCGGACCGGCGTGTCAAGGCTGTCGAGTTGTGCGAATCCGCTTGCTGAAAATGCGCTACAGTGTCCATCTCTCAGTAGTGGCAGCTGGATGAGCAGCCAGATTAGCAGCCAGATGAGCAGAGTTGATTCATATACCCAAAAATGTCATCCAATCCTCCTCTTGCATCGCCTCTTGAAATGGGCCCTCAGCGCAAGCCCTTGTTCCTGGCCCCCCAGCCGCTACAATCCGACACTGGTCTTCCGGTTATCCAGAAATTATTCATTGCAAACCGCGGCGAAATTGCCTGTCGCATCATCGCAACATGCCGAAAACTTCACATTCAGACTGCCATTATCTACGTGCAAGAGTAAGCAGTACCAAGACCAAGACACAAACCTTTGCTAACATTCGAATGTTAGGGACCAAGGCTCAAGGCACGTGGTGGAGGCCGATGAGGCCATCCATGTGGGAAGCATTGACAGCCATTCCGTGAACCCATTCCTGAATACCAAGCTCCTGATCGAAAAGGCACTAGAGGCTAAATCAGACGCGATTCACCCTGGTTATGGCTATCTCAGCGAAAATGCCGATTTCGCCACTCAGGTTGCTGAAGCTGGAATGATTTTTGTCGGGCCCAGCCCCAGCGCCATGTCCACCTTGGGCGATAAGCGGAGCTCCAAGGAATTTCTCCAGAAACATGCGCCCGATGTTCCACTAATACCCGGCTTTTCAGGATCCAGCAACAACATCGATGATTTACAGAAGGCGGCAGCTGAGATTGGATACCCAGTGCTGCTCAAAGCATCGGCTGGAGGGGGAGGCAAGGGCATGCGAGTTGTTCGTGAGGCGTCCCAGTTGCAAGAGGAATTGGAGCGAGTCAAGTCCGAGGCTTCAAGATCATTCGGGTCCAGCGACTGCATCCTGGAGAAGTACATTGAGAGCAGCAAGCATATTGAGATTCAGATTCTGGGAGACAACCACGGAAACGTTGCGAACTTCTTCGAGCGAGATTGTTCGGTTCAACGACGCCACCAAAAGGTCATTGAGGAATCTCCATGCCCATACATCACCGACAGCATTCGCCAGGACATTGGAAATACCGCTGTTCGTATCGCGGAGCTGATTGGATACGCGAATGCCGGAACGGTAGAGTTCGTCTTCGATGTCCAAACCTCTCGATTCTTTTTCCTTGAGGTCAATGCCAGACTGCAAGTGGAGCATCCCATCACCGAAGAAATGACTGGCACGGATTTGGTTGCTTTGCAGCTATTTGTCGCCGCGAATGGCAATCTTCAATCTCTCCCGCACATACAAAACGTTCGGCAAGTCGGTCACGCGATTGAATGTCGCTTGTGTGCCGAGGATCCCAGGCGTGACTTCTTCCCAGAGCACGGAAAAGTCAGACTGTGGAAACCGGCAAGCGGATCCTTGGGCCCTGGACGGGACATTCGGTATGAAACATCCATCCAAACTGGGTCTGATGTCTCTATTTATTTTGACTCCATGATTGCAAAGCTGGTGGTCTGGGCACCCACCAGGAACTTGGCTCTCCAGAGAATGATCAGTGTCCTTGCACAAACAGCTTGCGTTGGTGTGAGGACAAATCAACACTTCCTCCAGCAGTGCTTACGCCACCCCGGTTTCCAAGATCCCAGTTACAACACAAGTTTTATCGCTCAGAATAAGGATCAGCTCTTCCAGGTGAATATTGACCACGAGCTCGAATTGAGCGTGATTCCAAGCTTCTTCGTGCGCAACCTACCACTCCAGCAACGAAACTTGCCCTCGAAATGGAGACAGCCGTTCCACAGCGTTCGAGGCCAATTCAGGAACCAGCACTATGACCCCGTCAATGTTCATTGCGATGTAGTGACAACAGACTGGCTTGACGCGCCGAGCAAATCAGTTAATGAGGCAAAGTCCTCCGCGCTATGCGTCTGGTCCTCGGAGCAGTCACAAGGAGCAAATTCGGCCCATAATCTCAGAGTAACTGCCATAAACTATCAACAAAGGTCCGATGATCAATCGCAAGGTCAAGAATCCTTTGGTTCTATTGACCCTGCAACAAAGGCAGTAACAGACAAGTACAACTACATCAGTTCTCTCATTCGAAAGGATTCTTCACCGAATTCAAACATTAAGCTTCTCCGCTGGATCCCAGATGGAGAGCAGCTCGATCCCGTCCTGAACATTTCCAACTCAGCCACGCTTGAGGTGTTGATAAATGGTTCTAAATTCACAGCCAACTGCGTCATGGACAAAGGTTTCTCGACCTCATGCAACCACTCACAAGTCGTCTTTTGCCATTTCCCACAATTGGGAACCTATGCCGAATTCCAAAGGCACTCCCTACTGTCATTTGCTGAGCGCTCGCGAACAAAGTTCAAAGCCCAGCGTGGCCAAGGGCCGGAGACAATCACTGCACCGATGCCATGCAAGATTCTGTCCATCCAAAAGCAAAACAATGACAAGGTAGAGGAAGGGGATGTGGTTATAGTGATTGAGAGTATGAAAATGGAAGTAGGTATCAAGGCAAGCAAGGGGGGGAAGTTTGAAACGACATGCAAGGCAGGCGATGCTATTAGTGAAGGAGAAATTCTGTGTAGTATCATTTAGTATTGAGTATAGGATATATTTCCAATGACATAGATATGCGAGCTTCTCAGAATCAGAGCACATTCCATATGTAAACCAATAAAATTTTATTATCGTAATCCTACTTACTCAAATTTTGCCTTGGTGATCCTTCTAGTTAGCATTTATAATCTCAGACAGATATCACAATCTATCTAAGCATATCTTCTTGAATTAGTCAAAGTAGAGGTGGGCGGCGGTGGCATAATCAAAGTTTGTACGAGTAATATTAAATAGGGGCCGTTAAATTATGCCCCAATCTAATCTTGCAAAAGGCAGTGTTCCTCCTTGTCAAAATCAAAATCGTACGTTGATCATGCAAATACAAATTCGATGGACAAATTTCTGAGGGAAGCAATTCTGAAATCCCGCTGCTTGTTCCGCCCCCTTCAGTGCCAAGCATCAACACAGAGATTCATAGACTAGTATTAGTTTTAAGAGATTATGGTTAAATTAATATGATAAAACCAATATTCACTGCCTCTCTTATACAAAAATGCCCATCTTTCTGAGACTCGGTGCGAGTGAATTTCGTACTCCTGTCTAGATTAAACATCCATTACGATTTAGCTTCATAGTAGAGAAGAGGCTAATGCGTAGAATTTGTGTATTTATTTTTCATCTATGGATATCTTTCGCAACAAATATCGACATAAAATCATCGACGAGATCAAGGGCTGAGTTAGTCCCTTTTATCATAAAATGCAGCGACGGGGCAGGGACATCGAATGCTCTTGATCCTGATCAATTGTCTATTTGCATGGAGCTAGTCACGATAATGTGCGTAGTTGGGAAATAAACAACTAGATAAATTCAGAGGGATGGCATGTATGGTACCTGAATATGTGGGCTTTGGTACTCAAACAAGGCCCTGTATAAATTATTTACTTAGTAGCTAGAGAAAGAACATCATCCTCTTAATAAAACCACCGTCATACTCATCATAATCTTAAATCAACATGGTTAGGTTGCTCTACACATTGTCCAGGTTATACAAACCACAACCACCCATTCCTTACCAATATTACAACAGAAAAAAAGCCACTGACTACTAGTCTTTCTAATTCCATTTTTCTGCTGCATCATTATGGGCCATCGGGCCAATCGAGCATTCCAACCACTCCTCAAACTGCTCCAACATTGGGACATCCGACCACGTCTCCAGCGTTGGCATTTTTTCGCCCATGATATCAGGGATATATGTTTCGCATTCGGCAACCTGAATGCAAGGGGCATTGTGAGAATCAATGTCATCGCATTCAAGCGAGGCTGGAGTCAGCCTTTCCGAAACCGGAGTGCCTGGGAAAATGGGATCCGCATTCTCCCGGAACGACGGGTCCAGGGAACTTTTGGTGATATCATTAATGTCCATAAACTCGGCATGGCAATCTATCGGCTTTTCTGAACTTTCTTGCAAGATTCCTTTGGACTCTAGAAGATGTACAATTGCTGCCCAACCAGTAGATGCGACAGCTACAGATGGTAGAAGGTGCGCCAGGCCACATTCGGATATATTTCGCTCGATATCCGAAATGTGCTTTGCTGAATGTTGAATAAAGACTCTGCACAACTCCCTCTCAAACGCCGATGCCTGGGGGTTATTATGTAGTACCACAAATCTAGACCGGTGGAGGCCTAGCAAAACAGTGTGATAAATCATGTGAAGTACAGCACGGTGCATCGCGATGCTGATATCTGTGCTAGAGCTCATTTGATCAGGCAAAATCGAATGATACTTTATATCTAGCGGCAGCGAATCATGCCATTCCATGAGATCTTGGTGACAGGCCGCAAAAGAGGTACCATCAATCGGAATCAGTCGGCCAATCCTATCCCCTTCGGTTTTCGAGTTGGAAACAGCAGTTTGGTTTATTCCAAAGCTATATTTTAGACGCTTGCATAACTGGGCCAGCGAATGGCAGATGCCTGATAGATGCTTTTGCCTCTCCCGGCTCTGGAAGTAAGGGCAAATGGCAAGATATGAACCGGGGCAATTTTCTTGCCCATTTCCAAATTCGAAATCAGACTCCTCAAGCATGGGTACATTGTAATCTTCATGGCGGATGCCGTGAGGCCTCTTTGTTCCCATTGAGACGAGGCGGTCGCGAATAATGCAGGACCACCAAATCTTTCGACGGAGCCGTCGTTGTCTTTGTGAGAATCTAGACTTTGATGTATTATCTTGATGGAGCTCTGCAATGAATGCATGAGAGATGGCCGAATCCATCCAATGCCAGGTACTTCTATGGCGGTCAGGAGCTTCTCCCCAGAGTGTCATGAGAAGCAACACTTGGACTAGAGTCAGGCGGTCTGTTTCATATCCAAAGTTGTAAAGAATCTATGAAATTCACATCAGTATTATGATCAAATATATTCCAAATCGGAAATTAAGCACCTGAACTCTGCGAAAGAGCATATTGCAGGCTTCTTTTCTTGACCGAAAACCGGCAGCTCTAAGCTGTTCTATATCCGCATATGCAGCACCTGCCGAGAGCACAGCTTGAAACAATGGCAAGCTGACTTTATTTTCTGTTGCATCAATAGCTGTGACAGATTCCAAGAAAGCTCCCAGGTCGATGATTGGAAGGCAAGGATGGACATGCTCAAAGTAAGCTCGAAGCAAGGCCTCTTGCAGCTCAACGCTTGGCAAGGTGAATGCCCCTTTGGATTTCAAAAAGGTGAAATCTTCTGCTCATATGTGAATTGGTAATCTTTTGATGAATATGGGCAATATTATCCCAGTCAGCCAATCTGTCGAAACAGAAACTCCTTCGCATGCCTGAACAGTGGTCGGCACCGCTGGCGTCGACGTCTTAAGGAGATCTTGCTCTTGACTGTTGGTACCTGAATTGAGAAATTGTAACAGATTATCTGTTTCAGGGGAAGTAGGTCCCGGCGATGTTGCGGGCTGGGAGTCGGATCCGGCCAACTCGGCACTTGGTGTCTGATTTGGAGCCAAACGATGCAGTCGCCTATGATGTATGAGCTAACCATCGCAGATATCATGGACAAGAGGTGAGAAACTGCTTTCTCCTGGGATGGAATGAAGTGGAGCTTGTGGCAATGTGGAAAATACCAATACATGACAGGGGCAATCATACGCTCTGTTATTGCCGTGTTGCCTGACAACACACTCTTTCTTGTGCCAACGACAGTTCGCACAGGGCCATTGCTGCATCACATCGCATCTGACCTTTCGGGTCCTGCAGGCGAGACAAGCCAGAGACGCCCTCCTACTTTTAGGTCTTGATATCTTAGTCAATTAGATTTCGGCGGGAATATTAGGTCTGGGTTCTGCATACTCTCGGTCCCCTCGGGCATTCCTTGATCTCGGGTTCTGACACTCTTCTTGGGTCGAGCGAGGAGTGTCTACGTTTAGTTGGTCGCTGTCTGCCATTGTCGTTTTTTCTTCCTATCCACCAATTGGTGATAGTGCAACACAATGTCGAGGTCATACTCAGCCAGGCTGAAAGCTACTATACTCCAAATCACATACATTGCATCATCACCTCGGCCCGGTGAACTCTACCGTGTCACTACCGAGCGCAGGCCGAGCGGTCCGCTGGTTCCACTCAATGCTCAGGTCAACGGAGGACGGACCGCTGGCGACCTAACCTGATTGGGCTCATGATTGAGAATGGCCCCTACCCTAGACCACTGGCAGAGGCCTAGTGATTTCAGATTCAGCATGATGCCACTCTTATGTGGCAAGTCCAGGGTCACTAGTAGATATTAATCATTAAAATGATTCAATTTAACATTTCAGAAGAGCTGGCCATCTAGGTTGGTTTAAAGTTGCATGTTATTAGACAGTTAAGGGCTCGGTGGCACATGTAATGATTTGAAACCGCGAATAACCAATAGAGAGAGGTAGGAAGGTAATCTCCAAAAAAGCATCAAGGGGGTTTAGAATGAGAAACAAACTACGGAGGAATTTAAATGAACTTTAAATTTACAATAATTAAATAATGGTCGTCATTGAGAGAGATGTCATTTCTTCTCCGCGCATCATTGGGTTAATCTGTTTCTACGCCTAGGGCCTTTGGCTGCCCCATAAAGCCAATGGCTAGTCAAACCCCGAAAACTCTTTTTGAGCTAGTTGACTTGTATCTGCGTTTAATCAGAACTGCTCGGTCCTCGTATTCGGCCTCGGCGTTTGCGGTTCACCGCGCGCCGAGCAATCCTGGAATATGGACAAGAGCCATCCGCTCTGCCCATTCCATGTCGCTTGATACGAATGCTCATTAACATACATCTCCATTTTCGTTTATCCAATCATGGCCCATAATAGTCAACCCGATTCCCGATTGGATGTGTAGTATAGTCGCGGATTACTTGACCCGGACTTGGACGTATCTACCAGGCATGAAACGAAAATTCAAACTCAGCCTGCATGCGTTACTTGTCACCGCCGAAAGGTTTGCTGTGATAAGCGCCGCCCCTGTTCAGCCAACATTCGAATTGGCCATGACTGTGTTTATCCAGAAAAACACCGACATCCCCGGCCTGATACAAGACAAACCACAGCCAAGGTGGCAGACCGTATCGAAAATCTCGAGAAGACAATCTAGGCCATAGCTAGGATTAAGGCAACACAGATACTCTGTATAAACCCATACCAAGCCCGTGATTTGGAAGTCTTGGTCCAAGATGGCGTATCAAGCCAATACTACAATGATGTGCTATTGTGGAGATGCACTGATTCGCATTGCCCAAGCATACCCGACTTGGCGAATCAAGCGGCTGGCCATGATTGGGAAAATGACGCCCCCAACCGAGGAACCAGTTGATAAAACACCAAAGGCGGCTCCCCTTCTGTGGTGGAACCAGCCATGAATGCTGTTGGGCGAGAGCTGAAAGATGGCCGATACACCTATAGCAGAGCAGACACCTTAAGACAAGAGAATTTGGTAGTACTTGGTACTAAGACTGGTTATCGTGATATCAAACATATGCATCGGGCTGCCAATAAAGACAATCCAGCGAGGTCCGAATCTATCATACAGCGCTCCAACGACGGGGCCCATGGCCACCATGAAGAATATTTGTGGCGATGGGATCCAGGAGATGGTGCTGGTCTGGAAAATACTGCAGAGATGGGAAGTCAAAGTATCCATAGTCTGAATATTTTGAATTGGGGCAAGCAAGCTCTTATAGGTGGCTGAGATTAACAACATAAAACATAATATTCGGACCCTATGATAGCTCTCGGCCTCGGCGTTTCTGCTTCGGCCCATTCCCTGGTATACGGATCCGCCTAGCGCGCTTTTCCACAGTCTCCACATTAACCGAACAAACGCGGATGAACTATTGACATGGTTAAACATGTTTATAATATGGCATTGGAACGGGAGCTTTTAAGGGAAATTCACCTGTGTATCGGGCGGGGATTTCTCGGCGTCGGCGTCGGCCTGGCATAAATTTTCAAGCCCGATACAAACTACCCTCGTGTTTTTATAGACGGGTTAGTCAAGTATTACACATTAAAATGGGACTTAGTTGGTTAAGCGCACGTCATGAATGAACTTGAGTTGGCTAGGAATTTGGAGTTAGCTATTCAGCCCAGTTACGACGGCATCCCTTGCAACTTCTGCGTCACCATCAACTTGCACCGTACTCGTCTAGATAAATCAGGAATGTATACATTTACTTTTCATGTACATCCACTTTTAGATTTCAACACATTAAGTTGCATTTATAATTCAAAAACTGCCGTTGGGATTGTGTATGAACATTCAACGTCAAATAAAGCCGCCACTTCCGCCCGCAGTGGGGGATGAAGAAGAAACACCGGTTTTGTAGAAGGCTGGATTTCTTTTGATACTTGATCTTGCAAATCGATAAGTCATAAGGAGAAGAGTGGAGCACAATTAGCAAACCAGTAAATAGATCGCGCATTTTCATCCCAATCTCTTTCAGCTAAGATAGCTAATGAAGAGACCATTGTAGAGAATTTACTGGTCTAATAAATTTAGTAAGGTTCGTCAGGTAGGTTAGTACAAAAATTGATGCTCTGCGAGTAATTGTCTCCTGGAGCAAAAGTTAGACTAGTCTCGTACGAATGGTAGATTTGTCATGCGAAAAACACGACCGTCCCTTCGTGGACTAGTAGACTCTCCTTATATTATCACAAGATTATTATTAACTGTTCTGATAATCCAACAGATACATTAGATGTATAAAACAAAATGAAAGAAATTGGTACCTGGAAACATATTACTGTTGAAATATATCTTGATAGTACACAAAAAACACATGAAGAATGCCTCACTGCATTCACAGGTACACCTTTATGGTACTTTGTGCAGCGGAGCTTCTCTCAATGGATAGCTAGGATACCTACTGAGGTCTACTTAACAGGATCTCGCTCTAGCTTAGTGAACAGAATAAATGTTAGATGGGCATAGTGAGTAGAGAAAAATCAGTTCCATTTCTCGCTAATGTAGAGGAGGTAACAGAATGCCTCAACATTTAAATGGTATAACTGGTCTAATATGTACCTATCTCATATTTACATCTTCAATGTCTAATCAGGCAGACCTCATGAAGATTAAAAAGCAGGTTTATTGCCACAGCTTGCCATCATGAGGCGGAGACCAAATATTGGCCAAGTTTCCTTCATCGAGCATAAAGCGCTAATGAATGGCGATGGGTAGACCTTCTTTTTTTTCCCGTCTCGCCGACGACCACCCGTAGCATAGCCTCCATCACTTTGACACAGGCACTTTAAAGGATATCTATTGGTCCAATCACTGAATCAAACTCCATTAACAAGCCGCCTTCCCTTCCCTGGTCGGCTTATCACAAAAGGGACTTGACATCCACAATCATTCGTGGCACTGAGACAGAGGGGTAAAGTAGCTCGAAGGTACTAGAGACGCAACTATTGATGTGTTTTAGAAACCGACTATTAAGTAAATGGTCTCAGCCGCCTGATCAGGTGCGAGTCTAGACTTTTTAGAACCAATCGCGCGCCAGTTTAGCTACGGCTATCTCCGAGCTCGATCATCTGGAGATTAATCAATGAAATATATTTATTAAAAGGACGGATTCGCCGTTTTTAATAAATCGTCAATCATCGAATTGTCTTCCTAAATCCACTATGAAATTGTGTATCGCTGTCATTTTGGAATGGTTATCCATGCCTCAGTGCGTCTCTTGTTTTTATTTGCTCTACGAAAGGGAAAAGTCTAATGCCTCAATCACAGGTTGCAACAAAATGTACCATAGAGACTGCTGAACCAGTAGATCAACTCATTAAGTATGGCTCTGGTGGAGGCGATGTCGGCATACTCACAAAAGGCCACGGGCTGATTGGGGAGGGTATCGACCCTCTGCCTAGGGCTCGATCCTTGTTGACCTCCAGGGACCGCCCTTTAACATGCAGCACAGGGGAAATGTGTCTGTCTCTTGCTGGTGTACCATTTTGCTACAACGATCTCACAGGCGACTTTTACGACAGCGACGGAACGACTGGAAACGCCATCTCAGGAGACTACAAGTTGACTGACGGCCGAGAGGGGAATTTATACACTGGACCATATCCAATGCCGACATCGAATGACAAAGTCTAGTTGACTGCGGATGTAATAATGAGCACAGAACCCCCCGAATCAACATCGATATCAATGCGAATTCCAACGCAGACGGAGATTGGTTCAACTATTGCACTTACCCAGACTACCACAGCAGCTGTAACAGAGAACGCGGCGGTGACATTCACAGCAGGCCCAATGCTTCGGGGAGTACTGGCTGTGGAGGTTATGGTTTTTTGGTATAGAGCAATATAAACCATGTCAAATCTAAAGGCCAGTTCTCTGGCTGGTTGAGCAGCGCTCAGGGATTTTTTAATGCTATGCAAGTCTAAATACAGCTTACTGTCATGTATAGAAGGATTAAATTCCGAGCCACTTACTTGATACTTATGTGAAGTCTACATCAGACTTGGTGAACTCACTGAGCCCCCTATGCCTTCTCCTGGTTTGAGTAAACCTATTAAATTAGTGGTTTCTGTTGAGATTACAAGTATCAAAGTCTCGTTGTGAGAGCATAAAAGGTAAGGCGCACATCCGCCAGTGGGAAGCTAGAAGCTAAGCTAGGTTGTCAGGTTGGCGGCTCCCTTGCACACACAGTCATTCGGCGCGATACTGGAAGCTACGTCTCCTCCAAGTTGTAATTAGGTGTGATTACCCAGCTATCTATTTGTTGACCTGTCAGACTTGCAACATCTGTTACACAGACCAACTCAGCATGTGGCAAACCCTCCAGTCACAGTTCTTCTCACATGAGGTGTTCGTAATGGCAACTTTCAATCGCTGTTGCATGCTGCTGTTACTGGCCGCTATTACAGGGTAAACATGTCTCACATAAGTGCCCAGAGGCTTTTTTATAGGCCATAATTAATATTCTTGATGTTCAAGATTTAAATAAATAATAATAAAAAACCGAAAGGCATACATACGGCACCCGAAATATGCGACATTACTGCTGGACAGAAAACCGAAACTGGGGTGCCTCAATTGCCGAGGCGGCTAATGATAATTTACAAGCTTGAATGTAACAAATTTACCAGTAATTTCAGAATTCGACGTTGATATTATTTTGTTTAAATTCGATCGTCTCCTTTATTTTAAACCTATGAATTGATACATATTTTATCACTCACGTATTAGATATAAAACATAATTCTCACATCCCTTGCACTAGTTTCTTGGTCTCGCCAGCGCGAGACTTGTCAACTTTCTTCAAAAGTCCACTCCACCAACGCTTCTCTACATTCTCAGTCTTGTCCGTTTGTACGACAACAGGGGCAACGCAACGGTGGTTGAAGTCGAGATGGTCGATGTGATGAAAGTTTTTGTGTCGGCTTTAAAATGAAGTCTGTTAGAGATATTGATACTGAGAATGAAAGAGTGAGAAGAGACTTTACCAATCTTAGGTACTGGTTTGGAAGACTCTAATACATTAACAGCGCCTAAGGCAAAAATAAGAAGCGTTTTAGTAGAAAACATTTTAATAAACGATTTCACGGGGTACGATACTGTAGTGAATGTAAAGAAATAGATGGATAGACAACGAAGGCTTTTATAGATAACTGTACTTGGAATTGCATATGTCATTAGAAGGGTATCTTAAAAAACAACTACGGGTTACAACCGGGGGCGATGACACTACTAAAAGTGGGAAGGGTCTGAGATTGTACCTCAGTGGGGACACTATTGGCCAAGGCGTCGATAGTCGCAGCCACTCAGCCATAGCTGAGTCTTATGTGCATACAGGTACTAATGTTGGATTTCAGCTCGCCACAACTTGTAAAGATTAAGTATCATATTCCTTAGACATCAGTTTTACATTCTAGCCATTCCTTGAGATAATTTTAATGTAGCCCGGAGTAGTTCCCCATTCAGCATATTTGCAATTCAGATTGATAGGATGTAGACAAAAGTATTATATAATTTATAATGGTGAGGTTTTCTTATCGCTTCTATCACATGCTTGTGGCCCATCTAACCTTTAATGCCAGTACCCTCCTTGCAGCATGGTGTATTCAGGGATAGACAGACTTGTTTAAGTCTGAGGTCTAGAACACGAAAGGACACTGCAAGTCTAACCTAAAAGAGGCTATCTTCAATGTGAAGCCAGCTAAAATAAAATGATAAGAAGGGATAGATTAATGAAAAATTTGATGATAGGTTAATCAATGACGAGATTAGTCATAAATTCTGATACAAAGCTAATGACTAGGTGCATTTATCTCCTCCGATGTGCGGAGAGACAGTAGCTATGTATCTACTACAGGTTTAATACAATTAATATAATTAATTTATTTGTAAAACAAAATCAACTGTGGGCTTAACTAGGCAGTAGACCTAGGAACACCTCTATAGGACAACCGTTTTTTGGATACAACCAGTGGCATTGCAAATGCAGCCCTGTGCCGTACAACTAATTTTTCTCTTCTAGGCAGAACAACCTTGAGCGAGCCTGGAATTACATATAAAATTGAGCAAGATGTTGGCCCGCGCCTCCGCAATTACATCAGTGTAGTGCCATCCAGTTTTTTTGCGGATCTATGGTAGCATTCATTTGCCCTGAGATGGTATTTGGAAGAGCACAGGCCATAGGAAAATTCAATAGTTTTTCTTCCTTAGACAGCCAGTCTTGCATCTTCTTTACTTCTCCAACCACCGTGGTGATATTGTAGCCCTTTAATATTTCAGGTCCTGAATGGTTTGGACCTGAGGGTGGAACAAAAAGCAGCTGATTCCCAACACTATCAAGTTCGTCCATTGGTGAGTTGAACATGTGCTTTCTTTTTGCGAAAAGATCAGACATGTTGTGTAGAGCTTCATAAAACCCGTCCAGATTCAACTTTTTTGTCTCTTGGTTAGATACGCTGGTGAACCACGCGCCGCCGCTTACCACGAAGAGAGCGGCTCCTGAATGAGATTGGATATCTGAAGAGCGATCCAAGTCTTGATTGAAAAGGCTTGCCTCGTCTGCGAATCTGGATAGGTTTGATTTCAGACCCCCGGCCAGTCTGTTGCTCCATGGGCCAGACATTCTCAGATACGGATTAAAAATCAAAGTGGTGTTGATTCCGTGATATGCGACCGTCCAGTCAGATTGTTTAAAGTGGTTATCCCGATTCCAGTTGGCATCTTCTCTGCTCAACTTCATGGTAGCATTTGTTAGCTCACTAGCCGAGTACGAACCAACTTTGGTTGAAGGAAGCAAGATGGTAATACGCACCAGGCGGCCGAGGCCATGCAGCACTTGGCAAATAGTAGAGTCCCCAGTGAAAACAATTCGACGGCCATCTAGACACCGTCGGATGTCTTCGGAAGTATACTGATGCGGCAAGCAGCCTTCTGGTTGCCATTGGCGAAACGGTAATCTGTTGCCATCTCCATCGGCCGGATCCACCCAGCGACCAGTATTGATCAGTGCGCCACAGCGATACGGGTCGTTGGTGTCAGAATAAGTCCAGAGGAAAACTGTGGCGAGAAAGGAGAAGCCGCACGCGGTCATCAACATCCTAGAGACTAAAAGAGCCATGATCTGCGCATTACAGAGAGAAAGGTAAAGGTTCAAAAACTCATGTCCATGATAAATCCAACAAAAAAGGGGGGGGTTAACGCCAGGTTTAATAACTGATGCCACATTCAATAGCCGACCCACCATATTACTTTTACTGATGTGGGTTGTTCGCTTTGACAACTTATCACAACAAGACTATAGATACCATGTTAGGTAAGTGTCTCCAATTTGAGCAGTGTGCAGTTAACTATTTGGACGTTTGTCTTAAAACGCATTGGTTAAGATTAATAAATCCACCTGGAAAAAAGGACTCTTTTAAAGTTGACGCTCTCGGTGGGCTCGGGATTACTGCCTCGAAAGCATTGTGAAATCTGTTCTCTTACTCGGTTCTAGCATATTTAGGCGTTTCATTCCATTTGTACCATGAAACAAACACTTCAAATATCAATTGTAAGTACCTTCTGAGCTTTGTCTCCATTAGTGTAATTCTCCACAATCTCAATAATGCCTGACGACTTCAACTTCCCAGCCCAGACTGCACTAAAGCTTTCCCCCTTCTTTATAACAATGTTGCTCATTTGGTTGCTATCATCTCGCTTGTCTTTGAGTAAAAGGTTGTATACCCAAAATTTAGTCGGCTTTTCTTGCAGAAGAGTTGGCGCCAATGTCGAATCAAGTAGTTTTGCTGAGGAGATGGTCAATGTTCCACCTTGGCCAGCAGCATTGTCCGTGCGGAGAACAAAGCTCTTGTCGGAGAATAGGCACTTTTCCCCATCTCCCGTGTGGACGGCCATCTGTATACGCTACAGACACTTGTTCGTTGGTCTTGTTTTCGCCCGTAATCGTGGCCGTAGCCTGCTCGCTGCTGCTACCCTTTTTGATAGAGCTGTATGTAAGCTTCAGCTCAGGCGGGGGCGTCAAGTCTTTGATGAGGTCCTTAGTAACGTTGTTGATGAAATCATCGACAGGTGATGGTTCCGGCTTCTGCGCATACATGTCGACGAACAAGCTCGCAATCATGAGTGCTATGCCTATGAGCGCCAGTAGGGCTCACGGGCCATCCGCCTTAGAATGGGATAGGCAGAAGGATAGTATCCGTAAAATTTATAATGACCATGAACCAACGCTTGCTGAGACTACGGAGATCATGAAAAATGGTTCGATTTCAATGCCACGTAATTTACACCATCTTACAACCACTTCAGTAGCAGCATTTATAACCGGCATATTCCTGTAGTGAAAAGATGTACAAGAGCAAGATCGAAAGGTGGAAATTTAAGAAAAACATGGATTGTGCCCTCGCAGAAAAGCTATCCCGGATCGCGGAGTAAAGAAAGCCCAAGGCCGCGGAGTTTCGACTGGCTGGCAAAGTTTGGACCGTAGACGATATCAATAAGAAAAAACCTCCGTATCAAATCCCCTAGTGTGTCTCCCACTCCTCAACTAGCGATGGTGTAGCGGTCCCCAAGCTGGGTTAGCATGATAATGGGGCATGATCTACCGTTCCCTAGCCCTACCTTTCGTCCCAGTCTATCCTCGGGGATGGGCGGTTCTAGCTGTTCCGGATCATCGGGGAATCCTTGGAGGCCATGGACTCCTTCGATACGCGGGCAGCAAACAATATAGTTGCAAAGTCCCCAACCACCAATACTCCCTCCACCAAGATCGACACCCATCTTTCCTTGGCAACAGTCTACATCTATAAACGCACCACCATCTGCCAATCGCCTCTCTTCTTTCCCTCTCGCCCCAGGTGTCGAATGGCAAGGGAAAAGTTTGAGCGATCTCAAGGAGATGAGGTTGAAGGCCCGAAAACTAAACTCTGATGGGAATGCAACAGATTCCATTATTCATATGATAACAGTACTGGCGGGGTTTCAGGACATGCTCTCTCCATCAGACGATCTTACAATTGATACAGCCTACGAGCTTTCTCAACTTCTAAGAGACAACTACCAAGTACAGGAAGCAAAGTCCATTTTGTACTGGCTCGATTCGGCATTGGTCGATAAGTACGGACTCGGGTGTGAAAAGGTAGTTTCTCATTATATCAGAGTCATGTCCTTGTTGCAATCCTGGTCTAGCCAACATGATGCTTCGCTACTCCTACACAATATTGCACAAATGTGGTGGTTCCATACCGATTCTTCTACCACTCCCAAAATTCAGTATCATGCATCTACTGCAGAAAGTTTATTAGGCAGAGACGTATCCGAGTTGTTTGTGGAGCTAAAGAACGAAGAAGATGTCGAAATTCATCTACGATTGGCGAAGATGGTGTTTGTATCGAACTGCTACAGCTCTGTCGAAATTGACACCATCCTTTTCTCTCTGATCAAGCACTGTGCCAAACTAAACTTGTTGCGGTTGAACCTCCAAGTTTACTCCTTCAAGTCAACGTCACACACACAGCTGGGCGATTGTGCACAAGTGATAAAAACGGTTGATGATGTAATGAAAGCCCTTGAGCGATCTCTAGGAGATATTAAGCACCAGCCAGAGCAACTCCTCAGACTATGTCGAGATGTGGCCTTGAGCGAAAATATGAAAGTGCTCTCGAAATCACTGCGGAAATTCTAACCAACAATCCAATATTATATTACCCTTATCGATACATGATGAAATTCGCCTTGGTGGTTGTTGGTATTCATATCCAGAGCAATTCGGTTTGGAAAACGGCGGTGGCGTGGTTTGAGCGTGCCCTCGTGGCGAGCATAAAATGCAATGGGCGGTGCATAGCCCAAACTCAGCAAATTGAAGATGGATTGGCGCATGGAGAGTATAAGCAAACGTTGAGAGCTATAAATAGCCTCCAGAATATCTTATTAGTAATTAGTCTAGGTTTTATAGACCCTGCTGCCACAGCTTAAAGCAATAATACACTAAGCACAACTACAGAGAGCCGTGTGCAGCGGATTCCTTAGCTTTTATATATATAAAATCATTACTCAGAAGTAACTCAAGGCTTATCGGCGCAAAAGGGAGCTCAATACCCCGGCGGACGTTGCCTTCCACATATCTTTATATTCTTGTTTGATTCTAACAGAGAGATGTGGGCATGTCAGCCCGCGCAGGAGCCCGCAGAAGCCGGTCAAGCTCTTCTTGCAACGGGTCCTCTTGTAAATGATAAATCTACCTTGCACAGCCAGTACATAACACCAATCACCGGTCCAAAACTTATTCCGTTCCGTCCGAAATCGAGGAGGTAAAATACCGGTCAAGTGAGAAGTTCAAATTCTACCTATTGGTTAAGAAGTAAGATAGAACAAAGTTTGTCGGCAAAGATTCAAGTGTCTGGTCATAATGCGAATGTGGATGACCAACTGTCACATACGACCATAGCTCTCAGAAAATACGGGATCCCGTCCGCTCTCCCATAGTCAAGCTGAGAAGCGGCAGATTAGTACTCGGGTCGGTGACGACCGGGGAATCCCTGCTGTTGTATGTTTTTTAGTTCTCCTTACAATTAAGGATTCCTCTTATTTATACTGCATTATCACTAGCTTCTTATACATACGACCATAGCTCTTAGAAAATACGGGATCCCGTCCGCTCTCCCATAGTCAAGCTGAGAAGCGGCGAATTAGTACTCGGGTCGGTGACGACCGGGGAATCCTTGCTGTTGTATGTAATTCGTTTTTTTGGCATCTTTGTGCATTTTCCATTCTCCACTAAAAAAACACTACCGAAAGAAACATGGCTAAAGCAATGAATTATCAATGAACCGGCCAATAACAACAGTTGAGCTGTCCAGCATGGGCCACGCTCAAAAAAAATCAAAAAAAAACCCCCTTGGAATACTCCACACGCATCGCCATGCTAAGGGAAAGTCATCCAAGACTCCCAACCCTCTTTTTGTCCCATCACTTTAATGGTCAGAGGTCAGACCCCGCTCTCTTCGGCTGCCAGATGTGGCCATAGTTCATAGTTTCTGTCATCAGGTTACTGCGCGGCAGTGTAAAGTTTTCCATTACAGGAATCCAATAGTCGACCGCAACCTGTAGGAACACGGATGAGTAGTGTCCCATATTGCAATGTCAATATCTATGAGGCTGCGGCAAATGAGCCTTCAATTTTATAATTTGTAGTGTTCTCTTCTTTCTCTTTTCTTTTCTTCTTTTGCAGTTGGCCTAGTGAGACACAAGGTGCTGGTTCTGGGTTCTCAAGTATAGTCAAAGGTGGAGGCAAAAGTGGCGGGTTTACTAATCTGAAATATATCAAGTCATCCCGTGTCTTTTATTGTCAAGTGGCCTGTGGGCCGTGGATTGTTATCGCAAGCCAGAGCGAGCGCGTCAAATGTGGTGAGTCAGCTGGGCTGGCTGGGGTCCAACCCAAGTCATTTGACCCCCACCTCTCTGCATCTTCCAAATCACCAATATTCCTCCCAAGATACGCTACACCCCGGCAGTTTATCTCGTCTTGGTCTGCCAGTCGAGCAGGTGAATTTTGTCATGATGAAGCGTCTTCTCAAAATATCCAAGTCCGCGCCAGCTTCGAGCGCCGCATCCGCAGCTTCCATTCCATCCGAATCCGGCTCAACTGCATCAAACAACTTGCATGGTGCCTCTGTTACAGCGGCAGAACTGTCGACCGCTTTGAATACTACCCTTGATCAGATAAATTTGGATGGTAAAATCATTCTCCAAACCTGGCTAGTTTTCATAACTAACTAGGCTATGTCGATAGTAGATGAGTCTGAGGTGCTAGTAAAAGACTTCCTACATCAACTCGACCAAGAAGCTTCCAAATATGAAAATTCGACGATGAATGAGAGTGACTATACAAAATGGGAATGGTATTACCCGCCTCAACTCCGCATATCTAATCCTCAACTAACTTGGTTGCTTCAGTCCGGAAGAAGACGCACACTTACTTTCGATTGCGTGTAAATGTGCAGTAGGAAGTTATCATCCCGCCAGCGATCTTCCAAGCACGTCGCTCTACACATTCAAAAGCCATCTTTCCATATCTCCGTCTGCTGGAGGAAGTATCAAGGCTTCAATGTTCACCGTGGTAGAACCAACAGAACAACCAAGTTCTATTAGTGAGAGCGACTTGCTCCGAGTTCTAGTTGTTGCCGTACGTGGAAGTGCCAGCAAAGTAGATCACATGGTTAATGCGAACCAAGAGCCAAAAGACACGGGCAACTTCTTCGTATGTTTGTTTATTAGGTGAAAAGATGGCAGGTTACTGGCCATCAATACCACTTCCAAATTCTGACAATATGTCTAGGACCCCAAATTATCACCGTCCGGTTCCAAGGCCCATGCCGGTTTCCTTAATGGCGCACATCAGTTGGAGGAGTCTGTTGTACGGAGAATTCGCAGCTATGCAAATGGTCAATCGCAAGCACGCTGCCACATCATGTTTACTGGCCATTCAGCTGGTGGTGCTGTTGCATCTTTATTATTTCTTCGACTTTTGGGTCGGCTACAAACAGGTAAATAATCTTGCAATCCTTTCTCACCATACACTCACTTATAGATTCCAAGAATCACTACTTTTATCGTGCATCACATTCGGGTCACCGCCATCTCTGACGGTGCCGGTTGACCTGGCGAGTACCCAACTTGCCAAAAACATTGGTATTGTTACCAACGTAATTAATGAATGCGACCTTGTAGGCCGCGCAGATAGGCCTTACATCCTTTCACTGGTTCATCTTCTAGGTTCAATTCATCCTCGGAACTTGGCATCACCTATCTCTGAGGCCGACACAGTGTGTCCAACTTCTCCTGATACTCTTGTCCCGGGAAGCGCCAAAGATACGATGCACTTCCGTGACTCCGAGTCCTCTATAGGACCGGAGAAGTACACCCTGCATCCTTCTGAACGAATTTGGCGTTTGCCCCAGCCCCAATATTATCATATTGGAGCCAAAGTCGTTCTCATGACGCGGTTGGATGGCGACGAAATCAGACTAAAAGCAGTCCAAGTCTCGAATCTGGAGTTTGAGAAACTTCTCTTCTGTCGCCTTACAGTTCATCGCAAGGCATGCTACTCGGAAAGAGCCGAGATGATTGAGGAAGGCAGGTTCAATTAATGATGCGGAGAGTGCCTCAGTGTCTCTCCGAAAGGATGCACCATATTTGATTATTCTCTTGAATTCCGCTGGGCATCATCTCATACTCTGCATATGATCCACATATCTAGTGCAGCAACAATCAAACTTTGGATCTCCTGGCTAACTCATAGAGACGAAACGCTTCAACTTCCTTCTTGACCCGTGCAGTGACCTTGTCAGTATCCATGAGTTCTGGGTCATCTGATTCATCAAAGCCCTCCAGCTCTGTCGTAATAGCCTCGCAGTCCCAACACGTACAGAAAGAATACTTTTCTCCGAAATGAATGGTATATAGCTCGGTTGTCTTGTCCATACTTGGATTCAGCGTTGCTTTGCCGAGTTTGTCGTTATGGTCAATGAACCTCCCACATCGCTTCTTCATACTATCTGCGTATAATTTGGCCGAAAGCTGGTGTGAGTGCCACGCCAGGTCGATATCCAAAGTTGGCACCAACATGGTTCCAGGATATAACCGGAACAACTCTATGAAATTTTCATAGCGCTGGGCAGCTCTGCGTACAGTGTCGGCAAGGGCCGGGCTGCGAATCCATAGTTGGGAATGCATTTTGTCGACGAATTTTCCTTGTCGTTGAACATTCTGAACAAGTGATGTCGTCAAAGGTCTTTGGGTGGCCATTAACTCCAAAGTATCGGCAAAGGCTCTCTCTTGTCGTGGGAGGTGTTTCAGGGCTTTCAGCTGTGGAACCGTTGGTAAAAAGGCCGTTTCTGTCGTGTTTTTCTGAGACAGTATTTCCGTAATACTATTTTTAGACGATCCAAGATGAACGAGATAGGTAAAGAGATCTGGCTTTAGCTCAGCCGTCTCCTCGAGCCAAGTCGCATCGGCTTTTGGCAACTTGTATGCAAGGTTGAAGGAGTCGATCGCGGAATGCTAATGGCAATTTTAGCAGAGCTCGATGCTCAGTGGTTCAACCCAAACCGTACAATTTTCTTCCAGGGGAATAGCACACAGGGAAGAAATTTTAAAGAATTTGACTCGCAATATTGGCGATAGTCGGTCGGGTTGAGCAAAAATGCGTGCCATATTAAGAGGATATCTAGCACATATTAGCCATTTGTTCACTCTTTAATTTAGACTCACTTGTTCTTAACATACCCAATGGCGGTAGGTGCGGAAGTACAATCGCAGTCTTTTGCAGATTCTCAAACCCCGTTCTGGAAAGCGCAAGGTTCATTTCCGTCGTTTTAGCCCACGCCAGGAATCTTCCAACTGCAATTTCTAAGAAATACTGCCACTTTTCTCTCCGCCGCTGGTCCCACGTGTGATCTTTTAATTTGTGCTGTTCTCGAACATACTTGCGAACTCTCGATGACCATCGGCGGCGATATACTATCTTGTTGCGTAGAGCGACGCCAAATGTAGTATTCAGCTGCGAGGATCTGATTACCTGAACTCGGAGGTTGAAGAAGACTTCTAGGAGTTCCAAGTGCACAGCGCATTGGCTCGCAGTTGGCAAGTCAAACTCCTTGGAGTCGGAAAGAGTTGAGAACACGGATGGATGCGGGATGCTGGGCTGGACACCGGACACTCCAAGTGAGGTCAAGGTCCGGAGCTGGCCCTTGCTGGTTGCATGAAGGTCCCGGAGGTTATCAATCACCAGGTCCGCCATGGCTCAGTGGTGATGAGGATTCAAAAGCAAAATATATACACATATATATATATCAAGCGCTGAGCGGTACTATCAATGGGCGCCGCTTGGGCTCGAAATAGCGCACCACTGCTGCTGAGATGGGGAAAAGGGCAGAAACAACAGAAATGTGTACACTTTGGGACGAATAAATTATTTCGTAATGATGAGCCTCGCCTAGGCATACCCGGCAACTCAACCAGGATTTGACCCAGTCTGGGATGCAGAATAAATCGACATCGCAAACACCGCCACGCTAGCAGGTCAGCTTGCAGGGGTGACGTTACATCGTGGTGGTTGAGCCATGTCTGATTTGTCCGGCTGGGCCTCATCCTTGCTGTGGTGCCACAATGACTCTCCAGCGAGCCCACTGAGAGAGCCCATCTGTCTGCTGTCCAAGCTCTTCCGCCAGAATTTGCTGTTCCATCCCCATCCAATCCACATATCGATACCGAAACTGAAACTAACTTTGGGTTCTGTGCGAAACCCCATAAGTAAGTATATGGAGCAATTCTACGTATTCTTTGCTCTCTGACAAGCTTTACCAACCCTATTCATATTGATCTTCCTTTCCTCAACATACATGCTCGGATATCGGGTACTACAGTGGAATATTGCCCTCCGTGGAATCTACCTGATTCCCACAGGGCTGGTCGCTGACCGAGTTCTAAAGAATTACAAAACGACAAAGCCTCTAAATGGAGTCTATGAAAATGTTCCGCATGCGTGGGCACTTTTGGATGGGTTGAAACTGGTCGGAATCACAGTACGTATGGGTGATGGCGAGATACCAAAAATAATATTTTGGCCCTCTGACAGTTTTCCAGGGATATGTTGTGTTGGGTTGGGATCTTATTGCAATCTTCCTGAGCATCTTTCTTCAGCTGAGGCCCTCCTGGTTTGGACAGAGAACGCCTAGGCCCGAGCCATCCTCAAGCCAGGCCAGTTGGATGTCAGTGCGGTTGCGCCCGTCTTACACAGCGCCCATTGGCATATTCGGCTTTATCGACTTGGTCATATCAACTGGGCTCATCGCCGGCATATGCAGACAGGCCGAATTCCTCCCTAACAATTTACCCAGTTGTCATGATGCCACCAACTGGAGAAACGGGACCGATAACACCAATTTTTTCGTGGTAGCCAACGCCACAAAGGCATTTTCCGAAGACTGGAGTCCAAATAAAATCTGCAGTTTTTTAGTTGGATTTTGGGCTTTTGCCATAGCGATAACGTATGTGCTCCGCCCCAAGCCACAACCATACATAGCGCACTACTAACCCAACTCAAGTATCCTACATCTTCTACTCTCCCTACTCAATATTACGCATGCCTCTCTTGACGGCAAATCCACAACGATAAAGCAACATTTGACCCTCTCTGAGAAGACTGTGCAAGTCATATTCAAGCCTATTGGCTCCATTGCAGCACTCATAATGGGCATTTTTCACCATCTCCTCCCATCAATAAGATTCTCAATACGATACGTGATTCGAAGTCTAAGGAGGGTGGTGAGAAAGTCGCCAGTACCCCCCGAAGAAATCGAACATTGGGACGCGCGACGGCATAAGAAACCAGAGATTGTCGAGGTTTCTGTCCTTCCGCAGGCTGTTGTGGCGCGCATTGCAGAGAGGCTGCACTACGCCGACCTTGTTAACCTCAGTCGCTCCTCACATGCGCTACGGGCCCGATTCTTTGGATATGACGGGGCCGAGGACGTGCTGGACGATTTACGGCAGTATGCTTGCGAGGGGGAATCAAAATCATCGTGCAGCATCTGCAGAAATCAGAAATGCGGGGTAAGTATTTTACCGAGTCCTCTCAATCCCATCCGGCGCAAAGCTAACAATCATCAGACGTGTGCTGTTGCCAATAGCACTCCGCAGCCAAAGACGCGAGCGCATATTTTGAAGTGCAGTCCTTGCTGCTCACAATGCTTCTACACTCAGATCTGCCAATCGCCTTGGGCTAGCTCCCGCAGCGGTCGACACGAACCGCGTTGCGAGGCGAGCGAGGGATCAGAGAAGGGTCGGAATGTGTACGAACTGGACAGTCTACCGAACACAATGGAAATATGCGGCATCTGCGCGGCCATGACGCCTGCTCAATTGTCAAAGAGGATGGAGCGTGGTGCGCGTTTCGAGCTGGAGCGCCTCGCAAGGCAGCCTCTGAGCTGTCAATACTGCCACAAAATGCTTCAGCCGTCGAGGCTACGATGGTGGGTTTGCTCTTATTGCCAGACCGAGTGTCGATCACATCTGCATGCATAGAATAATATAGCTGGTAGGGGGGGGGGGGGGGGGGGGGGGGGGACGGTGTTAGATGGTTAGTTATGTCTGTATATATGATTAGCAACAAGGTTATTTTTCCCATGCCACTATACCACAATAATCCCGCAGCCCGTATCCACAGGAAGGGGGCGCTGCAAATTAGCCAGAATCGCGCTGGATACTGCTTTGGGGAGCCCGGCAATATGGCAATCTGCCTTGTGACGCGTGAATGCGGAAGCGAGTATGATTCGCCCGCTCCTTGAAAACCCACCCCAGCTGAAGAACAGCGACAAGGATATTCGTGCCCACAGCACACAGCCACGCGGTAATAATGCCTGTTACAGCTGAGAGCCTCAGCCCATACCTTATCCCAGTCCGTCAAAGGTGCAACTATCGCGACAACACGACCAAAAGCTCACAAGTATGTCCATGATACACAACCCAAATAAAATCGCATCAACCTTCTCACCACCTCAGCCAGGCAATAACAGTAACCATGTCGCGGCGAAAGAGCCTTCGCTCGCTATTTTCGAGTTCAACAACCTCGGAATCAGACATCACACCCACCCCAGACATAACATGGGCGCACATCGGGCCTGCAAGCGAGCGCTTGATGTGCGAGCTCGAGGCCTTTTACTGGGAAGGTGTCAAGGCAGAGCTTGAAAATATTGTGAGAACTCTGAGGGTATGGCAAAGAAAGGAGTTCGCGGACGTGGAGGTGTCTGACGAAAACGACCATCATATCCATGGTTATGATACATTCCTAGACCAAGTGAGTCACGAGACTCGCAAATTCGCCATAATATACGGTAAGTTGATGGTATACACCTGAAATATGCCCGTAAATGTGGCTAATTTGTGCCTAGGCAAGGAGAAAGCAAGGCGGGAGCAGCGAGACGCCTCAGCACCTCACGAGCCTCATTCATACAAGGACACTCTGAAAGGTCATGTCGAAAGTAGAAAGCGTGAGATTCTGAGTACTCGCGTGAAAACCGCCGTAAGAAAGTCATTGAAAGGTGAAATTCTTCTTCCATTCACCGTTGCCATATTTTTTGCTAACTTGATTACTGTAAGATATTCCACAACTTACCGGAGCTCATAATAGGGCATGGATGCTCCTTCAAGCTGCGGGTTTGTGGTTTAGTTCAAATCCTTTTACCCATCACTAATTTTTCACAAGGATTTCTTGACATTGACAAGTTAATTGAGCATCGGCCACCTCCAGACAAGCTTGGCTTCTGGAAAAGACCAGCAATCCCACAGCGTACGTTCCTTTGTAATAGTATCAAGACGTTTCTCACGCAATAACAGTTAAACTTTCCAAATTTGACGAATACTCTATTCCACGATTCGAACCTCTGCATTGCATGAAGCCAGAGTGCCACCGTATCATCGGCGGAAGTATGTTCGTCTACACTGGCACTGGTCAGGGTGAGCCCGCTATCATATGCGAAGATTGCTACCGTTTTGAGGTTTATGGCAAGGGAACTTATGTCAAATCTTACAAACATTCCATTCTTTCCGAGACCATGTCGCCTGCGATAAGCAGAAAGATTTGCTACTGCAAGGACGTGGCTCACTTTGATGGTACTGGAAAGCCGTTGAGTCTTTTCCCAGTCGATAAGAAGGCGTCACACCTTGACGCGGCCGGTGTTGGAAGCATGCAGTGCAGCCTACTCAAACTAGGCGAGCACGTCGCTTGGGCCAAATACAAAGGTTTGCAAACTGTTGTCGGCATGGAAAAGGCGGGAATCTCTTCCAAGCTGCCCTTCAGATCAGCATCAGTGAAGCAAATGAGCAAGCCGGTGAACCAAGGGCAGGGGTTGCAGAGGGTTTCATCCTGGAAACCACAAAACTTGAGAATGGTTTCCGAGAGCACCATGTACAACGCAAGTGATCGCACGGCCACGTCGAGTTCAACCAGCGTGGCCACGGAGGCGCAGGCAGATCAGGATATCCCCCTGTTCTTCAGGCGATTTACAGAAAAGTATCCCTTTGGAAACGTGCACATGGCGCTTCGTGTTGGGCCCTTGGTTATCGAGAATGGAGTGGCACAGTAAGTTGTCCCAGATTCACATCGACGACAGGAAGACTGAGCGTGATACTAGGACTCACGGGGGCGCTTTCATCTCATTACGTGAGATGCCAGTTTACCACGAGCGTTTCAATCTTGCCTTCAAGCCAGATTCGACCCTTGCAGTCGGCGGTTCAGATGAGCGTCAATTATGGAGAGGGACTCGCCAGGACACGGCCCCCAAGAGGTACAAGGCAAACCTCAAGCAAGTCACAGGTGTTCCATTCAGCGGCATGCTTCCGCGCAACGCCGAACTAGAGATAATTGACGACTTGCTCTCTGCGAGCCAAAAGCCATTTGACGAAGCGGGTCTCCCATTGAGCGATCAACTCAACCTTCTCAATAATGGGATTCAGCCTGCTTTGGACAAGCTCAAGAAGCTCATTCAAGATCATGTCCAAGTTTACCTGTACAGCATCTCGCAACGACTCGCGGATCCCACAACCAAGGTCAGGTGGAGCATTCGAGACAACAACTGCCAATCCTTTTGCAATGCACTTATCGACCGCCAGCTCTTTGAGCCACTGGTCAATGGGCCCGAGTTGAGAAAGACCCCCTTGTATGTTATGAGCTTTGTGTGCCCAGACGAAGGATACCTGCAGCGAGGCGTCAAGTCCAAATTCGATGTCCCCAACGGCCTTACAGAGGAATATCTCCTCCGATTCCACTTTGGGCGCCACGACGAAGCCGATGTCATTGACAGCTGCCAGGAGTATTGGTACGACTGGGGCGCCTTTGGAAAGCCCCTTTACTCGTACCAGGACCTCTATCCCTGGGATTGCACTGAAGCGTATGGGCGGTATCCAACACGCTGCGGGGAGTGCAACTTGGCCAAGCACGTCTGGGCTTTTCCGTTTGATTCCTGGTCCATGTCGACTCTGCATCTGCTACGCGATCGCCACATGTACGCGCCCGCGACTGTTGCCAACGACATGCCGGCGACTGGGACACGTGCAGGCCCCGAGTCTTGGATGCGAAACCGCCTGACAGTCATCACGGCAAACTCCATCTTGCACCGGGCAGCTGCGGCCATGGCGCGCACCAAGCCGTTCTGCGATGCCACGCGCTGGCTGCACAAAGACGGGCTTCGTGCCGATGATCCTGCCCTCGCCCGCGTCAAGCTGGGTGGGATTCACCGCGCTCAGCCCTTTAGCCATTACTTTGAAGCGGGCACCTACAACCACTACTTCTTGGCTCCGTGGGCTATATGGTCTCGAAAAGAGCAAATCAAAGCGTACGAGCTTCTGCGCGACGGACGAGTCAGGCTCCCAGACGTTCCCGCCAGAACGACGGGCAGGTTCGGGGCACAGGAATTAGAGGGAGATTCGGACGACTTTGACGGGTTCAAGTCACACTTTAGAGACACGACAGACGTTGGTAATTCCACGCCACGGCGAGCGAACCAGTACGACGCATATGTTGGCGCAGCGTTCATGGGAGAGGATGGAGGAGAGTTCTCGGATGGGGCGCCGGGGTGCGGCATTGGCGACGACCCTGGGAACTGCGAGAACGGCACGTGCGGCAGCAGTGCATGTTCAGCAGGTGTTGAGTGCGGTGGAGGTGGCAACTGTGGAGGAGGTGGAGGAGGTGGAGGAGGAGGGGGCGGTTGCGGAGGGGGCGGAGGCTGTGGAGGAGGAGGAGGATGTGGCGGAGGAGGGGATTGATGGTGTTGATGTAGGCAAGTGTCATGAATATGGTTGGGTTGTAGATGGTGGCTGTGAGAAGTTGAGTATTGGCATGTTGAATAGACAAAATAGTAGGTAGTAGTACCATCTCGAGGTTGGCTAGTTAATGGAGTCTTAACATGGGTACTATGGTTAGAAGAAAAAAGGCTGGTGTTGATGAGACTTCCAACGTCCCAAGTAAAAGTACAACTGGGTCAAAACAACCCGAACATGCAGTGAACTCTACACTTGAAGAAAGGCAAAATACTCTGTTCAATAGTAACAATGTATACCATGTTTGATGTTCTTGTTTGTCCCTGCAATTGCCGCAATTGCCACAAGTAAGAATGGGGGCTCAGATAGATCGGCCTGGCATACACCACTGCTACCCCAGAATATGTTGTTAAGCCCCACAGAGCGGAGAGGGTTTATAGAAGAAGCAGGACTGTAACTTAAATCCCACCTAGTAGAAGAATTATGATTTGGTCATCATCCACTGTGATAAGAGATAAGGGGAATTAAAGTTATGCATCACGTGCTCTTTGCGAGACGAAAAAATGACAAAGCCTACTCCGGAGTCACACAAGGCACAGAGAGGCACAGAGAGGCACAGAGAGGCACAGGCACAGACACGGGCATACAATTTCCCATGTTCCCCAGAAAACAAAAAATATGCCATCACCGGCTGGCTGACTAAGACAACGCTATGATGCGCACGAGCCATGTCGCCACGTCTCAATCCAATCCAAGCGCCTGGGGAAACGCATCCTAGCCATCTCTATCTCCATCTCCACCTCCCTACATCATCATCACATGTATACGGCCTCGTCCGTCATGCCCCGCCCGAATGTGATACGTAATAATGAAGAGCCAGCCGCAATGTCGCCGCCTATCCGCAAGACCATCACGCGGTCGCGTAACGGATGCGCCGTGTGCAAGTCCAAGAGAGTATGAATACCTGCATCCGTCGTGCCGTGCGCGCGCAACTGACGGTCCCTCCAGCTCAAGTGCGACGAAGCCAAGCCTTTCTGCTCCCGCTGTGAGAGACTGGGAATCCCGTGTCCCGGCTACAAAAAGTCGCTGAAATGGACCACCGGCCCCAAGCCTGCCGCCGAGCAGGCCACCACCCCGGGCACCAACGCTTCTAACACATCCACGACACCCCAAGACATGTCTGAGTATGCCTTTGAACAGTCTCAGTCTCAGCCACATGCCCAACCTGCCCCCGATCTCTGCAATCCCGTGTTCGCCGAGAGCTTCACAGACATTATAAATGCCGACGCCATCACCTTCCCGGACCATACCAGCATTGTATCAACCCTGTCGTTTATAGATCCCTCAGAAGAGGCCAATCAGCTTGTCCTCGACCCCGGGGGATCGGGACCCTCGCCATACAGCGAATACCAAGAGACAAACGAGGACGAGCCGTGGTCCAATACTAACTTTAGGACCGCGCAGCCAGAATCCAATGCTCTAGAACGCCGGGCACCCCAGAGACGATTATCCACCCCTCCAACCGAGATACCGTTGGCAAAGGCCCTGCAGGACCACTCGTCAATACTCGTGGAGTATTATTTCAAAGAAGTGTGCGGGTTGATGTCTTGCTACGACAGCCGGATGAATCCGTACAGAACCGCCGTATCCAACGTCTGGTCCCAATCGCAGTCCCTCTACTACATCATCCAGAGCATGGCTGCCGCGTGCTTGTCCGAGGTGTCGCCCAACCTCTCCACAGTCAGCCGGCAGCTCCGAGACGCGGCTGTGAGCTCCTTGTCGATGGAAGCCAGTCAAAACAAGACTGACACTTCGTCCATGCTGTCGTTGGTCATGCTCGGCATGAGTCTCTCATGGCACGACCCGAGCAGTCTGGGCGAGGCCGAGTTTCAACTTCTCGCCAAAACCGTATCTTCCTCCGAGATGCGCGACGACAACATCCCGCCGGCGGAAAAGCAGAAAAAGCTCTTCTTTTATAACTCGCTAGTATACTGGCGCATGCTGCTGTCGTTTGTCACGGACCAAGACCTGGGGTCACTAACAATAGAGCACGTTCAGCCACATCCGTCCCGGTCCATATCCGCGCAGCAGTGGGAGCTGCGCATGCCACATCCCCAAACAGGCACAGGCATCGAGGTGATGGAGCTGGTCACCCAAGTTGGCTGTCTGACCAGGAGGGAGCGAAAGAGAATTCTCTCTCGGCGATTTTCGTCAAGGCAGGACATTGAACAGGCCCAGAATTCTATTCAAGTGGCAGAAGAACTCCACTCAAAGCTATGTGCAATTGATTTGCCAATAGAAGGTGCAATTGTCGACTCTGGGGACGAAATGACACCGACAAATCATTTACTCAAGATTGCCGAAGCGTATAGATGCACAGGTTTGCTGCAGCTCTATAGGAATTTTCCAGACCTGGTTCCCCTGCGCGCATCATCCAAAAACTCGGCAAACCAATCAATATGGCTTGACACTCCCAACAGCCCCGGCACACCTGCCGACGTTGGATTACTAACAGACACCTGGTTGACAAGTCTGGCGCTCCACATTCTCGATCTGGTAGAAACCATCCCTGTATCGTCTCGGAGCCGATCCATCCAGCCTTTTCTCCTCGTCAGTGTGTGTAGTGAAATGTCCCTCGGCCGTTCTTATTGCCAGATACCCGGGCTACGACAGCCCCCCATAGCCAGCTTTGACTCTAGTCTACGGATCAAGACGCCGCCGGCATTTACAGACACACTGCAGGCAAGAAGAGCCATCGTGTCGCGTCTCGCATACTTTGAGAACATCTTGGCGGCCAAGCCTGTGCGGCAGATGCTCATACTGATAAAGGAGACGTGGGCTCGGATGGACGAGAAACGTCAAGACATGTACTGGATGGATGTAATGATAGAGAAGGGTTACGAAACACTGATGGGATAAATGGGCTGTTTCTCGGCCTCGGATGATACGCATGCTGTGTACTAAATGGAATGACAAACCGACAATTCCTTCACTTCTACTTATCTCACTCTCTGCTTGTTTGTTTACCCTTGGCAAAAAGATGCCTACCGTTTGCAGCAAAAACACATCGGATTGGCCTTTTGTATCATTGCGAGACGGACAAGGGTGAGATGGATGGAAAGCGACTCCTTCTCTATCTCTCGCAACTCCACCTGATTGATAGTCGAGCCTGCCATAATATACCCAGAACTATTCTTCTTCTTATCGTCTGCCTTGCCAGAGCCTTACATGCACAGTGATGCACTCCATAACCCATTTTCTGGCCCCACACGCGCGCCGCTCAGAGTCCTTTGTATAATATTGCCGTTCTGGGTCTAGCCCGCCCGGATTAAGCTCCGCTTCCCCGCAACCCTTTTTTATGACACGAACTTGGCCAAGGACGCGTTATCAATAGGCCAGTCCACTTGATATATGACGGCCGAGTTCCGGCCCAATACGGTTAGATAACCAGTCTGGTGATGCTGATATATGCGTCTTGCAAAGAGGATATATCTCGATACTTTCCCGGGTCTTTGCCCTCTTTGACGCGATATCCATCCCATCATGGCAGATGACGGCGCCGGGCCTGAGGGCCATCTGCAGAAACGCTTCTCCAAGCTCACCATGATCGGCATGGCCTTTGCTATCCTCAAGTACGTCCACCCGTTGCCTTTCTCAATTGCCGCTGGCTCCCAACGGCGACGCTGACCCTCCTAAAGCACCTGGATTTCCCTGGCCGGCTCAATTGGCCTCATCATGCCGTCGGGCGGCTCGGTCTCGTTTATCTACGGCTTCATCTTTTGCGTCATCTGCAACCTATGCATGAGTGCTAGCGTAGGTGAGCTGGCCTCAGTTTGGCCCACGGCCGGAGGACAGTATCACCACGCCTATGCCCTCTCCACCGAGAAGTGGAGGAAGTCCATGGTAGGAACCGCGCTACTCTAAGCTTTGCAAATTTCTTACGTGAAAACACTACAGAGCTTCCTCGTCGGATGGGTCAACATTGCAGGTTGGCTTACACTGAACACTACGGCTGCTTACTTTGGAGGCAAGACACCATACTCACAATCCCTGTCCAGAAAAAAGAAAGAAAAAAACAATACTAACCAGTATGTGCAGCTCGATTTCTTGCAGCAGCTATCGTCGTAGGCTCTGACGGTAGCTATGAGATTTCGCGATGGAGCACATACTTGATGTTCATTGCCGTGTCCATTGTTGGCGTGCTGTTGAACATTTTTGCCTACCCCATTCTGAACCGGTGGAACGAGGGTGCTTGTAAGTTGCTTCCGGTGGTAGCCAATCGCGAGAAACTCGCCTGCTGACCTTGGGCAGTGTACTGGTCTCTCGGCAGCGTCGTCGTAATCAGCATTGTTCTCCTCGCCACGTCCCCCAAGACAGATGCAAAGTTCGTCTTTACAAACTTTTCCAACACCACGGGCTGGAGCGACGGCACCGCTTGGATGCTGGGTCTGCTGCAGTCCGCTCTCAGCTTCATTGGGTCAGTAGTGCCCGACAGCCGATTCACACGGGGGAGGGGGGGGGGAGGCCATTTACTTACCGCAGACATAGATTTGATGCTGTTGCGCACATGACGGAAGAGATGCCAAACCCCACCAGAGATGCACCGATAGCAATGGTTTCCGCCGTCCTCGTCGGTGGCGTGAGCGGCATCGTCTTCATCATCGTCATGCTCTTCTGCTCGGTCGACCTCGACTTCCTCCTGGCATCGCCCACCCAGAGTCCTCTCACGGAGATGATACACCGAGCCACTGGCAGCAAAGCGGCCGCGTCGATTTTGAGTGTCGCCGTTGCGCTGTGCTTTGTGAACGGGGCCAACGGCTGCGTTACATCCGGCAGTCGTCTGCTGTGGGCCATGGCACGAGACAACGGCACCCCCTTCTCTCGATACCTCTCGCATCTTCACCCGAGGCTCAATGTTCCCGCTCGAGCCATCCTTGTTCAGGCCGTCTTCAATCTCCTCTTTGGCCTCCTATACCTTGGACCCGACGTCGCCTTCAATGCCTACATTGCCAGTTGCACCCTCTTCCTCAATTTTTCCTACGCCCTACCAGTCTTGATTCTGCTCATCCGAGGCCGACATGTGGTTTTATCAAACCCTCCCGAGTTTTGCCTGGGCAAGGTCTGGGGTTACATCATCAACTACACATCAGTCATTTTCGTTTTTGTCACCTCTGTTGTAAGTCCGCTTTGCTCTCACCCTCGTGTCTACTTGGTCATAATTTCGAGCATCAATGCTAACAAATCCGCGTTGTTTTAGTTCTTCTGCTTCCCTCCGGAGATCCCAATCACCGTATCCACTATGAGTATGCACCCTCTTACTAATTCTCATACAACCTCTAACGTGTACTAGATTATGTCACCGCAGTCATCGGCATCTTCTTGGTATTTATGGTCGGACTCTGGATATTCAAGAGGAAGGCCTACAACGGCCCCAAATTTGATCTCATTCTTGGGCAGCTTTCTATGGCAAACCCAGCTCTACAAGAAGTGCAAACCGAGACATCTCTGAGCTCTAGGTTGAAGTCGGAGGATTAAATTGAACAGGTGCTGACAGGTGGAATAGAATGTAGGATGCATAGTCTGGTTGGTATTTAGCGTTTTCCGAGTGTCTACGGTCTTCCAAAGTTGCCTTGCTAGCTCGTTTAATATTCGATGTTGACATACTTGCATTTATCTTGGTTCATTGTTTGAGATGCTTGGATCCAGTTCTTCAACCCACAGTTATCCAAATCGTGGCCCCAGCCAGCACAATATAAGCTTCACAGAGCAAACCACGCAGTTGGGCTACGATGCCCAATATCTTTGTTCACATCACTGGGTCCACCCTCTGAAACACGTTGACCAGCCGGCCGCAGATGGATCAAGGCTAGCAGCGTTACATACAAGATATTTTACCAGTCAACAACGCATTGCTATCCGGTGACCCAATCTCCACCTCGCAACACCCTTGCATGACATGAAAATGAATGAAATAGAGGGCGTAGTATTCATAATGTAACTCTTTACGAACTCTCCTTGGCCACAAAAGCACTAGACATGTCTCAGCCGACCCACGCCAAATGACTATGATATACGATATAGTACAATGCCAAATATGGCTACTTGGTCATGTTACAAACGACTGTTCTGTTGAACAATATCCCGTCTTTTCGTGTACCCGTAGTGCCAATCCCCTCTCCCCAAATCCTCTCGAATCTTGTAATTCTTTTCGGCAATCTCGACCGTCCGCATATCGACTTCTAAAACGCGCGTGGCCTCCTCGCCGTTGGTGAAGCCTCCAGGTACGGGGCCGACAATCGGTAAAACTACTTGGCTGCATCCAAAGAATCCTTCGTCGGCAGGCCCGCCCACATTGCAGTAGATGAGGGCCGCCGTGTTCTCGAATGCCCTTGTAACGAGGGTGGTTTGCACCATCAGCTTCTCGCAGTCTGGGTTATAGGCAAGCCCCTCTTTGCACATGTCAGACGACGTCCAGTACGAGGGAATGATGATGATTTTGGCGCCGGCGAGGACCAGCTGCCGGAACGCCTCAGGGAAGGCGAGGTCCCAGCATACCAAGATGCCAACAGGTCCCAGGGGAGTGTTTATTACTTGGTGCGGGTTGGACAAGCCGCTATCCGTGGCTACTTGCTGCGTGTATTGGATGGAGGAGGTTAGGTGCTGGCGCTCTGGGATCCACAGGTTGGTCTTGGTGTAGCTGCCAAGGAGGTTGCCGTCGTGATCAATAAAGTATGACGTGTTGAGCAGAGACGGTCCAGGCTTGCCTGTGGAGGCTGGGCCAATCTTGCTGGGTGGCGCATGGAGAACGATGGTTCCCGCGCAGATGTTGATATGGAGCTCGGCGGCCAGGTCTTGGTAGCGCTGCACGAAGCGGCTGGCATCTGCGTAGCTGAGTGCAAAAGATGGCTCCTCCGGCACCCAGCCTGTCAAGTGGTACTCTGGGAGGACGGCCAGCGATGCGCCCTGGGCTGCTGCGAGTCGGATTTGTTCAGCGGCGTGGGCAAAGTTGTGCTCGGCATCGAGAGGCTGCCCCGAAAATCAGCAACCGGCACCCTTGGCCACGTCCCTACGGGCTACAGAGACGGTTCGGAGCTCGTACCTTTGGCCTCATCTGCACAACGGCGACCTTGAAAGCCGAGTTTGCTGTGATGGCCGCCATGGTGCAGTGCCTTTGGTGCGATGGTACCAAAACTATGGAGATGGTAGGCAAGGAGAAAGAAAGCGGCTATGATCTGCCCGGCAGAGTTCTTGGCTTATAGAACTACAAAACCCGCCACCATGACATCTCGGATCTAGCTCCGAAGGGCGGTTTATCACACCTCCACTTTATGTCATCGCATCCCGGCGCACTTATTCGCATAGCGTCCTCCTTCACCTGCGATATCCTTCGCATCCGATATCCACCTTGGGAAATGAGGAGTGGAGTGTGCGCGGCTTTTGCCTCGGCTACCCGACAGTCCCGACCGCACAGTATCAGCTACGGGATTAAAATCGGTCAAGTTATGGTGTATCCGGCCTATGAGTTTGGCAAATCGAATTGCCTATGATGGATCGCTATCCCACTATTTTTTTTTGTATATCCGAGGATTGCAGGACAATCCGCAAACGGAAGCCATGTGCAAAGCGTAACATGTACAAAAAGAGGACGAAGCACAGAAGGGGCGATAGTAAGAAAAGCCTAAAAATACCTGCCAATGGTGCGAGCTCCCGTAAGACAGACAGACACCTTGACAGTTTTGTGTCAATAGTGTTGCAATTAGTCGTCATCACACTAGTTTATTGTTTGGAGAGAACCCACGACCACGCCTTGATACCACACCAGAGACAATACCACCCAACCCTAATTGTCTATTGCGTAAAAATAGAACTAAAGCTCAAAAAACAACTACAACAAGATAAAGAGAAATGACAAATACTAACCAAACATGCGGTGTAGGTCCTGGACACTGAATTTGTTACCCTGGAGTTAATTGACAAAAGGGGACAGACAGACAGGTTAGCTTAGACTAGCTTAGGCGCTAGACTCTTCGGGGCAGAATTTCCACTAGCAACATAATAAAGTTATCTCTCACAAAAAGTATCAAACAGGGGATTTGGTCTAGGGGTATGACGTTTGTTTTGCATTAAAACGAATGCAAAGGTCTACAAAAGGTCGGGGGTTCAATTCCCTCAATCTCCACAATCTGTTTCGGAAATTCCCACTGGGAATTTCCTTCTCCTTTTGAGTGTTTATCATCATTTGTGGTTTTTTTTTTAATAGGAATTTTCGGTTGGTTTTTTTTTCCTTTTCGTTGTGCTGATGTTGAAATGGTTCTCGCATACAAAGAAGGACAGACAGACAGACATATACGTAACGCCAGAGAAATAAGAAATATCGTAATAATGGGTCTTGTCTTAGTGCATCGAATGAGATGGGACATGTTTGTTTTATTGTCTCGACATCCCCCCAATTCCTTGACCCACCACAGAATCCCCACTCACTCTGTCCAACCAGGGCACATTACGTACTTGGCATGAGCATGTGACAAGGAAAAGATCGTCTATGGGCCTCGAGCAGGGATGGAGATGATCTCGGGTGGATATCCCTCAACGTGTTGCCCACCCATGTTGTTCAGAAATGCCCGATTTAAGCGGAGCTGATTGAGCCTCATTTATATTCTAACAGTGCAAACTTTTATTTTATACTATATATATATATGTACTTGGCAGTACCATTTCAATTTTATTTAGTCGTGTATTTAGTGTCCCCTGGGAGCGTGATGCAACTCCTTCACGTTCGTCTTGGAAAACTTGCGGGCGTTGATGTTGTTTTCAAACAGGAGATCCAGCTCTCCAAAGGTTCGGTTTCGAGTCTCAGGCAGGCGGAAGAAGGCCCAGATGAAGATCAAAAAACAGAATCCGGCCCAGAAGAGACCAGTCTTGGCACCCCAGTTCCAGGCGTTGACACCAAGCATTCTGGGGGTCAAAATGTTGTTGATGATGCCGACCATGTTGGAGAAGTTACGAGCCAGGACAATGGTCTTGCCCTTGAGTCGGGTAGAAGGAACCTCAGCGACAATGGTGTAGCAGAGGGGACCGACGGCCATGTCGTAGACAAAGGTGTAGAAGACGAGCAGACTTCCGATAGCCCATGAGGGTCCCTTGAGATCGGGGTCCGCAAATCCGAGGCCACCAATGATGAGGAGGAGAACAAACAGAGAAGCAACACCGCAGAGGTAGATGGGACGGCGGCCGAACTTGGCGAGCCAGAACCAGGACAGGACCACACCGATGAAACCGACCGAGTATTGCACAACTTGCATGTTGAAGGAGGCGCGTTTGTTAAGTCCAGCACGCTCATAGAACTGCACCGAGTAACCCATAAGAACACTACCGCAGAGAGACTGAGACATGTAGTTGACAGAGGCAACCTCGGTTCGGCGGAGATCAGTGCGCATGAAGCAGTGCCAGTAGTTGGTACCGGCCTCGTTCTCGCGCTCAAAGTCGTCAGTGGCCTTGATCATGGCGACCTGAGCGTCGGCGTCAAACTCGATATCGGGCTGGGGAGTGGTGAGACCGAGAATGGCCTTCTTGGCGTCCTCGAGACGGCCCTTGCGGACCAGCCACCAGGGGGACTCGGGAGCGAAGATGGTGCCGAGGATGATGAACGGGGGCCAGATCCACTGCAGGGCAAAGGGAATGCGGTAGGACCATTCGCCGCCCATGTCCATGAAGCCACGGAGGACACCAGAGGCAATCAGCTGTCCAATGACCCAGCACAGGTTGACGTAGGCAGTCAGGTAAGGTCGGAGGACGACGGGGGCAATATCGGAGGCGTAGGCAAGGGTCAGCGTCTGGAAGACACCCCAGGGGAGACCGAGCAAGATGTTTCCGGCAAGGATGGTTTCAATGTTCTCGGCGAAGAAGGGGATGAAGATGAGGCCGATCATGGCGAGCTGGGACACCAACATGGTCTTCTTGTAACCGAGCCACTCGGACGCCCAACCGTTGAGGTAGAGACCGACAATCTGACCGCACACACCACCGACCTGGATAGAGGTCTGCCACTTTGCCGAGATGACCTTGCCGCCATTCCTGTCAAATTCGTTGCCGAACTTATTCTGGAAACTGGAGGGGCTTGTCAGCGAGGGAGGGGGAGGGGGAGGGGTTGAGGGGAACATCTCTTACGCTTCATAACCGTAGAAGGAACCAATCAGGGCCATGTCGAAACCCTCCATGATGATGGCCGAGGAGAACATGACGGAGAAGGCAACGGCCTTGGGGTAGAGCCTGAGGGCCTCCCGGATGGTCAGGCTGTGCTCTCGGTCCGTAGCATCGTTGGAGGCGAGGATGTGCTTCTGAGGCTGCTTCTCCTCCGAGTCGACGTTGTGAACCCAGACATCATCGTCTGGGCTCTGCTTGTCGGAGCTCTTTTTGGAGTCTGCCATGGTTGCTGCTGCTTTGCGGCGGCCAGACGGGGGAGTTGGGGGCTGAAGGGAAAGGAGGATGAGGGTCTAGTCAGGTCTGTTTGGGAACAGAGTAAAGGAAAGCCGGCAATGACCAGTTCGTGAGAGTTGAGCCTGATGAAACGGTGGCTGAATCTGGGGGAATCTGGGGATATTTAACATGCTGTTGCGGGGCATAGCGCGTCCAGGACCATGGGATCATTCTGGGGCTTTTCTGGGGCAAGGTTCGCTAGTCCCCCGGACACCATCCGTCGTGATGGAGCGAGCTGGTCTCAGCTTGCAAGCACTGATCCCCCGCTGCGCAGTCATGACGACTCTGAGTTTGGGCACGGGCCCAGGGCGTGAAGAGTTTCACCGAGCTGGGCCCGCTTTTCAGGCTCGTCTGGACCATTTCCTGCGGATATGATCGGGGATGCCGCCCTGTTGTTGGTCGCGAACTTGTCGGACCGACAACTTTACACGAGTTTTCGCGTCTGTGCGGAGACGATCCCTGCCCGTTGGCTCTGGGATGGAACCCCCAGTTGACCCTCCATTGACCGGCAATTGACCCCCCTCAATCCCTCAATGGCCCGTCACGGGAGGCGGGATGAGCCCCGTCTCGTCGGTCCGACAACTCCCTTGGCATTCCTTCTAGAACCATGATGGCATGTATTTCTTTTCCGGGGAAAGTGCTCCAGGCGATTGAGTTGTTCCTTTCAACTCGAGTTTCCAATCGTTAGCTTTGGCCTCGCTTTGCGCCCGTCATGTCCTCGTCATCCAATGCCCAAGCCGCCTGGCACCCGATTCCTGCCTACCACCTCAAAGCCCTGCGCGGATGGATGAATGATCCCTGCGCCCCGGGTTACGATAGCACCACAAACACACATCACCTCTTCTATCAATGTGAGTCCCGCAAACCCCAGTTTCCCCCCGGCTGAGCGGAAGCCCCAGAAATTGCGGCATTATACCCGCACTTTTCTCTCACTCTCTCTCTTTCTAATCCAATCTAACACTCTTTAGGGAACCCGAAATCGTGTGACTGGGGCAACATCAGTTGGGGCCACTTCATTAGTCAAGATGGTCTGCACTGGAAACACAACGGTGACGAACCTGTTCTGGAGCCGACCCTCCCTTACGATAAGGGAGGCATCTTTACCGGTTGCTTTCACCCCACTGGCCCTCTCGGGGAAACAGGTCAGCTGACCGTTCTCTACACTTCTGTTACAACACTTCCTATCCATTGGACACTGCCTTACGTTCGAAATAGTGAGGGGCTAGCACTGGCAACTTCCACCGACTCGGGTCGAACATGGCAAAAGAGCGACATTAATCCTATACTGGAGGGAGAGCCCGAGGGCATTGTTGTCACCGGGTTCCGGGACCCCTACCTCGCCGAGTGGCCAGCTTTGGACCAGCTCCGTGGCAAGAAGAGTCTGTACGGCATATTGTCAGGAGGCCTTTTGGATAAAGGACCGACGGTCTTTATCTACGCAGTAGAGCCTTCCAAACTGAGCCAATGGACGTACCTTGGGCCACTGGTCGACATCCAGGGCCGGTTTCGTCCCTCGCCGCAATGGAGTGGTGACTTGGGCCGTAACTGGGAGTGTGCCAACTTTATGACGCTTCGGGATGACGCCGCAGACATGCACCTCCTCACCTTCGGAGCCGAAGGCGGTGCGCCATGGGGCAGCCCGGAAGCGAACCAAGATTACAATAATACCCAGGTCCCTCTATGGCTGGCAGGGACTCTAGCCACAACCCCAGACGGGCCAAAGCTGAAACATGACTTTAGCGGCATCTTGGATCATGGATCCTTCTATGCCCCAAACACATATGAGCACCCCGTCACCAAAAAGAGAATCGCGTGGGGTTGGATCAAGGAAGATGAGCTTTCCCTCGAGAGGCGGGAGGCCAAGGGATGGACGGGCTACCTGTCACTCCAACGAGAGCTCTTTATCTCAACCACGCACAACGTCAAGCGTGGATTGAAAACGGCTCTGGAGGACATTGGGTCACTTCAAGTTACTTCTGACGGCTCTGCCTCGGGAAAGACCAAGACTGTCACGACACTGGGCATTCGCCCTTGGTCTGGATTGCAATCTCTGAGGTCGGCATCGCCAGTCACGTGGTCTGCTATCGACAGCAGCCACGGCCGTGGCCATTTAACTGACGTACCATCCCCACAGTGGGAGCTGGAGGCGACGATCAATGTTGGGCAGGGATGCGGGCGCGTCGGTTTCGTCTTGTCCCACAATAAGGATGCGTCATCGCAGACAACAATCTTCTTCTCTCCCCAGGAAGAAAAGATTGTCGTGGACAAGTCGCTTTCCAACCATGCGCCGGACATTAAGAAGGATCACGCGGCCGGTCCGTTTACACTTTTCATCTCTGAGCAAGATGGCTCCGAGTCTATTGAAAAGTTGCACGTGCGAATCTTCCGCGACGGCGATGTCCTCGAGATTTTTGCAAATGACCGGTTTGCCTTGTCGACCACGGTCTATGCAGAGAACCCTGGCAACGGCATCAGCTGGTTTGCTGAAAATCCGGGGTCACCGATTGTGTTTGAGTGCGTCGACGTTTGGGAAAACCTTCGCAATATTCTCGGGGATGATGCTGGCAAAATTGAATTTGGCCAGCCTCGACTGTAGTTAGACCCATATCGCACAATAGAATGAAAGACGATGTAGTAGTAGTAATTCCACTCATAACCCCATCACGTGCAACAAGGGGAGGGGGGAAACCAACTGAGCGAGTCTGTGCGGCACAGGTCAATTTTACTGCGAAAGCATATTGTTCCAATTTACTACATACTAGTTACAGTAACATTTTTTTACTGGAGCTAGCTATTTGTTAGGAGTGGGGTCTGTGAAGTCAGCCATTGCCCCGTGCCGTAGGTCGCAATTTGCCATCTAGGATCGGCCATGTCCTGCTCTTAAGCTGCCTCTTCGTCATCTAGAGGCTTGTCCAGTCCAAGTCGCTGGCGAGTGCTGTACGACTGCACCGTGTTTCTTTCAGCATCGGCTTCGGTGATGAGCTCCTTGCGGCGAGTGTCGACCAGGAGGCGGATGAGGTCGGGGCGCATGTAGTGGCCGGCAAAGTCGGCGAGGACCTTGGTCAGGTGAGTCTCGTTGAGGTCAATGTCGACAAACAGCAGACCGTCAAAGTCCTTCTCGGGCTTGACAACCAGGCTGCCGTCGGGGCGGTAGATGCGGGCGTGGCCGTTGTAGGGACTGGGATCGGTCTCGGGCTCGACTCCCTCGGGGGTGTTCTTGCGCAGACCCTCGACCGAGAGGCGCTGGAAGGGGGCAAGAGTCCAGGTGCCCGTCTCGATTGCGTAGGCGGGCGTGACCAGGTCCGAGGCCGTGTCGGCGTAGTTGGTGGCCGGGTCCGGAGCAACCTGGCGCTCGACGCCGGGGTAGACGGGCCAGCCGGCAACGTGGATCTGCTCGCCGGCCGAAACGTTGAGGGACTTGAGGAAGGGGTTCATGTTCTCCCAGCAGTTGAGGTGGCCCAGACGGCCGATCTCCGTCTCGGACACGGACATGAAGGTGTCGCCAGAGCCGTCACCGTAGACGAGCTTCTCGACGTGAGTGGGCTTGATCTTGCGGCGGTGGTTGATGACGTTTCCATCGGGTCCAATCAACACCTGGGCTAGGTAGAGGGTGGCGTGGTCGATCTCGGAGAAGCCCAGCGAGACGAAGATCTGGTTGTCGCGGGCAGCTCGGCGAATGCGACGCATCTCCTCAGAGTCGACGGCCATGGAGTTCTCACGGTACTTCTTGAGCATGGGGAGAGACTGAAGGTAAGTGACCTTCCACATCCAGTAGGGGTAACCGGGAATCCCTTCAAAGTGTTAGCATTCTTCAATGGCAGCCGGAGAGAGAGAGAGAGAGAGAGAGAGGTGATTTGCCACTTACAGACTTCAGGGAAGGCGACCAACTTGCAGCCAGCCTGGCCGGCTTCGTTTATGAAGTCGATAGTCTTCCTGACTCCGCCCTCGAGGTCGAACCACTGAGACAAGTTAGCAAGGACGATATCGGTTGGATTGCGGCGAGACTAACATCGGGCTCGGAGGTGACTGCGGCTGCCTTGTACTTGGTGATGGCCATCTTGGGTTTGTTGCAAAGGTGCAATTTGGAGAGTTCGGTGTGAAGAGATGTTGTTTGATCTGCTTTGTCAGACATGAGGGATGAGATGATTCTGTGTCCTGTTGTTGGAAGGATTCGCGAGTCGTTTTATACATTGCGACGACTTGTCTTACTGCAAGCTCTGGCCAGAGGAAGCGACCAGCCTTCGGGAATCTCGCGGACAATCTCGGACTGTCGCGCATGGATGAGCTACTCTGCGACAATCCACCGTCATGGCGTGACATGGAGGAGTCGTTCCCGAGCCATGACAGATGGAAATGCCGCTCCGCATGCGCGTTGTGACATCAAGTGATGATCCATGCAGCAGCGGCAACATCGGTAGGACCTTGATTCGTCAAACATTGGTCGTTGGGGTTGGGGAGCATTGACATTGTTCAGTTGATCACTGCAATTTTCACTCCCCTGTAACCGAATTGTGAATAGTCAATTGCGATTCATTCAATTACTACGGCCGAACCGTTGGGTTGTGTTGCATCATGGGTGAAAAGCACTATCTGGTGTTGCCATGACATGACATGACATGCATGGGTTTTAGCGAGTACCTATTCTTAGAGCCAAGACTGAAGGAACTGAAGAGCGAATCGAGAGAAAAGGGCGAGAAACCCCCCATCCAACGCACTACTGCAAGGTCTCAACGCTCGGCTCATGATGGCAATGTGCCGAAAAGGCTGACAACTCAGTTGTGACAGATAGTTACGGCCCGATCGGACACGCTCCAATGAGGAGGAATCATCCATCATGGAAACATGCCGCTATACATTGGTGCGGGCCGCATTTAAAACTGTCGCCGCCCAATTTGCGGGCCGCAGCGGGCCGCACTCATGATGCCGCACATATACGCAGCTTGAGCAACCTGCAGTGGGTCGCTGCGGCCCGCAACAGAATAAGACCCTGGTTTTCTTTACTCAACAAGTGGCTAACAAGCGGCCGATGGGTTGCTGCAATATATCATTCGATTCATGCGAGAGGACATAGATATATAATCACTCTTCGGGGCCCAATGAGTCCCATATGGATGGCCCGCGCCGAGGCCCGCAAACCGCTGGGCCATTATGCTCACGCGATCATGTAACCTGGGCTGTTGTGTCTGTTTCATGGTCAGACAGCGTAGCGCTCGGAGAAAGAGGAGGCAGCTTTTAACACATGCCGTCATTCCACAATCCAGAAGTCGACAAACTTGATGCCGGCGTAGCCGACATGGTGCGAAGGATTTGACAGTATGGGGGTTGGGCATGGGTGTGGCACTATATCAACTGTGTTCATGGTTGTCTTTATCCAACCATTGAAGTCGCGGGACGTTGCACTCGCGTCGTAGTGTGGCATCCACACCTGCGTGGTTCCGTGTCTCCTTATGATGGGCATGTGAGTGTGAGCGCGAGGCGAAGCCTGAATGGCAAATATGGCCATGACAAGAGTAGGCCGGCTTATCCGCAAACATTTCCGGTGTTTTTAACTACGGTGAGATGACGGGATTTAGTCCGTAGGTGCGTAGAACAAGGGTGGCTCGTAGGTTGTATAACATTTTGGTGGTAGGGTTTCGGCAAGCCTCTGTTGGCGTGCTATTCCTACCTATCTATTTACACTCGGCCTAAATTGAAATTATGCATGGCGGGAGTTGAAACGGCTGTAGAAATTGTCCAGTGACTCTCGAATAAATATTCCAAGTTTTGCCAGTCTCCAAACTCGATTCGACCATTGCTATCAATTGACGGACTGCGGCACTCTCAGCATCATTAAATACGACATTTAAATTTTCAATCAACCACCAAGAGCAGAGGGAATTGATTTATGGAACCGCACGTGAAAGCATGGCTATTTAGAGCCGGGGAATCGGCCTCTCACTTGCCGTGTCTTTCCGTGGAAGCTGGCATGCGCTACGCTAGGAAGGTAAGATTTCTGGCATAGTTTGACTCACCCTTGCACTAGCTGGTCTAATAAGCTAAGCTATACTCTGATGGCATTTATCCGTCAAGTCAATTGAAGCTGAGTTTCACTTATGGCGTGCCTGAACCTAATCTCGGTACCTCGGGCAGAATTTGATGAAGTATAATGAAACAGGTACCTCCGGTGCATGAGTCTATCGATAGTGTTAGTTTTCAATTGGGAGATCGACTGGCTTGGTATACACTCCACGCTTGGGGCGGCCCGCCGCTTCCATATCCCTGCTAATAAAAGCATAAAAATATGGCTGTCACAAGCTAATAATTGGACTCCGTAGGCTCTTCATAGAATGTATCCCAAAATGATGGCAGAATTATCTGGCAATTCTCATTAGTTGTTTGTCACAAGCTTAAGAATTCCCATCGAGTCTGTCTACGTCACCGCTGGCAGATAGTTTGGGCTCGGCCGAATTCTCAAACTTAATCCTGCTGTTCCGACAATAAGTCCCAATTATTTCCTCTGAGGTCTTTGAATATCATCCTAAATTACAGAAACAGATTGGAACAGCGAGGGAAAAAATTACGATTTGATTTTCTGCCCGATTATTCACTGCATTTCCGAAAAAATGACCGACACCGCGACAACAGATTCAGTCTCCCTGAAAAATGTCATGCTGGAGACTCCACAACAAGATTTGTCACAATCTATTGTGTACACAATTGAAAATTTAACAATCCATAACCATGGCACCCTCAAACTACTATACGATGGGCAGCTAAAATTGCAGTCTCAACCTTTGACTCTTGTATCGAATCCTGACGCTTCTGACCCGACATCCCAATGGACTCGCCGAGAAAGCGAAATCCGGTTCGAGAATAGATTTCCAGTTCCCATCAAAAATGTCTGGATCTGGCACCAGTATGGCGATGAAGATCCCGAAGAGCAGACCTGGCATGGCCTGGGCGCGGGCGAAAGAACCAGAGATTCGTTAACCGCGACGTTCTATACGGGATTTAATGCATGGAGATCTGATAAATGGGCTATACGATTCACTATGCAGGATGGGACAGTCTTTCAAAGCCGGGAAAAGCTCTGCCTCTTACGAGATGTTGATGAAGTCACCCAAGGCCCACTGATATTTTATATCAATGACAATTTCGAGTTCCAAATTAACACTCGAGGTGTAGGTATTTGAATAACGATAGCGTAATTTGCCAGTACTAATTAATCATAGGGAGGTGATAAGACTGCGTTGTGGGAGAAGGATGATGGATTCAATACCATGGCATTCGTGCAGGTAAGAGTTTTTGTTCCATACGCCGAGGTCACGGCATAATATTTACCTCATTTTAGGTGAAGAATAATTTTGAAAAACATAAAATAGCTCAAATTGGGTTGACACATGCCCACTCCGATGAGCCAGCCTTCCAGTTGGACTTTGGTGACCTGGAGCCAAATCAAGAGAGCGTTGTACTACCAATTTACTTCCTCTCTGGCGTAACCCATTCCGGCATCGACAAATGGAATATTAGAATCAAACTACCAGGCCTCGTCTTGCCTGTGAATGCAGCAACAAAGAATCGAGCATTCACCAACAAAAGTAAGGATCACGCCTGGATTGTCTGGGAGCGTCGTGTAATGAAAACGATGGTGTTTTCTATCGAAAGACGCGGTGTTGTATTCCCGGAAACTACCAACGAAATCATGACATGGAGCACGCCTCTTGGGTATAGTAAGTGCTGTTTAGCCGTCATACAGAATGACTTCGACCAAGATATTGAAAACTTGACCCTCATTCACCAATGTCATGACGAGCGTCGTCATGAGTATGTTTACCCTCCGATTTCGAAAGGGAAAATTAGCAACGAGGCCCGGATGATGGAATACAGCACAGGATTTTCTAATGCCTTGTGGGTCTATTTACAGCAATCCTTTCCCTGATCTTATTCAAGCTAGTCTTGGACTATGCAGTTTCAATGCTGATTGCCCTTTAGGATTAACAAATGGACTATTCGTGTGACACTAAAAGATGGCACACAGTGGTCCAACACGAGTGGGCTGAACTACATCCCCCAGCCTGAAGAATCCACGCTCATCTTCAGTGTGAACAAGGGCAGACTCCGCATTGGCTCTAATGGTGGAGGTGGAGAAGGCACGCTTGAGCGACAGTCAGTCATCTGTCAAGTTGAGCTGTTTGAGAGTTTCGACAGCGATGAAGATTGGACTGATACGCAATCAATAGTGAGTGTGGATGATGATTAGACATGACTTGAGTCTGAGCAGATGTGTCAGTCCATATATGCCTAATTGAGGGATGTTGGGACTGATACAGCAGAAGTACAAAAGTATCTTATATGCGTGGCTTGATAATATTTCATGTGATACACAGGTACTATTGCAGAATATAATCAAAGCAACCCTCATATTCCTTCTATTTTTCATACATTACATTGGTTTTAACGTCCATGTTCTGGTACCGGAGCCAACGTAATGGCTTATCCGACCCTAATTATGGCTAGCGTTTTATATTTTTGTAAGGCTTGTTTGTTGATTCAATGTATCGTTGCAGACGTGACTTTTCTTTGTTTGACTTGAAGCCTTACTGCCTCCAATATTATCTTCCTTGACACCAACACCCAAGATAAATAGTATACGCAAAACAGCGCAAGCGGCCGTAACAATACATGTGAACCAATCCTGTCACCGCCATTTGTAAACCGCCAATCGGTTGTCGAATCGCATGGCCACATACATTGCGGCAAACAAAGAAAAGTTGGCCCATATAATGGCAAAGTTTACTATCTTCCACACCTTTACATTTTGGGTGTAGCGAAATAGCAAGACAAGCAGACAAAAGTATGACATTTCCATTCCCGCAATCTGGTAGAGGAATGGCTTGAGATTTTGAGTAGGCGTGCTGTTGGAGAAGAATGTCCGTGTAGCTGATTCATGATCGAATAGATTGACGAAAGCTCCCAGTATAGGAAGGGTCGGGTTACTCCAGAGGAAGAAAACACGGTAAATGGGATGAATTTGTTCTGTCGCCTTGGACCTTCTCCCAAATCGTAATCTCGTGTGGCGCGGTGCATAGACAAACGTCATTGTAACAATTTAATTATGAGATTACGATGGAGGCGAAAATGATTAAATTTGGAAAAACCTGTCAGATTTTCAAGTGATCGCACCCGACTTTATATTCGGCATCACCGAAAGTCCCATTTCTGACTCAGATCGTGAGCGCCTTATGGGACTGGATTGGGAACCACTGTCATAGTCACAATCAATTTTGTCTCTCCGAATGCATTCTACCGTTCTCATTGAAATATGGATTAACCACTGTAACAGCCAAAAAAGAACTGAAAATATTGTTAGCAAATATCGTTAGGCGAGTATTTCCAATAATCTGTGGTTCGTTTTGTTTTCGCCTGAAACCAATGGAGACTAAAGATGCAGCAGATAACTTGTAGGCTGAGTGACTGAGAACTCTGGTTCGCTGGGCTCCATGCCGATTTAACGGATGGTTCGCGTACACCACCAACCCAGCTTTGACTCAAACGACGCATTGGCAACGATTCTCATAGTCGGAGGATCTCTGAGGGAGCATGACTTCGGGGATATAAATGTGAATATTCGAGAGGTCTATTCGTTCATTCTGTATGCAGTCACGCATGATGATAGCGCATGTAACTGCGGCAATCACTCGTCCATGTTAGGAAGAGTGTAACTCCTTTCTTCTTCTTTTGTATTACAGATTAAACGACACTTAATAGTGTCAATTTGGCTACTATCGATAAATTAGCCAATTATTGAACTTCCTTCTTAGGGCAGAATGCATATGTGAGAACACTTGGGGAATCCTGAATAGAGAAGAATGAGCGCAGGGGGCTCATTAGCTCTGCAGTGCACTTGATAAATCCTACAATTCCACTTAACAGGTATATAGAGCAGGGTATATTTAACGTAGGTAGTTTAAAAATCTCTATTCACTGATTCATGATGTTCATTCTTAATAATGATCATAAATGGCTCTCCAAAGTGTTGCCCAGTCCAAGTTTAGTCCATCTCATCACGTGATGATCAGCTCTCGTTTCTCCGCCGTTGAGCACTTTTGGTTTGCTGATGGCTCTGTAAACTTTTAGATCTTGATGAAGCGCTAGAAAGATATACCTCTGTGATATACTATTTGGCCCAGTCCTTCGATACATCACCATGTCCACCTTCTCACCATTTCCGGCATATATTCTTGGCACCACCTGTTTTAGTCGAGGCCTAATGGCACTCTACTCGCCACGAAAAGAGTATGCGCACGTTGGACTGCCGCTTGAACCCGCAGTGAACCCTTCAGTAACTGGATCCGATGGCCCCAGCTATGGCTCGGCCTCGCCACTCATGTACTTCAAAGGCCTCCGCGAGGTATCTTATGGGTTGACCTTGGTGGCGTTGCAGGGACAGGGCAATGAGGCTGCCATCACGGCGTTTGCGGCCATTTTATCCCTCGTCCGATTTGGTGACGGGCTTGTTGTTTGGTTAAAAGGGGGAGATGAGCTCAGATACAGGGCTTGGGGTCACTGGATTACTGGTGCTGGCCTTGTCGGCTGGGCGGCCTGGAGGCTGAAACATTGACGCATGCTTACGGAATTTGTTGCTATTACAAGATGATCGGCGGTTCGACTCGGAGACTTTTATTCACCTTTCTAGTAACAAATGATCCAATACAACCAGTATTTATTTACCAACGTAATTGTAGCGCTAACTCACGAGACCATCATCACCTTTGCCAACCCACAACTTGAATGCCACGGGAACGGAACCATGTGTACATATTTTTAGACACGACTTTCATTCTGGGGGACTTTTTGCCGAATATCCGCATTTGAAGATCAACTAATCTGGAAAAGGCTAGATTCCGCGACATGTTGATCTCCACAAGCCACGTCATGGGATTGGATCTGCATGACGATCTCCAGGCGGTTAACAAAATTGGACATGCCAAAAAAGGGATCAGTATTTTCTTAGCTTGGAACGATGTATTTTGTCATTCTGGGGCGTACTGGTGAATGTCCTTTTTTAATGAAATATTGAGACTTGGCGGACCTGGCAGACCTGGCAGATTGACGCCATAGTTTGGCGTCGAAGAAATATGCGTGGATTGTGCATGCATATTGAGGTTTGTCACCTGTTTATGATGAGAAATGAATCATTCTGAATTCAAAAGACAAAATACTAAGATGACAAAGATTTTTTCTTTCTTAGGAGACTCGTTTTCGACAGACTATTGTGCTAGTACGTGATTGGGGGAGAAGGCGGCTCCTCGTATCCGAAAATATTTGTCCCGGCTGTCAGATTTTAAGGCAGCAAGTTGCATCCTGCTTTCGTATAGAACCATGGGAAACTTCTAAGATGATTTAAATGGGAAGGATCTGCGTAATCGTGAGGATTGAAACGTATTTAAGGAGCTTTTCATCCCGTAGAACAGATACGATTAGAACAAACACTTCGACATCAGAGCTCAAATCTCTTACAACTTAACCGAAAAACTACTACAAACCAACAATTTTCAAGATGCACTTCACCGCCATTATTGTCTCTGCTACTGCCATCGTCACGGGTGTCACTTCTGCAGCCACGGGTGTCACCCGCTATGGCACACTTCGCTTGTACGGCAAGCCCAGCTGCGACCAAACCTTGAACCTAGGCGAGCTCGGAGTCTACAACGATGCAATTAATAAGTGCAACGTCTTTCCTGGAGATGACACCATACGATCTCTCAAGCTTGAATACAACCCTTACGGTTGCACTTGTAAGTAATCTCCCCTGACGCTTCCCCAGCACGGTGAACTAAATCGTTACTCTCAGTGGAAGTTTACAACGATGTGACCTGCCATCTCAACCGACACGATGTTACCCTAGGCCAATGCCTTTCCGGAGACAAGAGTTACGGTAGCTACAAGCTGGTTTGCAGCACTTAAGCACGAGGCCTTTTTTATATCGTTCAAGTCTTCAACTTCAACACTAAGACAGTTGCACTCAATCTTACTCGAAAATGAGAATAGAAGTGTGTAGTCTAACCATTTTCCTTTGAATTCTTTTTTTTGTGAGATAGATGCTCGGGATAATGAAAAGAGAAACCTGGTTGTAGGAACTGCTTATCAATTCTGTTTAATCAGGATAGTCCCCTGGTATATATCTTTGAGAGCTTTTATACATAAATAAACATAACTTGTCGCGAATTTGATATGTCTGTGTGCCTAACTAAAAACATCATAATTGAATTCCTACACCAACATAATCCACTGCCTAGCGCTTTAAGTCGAAGGAACCTCGGGATGCTCCTGTAAAACATCCATAGTCCAAGCGAAATGCCCAGAAAACCTACCTGGGAGTCGTCGTGCTATTCTTGGCCAGTGAAATTGAGACATTCCACGTCTTCGTACTCCAACCATTCACATCTGTGGGGTCCGCAAATGGAATTAAAGCAGAAAAGCGCATGCTGATGCTAATTCAGCCTCTGGGCGTGATAAAGGTGCCACTGGAGTGGCTTTCGGGGAAAGCTTCAAGCCAAGCAGAAGAAACTTACGTATAATTTCCAGAACCCACATATGTCCCGTTTGCGAGTTTTCCAAACCACCACCAGTTGCTTGTGTATCCGCCGGAAACCATTGCATTTCTTGCTTGGTCAACCAGAGGGAATGAGCTTGTGTCATCCTTATCATGCTTTGATGGATCAAATTCGAGTTGTGATGCTTGGACCCATGAAGCCACAGATCCAACGTAGCTGCGGCGCCCTACAACAGGTGGATACTCCCAATCAGTGTTTTCGTCGAAATCTGTTTCGTATATCTGCGTAGTATCAATTGGCATTTGGAACTTAGTGATTTGAAATGATTGATCCACTAACATCCCATCGAAGTTCTTTTGTGCCCCAGTTTAGCTTCGCAAACAACTTTGGGAAGTCTTGGGCACCCAGGCTTAGATCCATGGTAAAGCTTCAAGTCATGTTAATAACCCGCAACTAAAAGTCTTCTAAGAATACGAACTCTGTTTTGTTGCTGTAGGAAGCTGTAGATCGTAGCCATGGGTAGGTTCCGGCATAGATGTTTTGCATCTGCTCTTTCAAGTCAAAAGCCACGCCTTGGTATGGAACAGCTGCATTATCACCGTTGCTGCTATTGATAATGATTCGACCACTGTAAGCCGGAAGGGCAGTCTCATTCAGCCCTTGTGGCGAATTGAATAGAAACCTAAAGAATAATTAGTCACATGAGTTTCTCAATCTGTATTTGTGACTGCACATGTTGAACACTCACTTTGCTTCTTTCTCTTCGCCTGGGCCAAGCTCAAAGCTATCCGGCAGGCTAACCTTTGCTGTAATTTCTCGGGAGACCATGTCAAAGGCGTATTTGAGCCTCGGCGTCTCTGTTGTTTGGGTTGGATCATAAGGTGCCAGCATATCAAAGCCTGCCCAGCTCTCGCTCTCAAAAGTATACCGAACCTTTTCTGTTCCGACGTTTTTCATTAGAATGCTTTGGGTTTCTTTGAGGTTTGCAGTGTCATTGAGCCCCCATCTCGTCATCCCCAAAGAAATCGTAGAATTCAATACCTTCCTGGCGTCCACAAGCCCGCTGCCAACTTGGTGCGAAGGTGCGAAGAAGTCATCATTGACGGATCGGTCATAATTAAGCCAGTGCATGGGTGAACCGGAACTCATGATCCTCATACCCAACGTTCGGGCAACATCGACTCCATTGGCGCCTTTTCCTCCGTTGGCGCTAATCCACAAGGCGGCAATCCCCGCCACATAGGGTGCTGCCATACTTGTGCCGCTTAGCAACGTGAACTGGTCATTGCTCTCACCAATCCATGTGCTGAAAATATCGGTTCCAGGAGCAGATATATCTGGCTTGCAAGACAGATCATAGAGCCCACCCCAGCTGGTAAAATAACTTGGCTTGATTGTTTGCGTGCTCTTTTGTACATGAGCACTAGCGACGGCCACAACACTCTCACCAGAGCTTCCGGAGCTAGCATAGTACGGGCCTCCAGCACCAGAGTTGCCTGCTGCTATGGTGATGACCACACCTTGACGAGCTATCCGGTCAGCTACAACTGCCCAGGCATTTGTGGCAAAGCCACCCCTCCCACCAATGCTCGCAGTGATGACATCCATGCCATCTTCATATGCTCGGAGAAAGGCTTCAATAATTGTAGAAGTATCAGTTCCGTCTTCTGAACCGAATACCTTGTATGCGTAAAGGGTAGCCTCGGGGGCGACGCCCTTCCAACCATTCTCGGCACTTCCAGCCAAAATCCCAGAGACGTGTGTGCCGTGTCCCTGTTGGTCGATCGGATCTGCGTCTGGCTGCTTATCGGAACCTGAACTGCCGTCTCCGGAAAAGTCCCAGCCGCCTGCGACTTTAAAACCGGGCCCAAAGCCACCCCCGAGAGCTGAATGATTATACCAGACTCCTGTATCTACCACACCAACCTTGACTCCTTTCCCCAAAATTCCGTTCTCATGGAGCTCTTTTACACCAGTAGCCCAATGAACATCATATGCGCCAGACGAATTTTGGTCCACCGCAGTCTGTCGCTTTACTGGGGCGAGTAGGTTGACCTGGTTATTGGGCCAGACGGCTACAACATCGCCCATTGACTGGAGGCTTTCCACGCTTTCATTTTTTGTCTCAACGCTTGCTCCTGAAAAAATCGGAGAATCAAATGTCTGGAGAACTTGCACATCGCTGTTTGAGGCCAGTTCGTCGCGTTTAGTTTTTAGATGCGCACTCTGTCTTGATTAGCCGCAAGTCTTGAGTCGACTGCAGGCACATGGGGGAATGTATAATTACACTGGAAAATTCAATGATATATTGCTTTGGTTTCTGCTCCAGCACATCGCTTCCCTCGTCAATGGAATTTCTTGAAGCCAAATACTTCGATGCCTGGCCCAATGGGGCCAGTGCGACAAGAAGGACGAACCCGAGTTCTGTCCGCATTTCGAAAAAGGCGTTACCAAATCACTCGTGTTGCAAAAGAAGGATGGAGAATTTCGAATCTAATTTGTAGTCGCTACAAGAATCATTCTCAGATAGTCGCCTAGGGCAGTTTTCCTCATGCACATGTCATTTTTCGCCGGCCTAACGTGATGTGGCGACAATAGAGTAGGGTCAATTTCCGTCACAAGGGCCTCCCCCCGCATGTATCAAATTTATGCTAACATTAATTGTAAACGGAAATCATCCCGATGCTGAGTTGGAGGTTACAGGGGCACTTAAGCTTAAACAGGCAGCTGCTTTATTGCATTAGTGGACCGAGAGATAGTGGGCATGATGGAAAATATGTTGCCACCAATACAATATGTTCCGTATATAATGCGAGAAAAATAAGGAGTGAACATGTTTTATCTATCATTAAAATGCATTTGGTGATAACTTGCGCAAATATGCTCTGGTGAGACCAGGCAGGGCATGTGGAGAAATAAGTCAGGATCCGCACTTCCCTTTACATCCAATAGCCCCATAGGCCAAAAGGGCCGCAGTGTGCGCAATTATAAACATGGATAACAGCTATTATCAAGTGAAGCATTTGTCGTAGTTTTACTGGCCATAACAAAGTGCTTGTCTGTGATTCTGTTGCCTTAAATACCAAGCAACATTTGCTCCGTATTATCTTCTATGCTCCTCATAGGTTCACGGAAGACTTTCTTTCTTTAGCTGTTTCGCTTAAGAATGAAACCCTGGAAAGTTTTGGCGTGTTGATTGCAGTTTGGGATTGTCTAAATTCAACAAGATCAAGTAGTCGCCGGGAGACAAGACGTCAAAGCTGATGTCGCTGCCAGTATCCAACATGATGGTTATGATAAGTGAAGAAAAAAAAAACATACAATTTAGGCTAAGAATTTGAATCACAAAAATAGTGGGTTTTTTATTTAGCACACACTTTTGTTCCAGCAACACACAGTTTTTCGCCTGAGGCCAGTCAGCACAGGATATCCGATTTCTGTCCTCAAATCTAAATATAAAATGAACTGCTTAGCCTACAAGACTTATACAGCCCATAAGTTAGCGCTGTAGATATAGTGGGGCTTTAAAAATTCCAAGGAGTTCCTAATTATGCCTATCACTCTACTTATAATATATAATATTTAGTAAGTAATTTTATAGCTAAGTAAAGCTTAATTTCCTTATTAAATATATTAATAAATTAGTAAAAAAGATAAATTTATAATAATATAAAGTAAGATTTATTAAATTAATTATAAAAATTAATAATAACTTATAGCTAATTACTAATATTAATATTAATATAGTAAGTTTGGAAATTCCTTAGAACTTTTGTTTTCCTACTATAGCTAGGAGGGCTATTTATAGGGGAACAAATTAACACCTATACTATTAACTTCGGATTTTTTAAATAAGGGTAAGGGTTAGGGTTACGATCACAACATTTCCTACTGCTGCCGTCTGCAGTCCAGCTACACAATCAATCTTATTCCTGTGTGGTCATCCAAGAAAGGAATGATTGAATGAAAGTGACCAAACTAAATTACGAAAACATAATACAACAGTTTCACAGCTGCCATACGATGGCGGGCAGAAAAATAATAATCACTGTGGTGTCGGTCCCATCTCAGCCTATGTGGGTTTCGTTCGGACAACGACTCGTGCCGTTTTCTTACTACTAATATCATGGTTGAGGTATGATAAGCTACCGTCTATTGAGGCAGAGGGCGAGGTTGCCGTAAATGATGCATCTGGTCTTGCCCTGATCCTTTTTGGGAAGCTCCGTGTAGTTTGTATGGCTCGTTTCCATAACGACCTTGACAGACTCGATGCTATTCACTGTAAGGGCATGCTACGTCATTCAAAATTGTTCTCAATTAATTGATATAATTCGACGTTATCGCATAAGACTAAACGTTGACTAATGCAGCCTATTTTGCTTGGCTTTCATTCCTATGCGCTATGGAGCTATTTTGAACACAAAAATCTCCCATAATCTCACAAACACATGACGCGCCTTGTAAATTATTTTGCTCCTTATTATACAATATTACCATCTGAGTGAACATTAGATTTGGTGCCGAGATTTCGGCTCTCGTCCCAGGTTCGATTACCAGGACCGCCATCATGCTGGTCGTGGGTAATGCCGTACGTTGTGCGTACAACAACAGATTTCGAAAAGTTCTTCTTGCCCACAATTGACTCCTGGCTACTATTTGCTCTACCAGGGTATTGTGCGCTCTCGTTGATGCTTGGCGTAAGCTCGTATGGGCCTGTGATCTCCTGTGATCTCCCGCCTGCTTCGGTGGTTCTCATTGAGGAGCCGAGAGTGGTGGGCCCGCCATTCCAGAACGAGTTTTTGAACATGGGTCGCAATGCGGGGACGTTGACGGTGATGATACCAACAAGTGTCTCTCGCACACCCCAACTGTTGATGTTCAGTGCCGATGGTGAAGCGGACAGCGTAATGACGATGCGAATGATTGCCGCTGCAATCACAAACGCGCCAGAGGATAGAAGGATGCCGATGGCGATTTTCCTGTACGCATCAGTTAGAGGGGATTGTTCCGAATATTTATATGGAGCCCGAACTTGGAAAAGAGCTTACTTTTTGAGAGAAACCTGGAGCTTCCAAAGCAACGGCACTGGAATACTAAGAATGAGAGCATCGCATCTGTTTATTCATTAGGATTGGTCCAAGCATGAGTAAACATCAAGGGGAAACCAACAGAATGTTAAGCACAGTAGTGACGATGAAATTCTGTAGCTTGAAGGTGCATTTTGCTAGCAAAACATTAGCCATTTGTTGTTGGTCGAGAACATGGGGGGAGAACAAACAGCTGGGATCAGGCACCACCCTAGAAATCAAGATTATTATGTATTTCAATACACAACAGATGCAACCAAGGATCTAGAATCCAACTTACTGCCAGTTCTTGTGAAATGGGCGACAGCCGAACGTAATCTGATTATGAATCAACAGACATCCTACGTCAATGACGATCTGGGTGGGCATACCGTGCAGAAAACAATTATATACGAAATGATAGATATGGCAGACACAACTTTGACGATTGTGTTGTGCCATGTATTGATCGTTAATCGCGACAGGAAACAGAGCATTGTGCCCTTTAACCCCCAAATGATTCCCGTATACGAGTACCAGGCAACTATCTCTAGCTTTGAGCCGGCAATGAAGTCGTGCAAATAACTTTCAGGCAGAGCTGTATACACGGTTAAGCATGGTGATTCATAGAAAATGGATGAACGGGAGAAGACATACGGCCTTGCTTTTGCAGGATGGACCCTTCCACATTCGTCCCGAGATAGTCTAACACGAATTAGCCTGATGATCTTCGGGTGGTTAATTGGACCAAGCCTACATATTAGATGTGTGACGCATGAACCACTTGCGTAAAAGAGTAGCACAATGAAGGAAAAGTAATCATCGCCCTGAAGGCCGCAGAGTCCGACCGTCTTGAAGCGGACGGCAAACCGCGCAAGCAGAACAACTGTGCCGATGACATAGAGTGCCCAGAGTTCGTGGAGGTACTAAGGTTTCATGTCAGGATGGGTGCAGAGGCAAGAGATTGACCTGCCCGTGACAAAGGATATCCCCTGGCTGGTTTTGGGAGGGATATCTTACCGAGGGCCGATACTCTGTGACTGGCATGGTGACTAGTGGGAAGACTGCGACGAGGTGGAAGCAGTCCAGATGGATGGCCTTGCTAGTTGGGTCAATACCTTTATGATGCTAAAAAGCCTACTTCCTGTTTCTCTCTCACACCGAACTCGCCATGGGCACGCAATCGAAGAGAGCGGATTGTGGGAGACGGCGGGGGGAGGGGGATATACGCCAAGTCTCGTCAAGCGGTCACCAGCAATGACTTGCGGGGGGCAGCCTCGGGCGGTTTACTCTGAATTAAACGTCTGATAAATGGTGTGACAGTGGATCTAGGCCCTGAGCGGCGGGATTGTGATTTTAATAGCTGGGCCTTTTGATAGTTTGGCCTGGAGTCAGGCGTGTGGCGTTGACTAGCTGCCATTGATAGCGTCATCGGGACCGATGTTTGGGCTCGGAAGCATTCAATACCTATTTTGAAATAACATATTATATCCATGTATAGATTCTAAGATATCTTATCTCGCCCTGAAGGCCGCCGTCCCTGGACCACTCTTTTACTTCACTTATTCTTGACGTTGATGGTGATCATGATATATTGACCCAGGGTGAAACCCCGAAAAACCTCGGCCTTTCCATCCGCCATTGAATGATTTTCATGGAGATCGGCGAGTGCAAACTTTAAACAGAACGCACTGACTTGCTAGTTCAGGACTATTGGTCTGGAGTGTTTGCACTATATGGGTCGCGGCTGTAGACATGTCAAATCCGTCAAGATCGAGGCCTTTGCTCCTTGTGGAGATGGCTTATTCCAGTAGTCCAAGGCCCAGGCTCTTGGTTACCTAACGCGAACCCGACTAGTCCCGCCTCTCCACTTAGTCCGTGTATATTTTCTCCTTTCCCCCCATCACCTCTTATCGGGCCAGGAGTCCGCTTTGTCGTTCATTTTAAATCCCATGAACCTCCCAGCACAAAATTTCTAACTGTAAACGTGCGCGGAATATCAGGATCCCGGTATATCAAGTCCGATCCGTACTAACCACCAGCAGAAGTCACCACTTTTTCGAAACGTCGAAATCATTCCACGTTTGAGGCTGCTGCAAGGTACATTCGCCGAACCCAGGCCTCTCCATCCGACGATCTAACTATTAAATCTCGTCAATTGGTACCGATAATGCGTGGTAAAAGACACATTAACGTCACAAATGGGAGAATCTTTGAGGCATCACTTTGCAAATAAGCAGAATATATGAAAAACATAAAATTGTGCATGTTTAATTCTTTGTCTACATCTATGGTGTACAAGAACAAAGAATTGCAGTAAGAAAACCCAGAAAAAGAAGACCCCCCATAACGCGATCCGAGTAATGGCAGCCGATTAAAAGAAAACGCCCCAAGTCCAAATGGTCTACCGTGATGTATCATTCGCTAGGCAGCCCGACCTAGCTCTTATAAAACAGTGTGGTGTGGTGTGGTGTGGTGTGGTATGTTGTTTAGAAGATGGAAATGAATCGCATCTGTGGCTTCCTTGCCTTGGGCACGTTGATGGACAGGACGCCGTCCTTGAACTTGGCTGTCACAGCTTCGTGGTTCACCCGGGTGGGGAAGTGGAAACTGCGAGAGAATTGGCCGACGGTGCGCTCTGACAGCCAGTGCCTGGTATTAGCGGCAGGCTTCTCCTTGGTGGGTGTAGTCTTTTGGACCTCGGCGGGCTTTTGTTGTGCAACCTCAGTCTTCTTGGGCTCGGTCTTCTCCACCTCCTGGGGGGTGCTGTCTCCGTTGTATGAAATGGTCTCGAACTTGTCCTCGTCGTCATCCTCGACAGTTGCCTGATATGAACTCCTTTTGCTGCTGGTATCGCTCGCAGCATCGCTAGCAGGTGTTTGTTCTTTGGTGGCTTCTTCTGCTTTGGCATTGTTGACGGTAGCTTTCTCTTCAGCAGCCTTTTCTTCGGGAGCAGCAGTGGAGTTGGAAGAGTGGGCGCGGACAGTCTTGCCATAGACAACCATTGTCTGGGGGTCGACAAACTTGACGTGGACATTTTCCTTGTCGACACCCGGGAATTCACCGTGGAGCTCGAAGCCCCGGGTCGTCTCACGGATGTCAAACTTTGGCTGCCATTGGGGAATGGCGACTTGAGGAGCGGGTCGGCGAGAGCATTTGTCAATGTCTTCAAGAAGACGGAAGAGGGAGTTGAAAGAGGGCTCTGCGTTGTAGAATGCGCAAGGGAAAGCCATTGTGACTGATTGAATTGGAGAGGTGTATTTGAGTTAAAGAAGAATGTTTTTGAGGGTGTATGTGTATGAAGCTGTGTGCTTTTGATTGAGTGTGCTGTGAAGTTGATGAGGAAATTGATCCACAAGACATGAGGCTCTGCTTTATAGTTGATTTAGGTCATGGAGGATTATAATAGCAAGTTCAACCACATTCTCGAAGGATTAGGACACCCGGTTGCTGATGTTGTGGTTCTGGATGGTGCCAGTAGATGCTTTACGGGTGCTGGAATTTGGTGGAAGACTGGGGAAGATTGTGGAACCTTCGGCGGTATGTCTTGTGTGACAGTCCACCACCCCACCAATGGACGGTAGCAATGGGGGAGTTTTGATAGGCATCAATTACTCATTAATTTATGCTTAATTGCAATCTTGTAGTTTTCCTTAATCTTAACATGATCATTGTTCAACCTTTGTTGCTCATTTTTCCTGGCAGTTTAAGATGGGTTGGCAGCTCCCTGAGTTTTTTTGGCGCACGGGTCTATAAGTGGCCTGTGTCATGGCAAAATACTCACGGCAGCCCTCGTTATAACTAGGTATGGGATCATCAGAGTGGCGGAGTGGATATGCGCCATTCCTCTGTTGCTGGCCATGAAAACGCTCTATTCCTCTCACGGAATCATGGCTGGCCTTTAGCGTGTAGCCTCACCGCGGGCTAAACTATCGCTGCCACTACCGAGAGTTGCCGCGGCAGAAATGCGAGGGAATTGGATCATGCATCATGACAAGTGGGAACAACAATCTGCTATTAAATAATCTCATTGTTACGCGTTTCACCCCCTTGAAAATGCGATTCCTTGACTTCGCTGTCGTCAAATTGCTCGTATTTGGCCTGCCCTTTCTTTGCGTCTGGAAAATCGTTCAGCAACCAACGAGCGGATCGGCGAGATTAGTGCATGAGTCAGCACTGTTCATATTTATCTACTTGGATTTATTGGCGCACCACAGCCCCCCAATTCCAAGCTATCGAGTATTGTTGTTAGCCAGAAATTCAGTGTACTACTAGATAGACCAGTGCCCACAAAGCAAAAGGAAGCTTACCTGTAGAAGATAGCATGCGAGGCGTGACATAATTATGCAATATGCCCGTCAGGTTATATACAAAATGGCCAATGGAAATTGTTGTGTAACGAAGTCTACCCGAAGGCGTCTCGGCAATGATGGAATAGCAAGCAGGCCCAATGGTGATCATGTTGCACAAAGTTGAAATGGCCAGAATGATTCCAATGGCCAATTGAACACTCTTTCCATTGACAAACCCAAGGGCCCCAATGGTTACAAGGCAAAAGAACATGAATGTCATGCCACTCATGTAAATAGTGGCGCGGCCCACGTGAGGGAAGAGAAACCAGCAAATGATACCACCGACAATGTAGCATACCGAAAGTGAGATGTTGATGTTGAAGGCTTGAACCTCAGAAAATCCTGCTGCTTGGAGGAAAACAACCGAGTAGCTGAGAATGGCATTGCCGCATAGAATCTGTGCAGCCCAGACGACGCAGTTCTAAATTTCTTTTTGGCGAAACGTGTTAATCTCGAATCGAACCGGAACAGGTTACAGCTCACACTTACAATCTCAGTTCTCCGTAGATTTGTGCCCTTGAAGCATTCCAGGAAACTTGCGTCCTCACTTTCCGCCTTCTTCAGTGCCGATGTGTGTCTTATAGTTGCGAGGGTTGCCTCGACAGTTCTCTCTTTGTCGGTTGCCTCCCCGCATAATCGCATCAAACTCGTTCTCGCAACATCAAATCTACCACGTCTGACGGCGTTCCACGGCGACTCGGGAGCAAAGTAGGCGCCAACGAATAGAGGGTTGGTCCAAACCCACTGGAGGGCAAAAGGCAGCCGCCAGCCAATGTCGCCCTCCACGCTGACCACGGCTCGGACAACGCCCAACGAGAGAATAATACCGGCTCCCCAACAAATACAGACATAGGCTGTGACATAGGGTCTCGGAATCGTAGACACGATTTCGGAGGCGTAACTTGTGCTGAGAGTCTGGAACATTATTTAGTTTCCCGGTACCGAAGCAAGTAGACTTTGTCAAATTATACTTACTTGGAACACACCCCAAGAGATGCCGCACATTGCCTCGCCGAGTGCCAGAACGGATAGCGATGGCGCGAAAACAGGAATAAAAACCACAATAGCCATCCAGACCATGAAAAACATCATGGTTTGCCGGGAGCCATATCGATCCTGAGCCCAAGCGTTTATCAAAAGTCCAGCCAACTGGCCGACAAGAGACGAGTTGGACAGGCCAGACTTGTCGAGCCTGAAAAGAAGTGGTCAAACCTGAGGAATATGCACGAACTGAAAGTTGTCTAGCTCCTAGCGTGACTACATATTTGCTAATGCGGCAATAGATACAATGCAGGGCGGCTGCTATGCCGAAACCCGTGCATCCATCGCTGTTATAATGGCGGCATCTTCTTCAATGTCCACTTGTATACCAACGCCGAAGTCACAATCGAAGCGAAGGGAACACCCATTACACTGCGACAGAAGTCGAATTGGCTATGGGAGGACAATATTCTGTTCTATGTCAGCCGCTTCAACAATTTCCAGTACCATCCGACTAAGATTGCCAGCTTGGTCAAAGGATGAATATATCCTCGCGCCATCTGCCAAGCCAGGCGAATCACGAATTGAAAAGGGCTATCATCATCTAACCCCAGAATATCTAGCTGATAATCCCACTTTTTCGCTCCAAATTCTTGGCTTTGAACCGCGATACTTGTCGCCACACTCATACACCAACCAATGCATATTGACACTCGCTCGAGGCCCGATTATTTACTGCGTGGAGGACTATGATAATCCGTGGGAGACGGGTCATTTCAAAGATGTTTTTCTCAAAACGGATTCTTCAATCACCGAGGAGAAGCGGGAAGACGAGAAGACAGGAGAGGAATACGTTGCCTTGCACAGCGTTGGTTGGCACCGTTCGTTGAAGAGCCAAGATTCGTTCAAGAACAGTAAAGATGCTACCGGTCTATAGAAATTGGTTTTCGTGCCGTACTACTTCAGAGCTAATAGAGGCGGTAAGGGTCATATGAGGGTTGGTCTTTTGAACGGGAGTACAGATTCTGGTATCATATTCCCAGAGAGGAGAGTCTAAGTATGTCTTGGCTACAGTTTTCACATATACAGCCATAGCCTCTTTGAGCCAATCCCATCAGAGTCAATATTTAAATAATAAATCGTGTGAAATGGGTTGACAAGCAATCGTGGACTGCTCCATGTGGAAATGGTCAATGTTGCTTCTGTTTTTCAGTCACCTGAAGGAATCTAAGAATTATCATTTGTTCTTTCAACCATTATCCGCCCCAGAGCGGCCAGTAGTGTGACATATTCAGTTGTGCGACCCCAGGCGGCCGATATTGCACAGAGAATCTTTCCAACCTCTGACAAGATCCTTGCTAGCCCTTTGGGGCCGAGTATATCCTCATCCTTCTGCACCCATGCTAGGACTTCTCGTTCAGCATCCAATGCCTCTTCACGTGTCGGAGTTTTACCATGCGGCCGTCGCTCCGCCATAGGTGTGATGGAAAGAGCTAGAGTGCGAATTTCCTCAAAAGGCGTCAGCAACACTACCCGGGAGAAGTGTAGATGGAAGACGGTCGGATGCTCTTCGCCCGCAAGCTGCGCAATAGTTCCGTTGGCATCCCAGTGGAGCACGTCGACACAGTCCAGTGCGGCATTTCGCCAGCGCAATAGCGAAATTTGGCTGTGAGGTCCCAGGGCTTGAGAGGTGGTCGCAGTATCCACATCTTGATGAGTCTTTTGGGCAGATGGTATCCATGCAGACAACGGACGTTGGAAGTACTCCTTGATACGTAGCACTTCAGAGTAGACGCCGTGCAAGAGTATTATGCGGCTATATTCACCCAGGTCCGACTTGACATTCTTCTGGAGGAAAATCTCCTGGACGGCACAGGGAAGAGACGGATTTGCTTGAGGGCTGGTCAGCCTGCAACGCCATCATTTCCAGATATCAACATACGTTTTGATCCTATGGCTATGTCATGCCATTATGTGAAGTCTGGAGCCTCCCACAAGCTTTCGTCAGGTAGACTTGCGTGTGCGGATTCAAGAGAGAGCTAGGGCCGGCGTCCAGAGTGATACGCCGTCATGTTATCTAGTAACTTGAATCCATTCCTGTCAGTATTTCGTTCCAAATTTGCGCATGTGGGATTAAAGTGATTCTAAATTCTTACCCAGATAACATATCCCAGACCGCGTCTTGTCTCATTATGTAGCCATTGCCTCCAACGCCCCACCAGCGCTATCTCGTCATCCCCTTGCGTTTCATCGAGCTGACACGTTGGTGAAAGAAGAGACATGGAATGAACCAGCTCGACCAAAGTGCCATTTCTAGTCCTGGCTAACTGACATATCTTACTTGGTCCGTAATATAGCTAGCTAATTTGGTTGAGAACCATGGCTTGAATTATGGGAAGCTCCAGATTGGTAAAGTCTGTGACATGAAGCTCCATAGCCAAGCCTTGACGAAGAAACTCATGCAAAAGAACGACACAACGCGAGAGTTCGATGGGCTCTGTGTATTGGAAGCCAACTGCGCATATGACCAATGCCAAGAGCCAATGATCGTTAAAATCGGCAAGCTTGATATGATATATTGGCAAGATAGAGTCGAAGTGCTCGCATAGTATTTTTATTATATTATGATCCTGTAGTAATTCATAGATTTCAATAAGATTTCCCTTTTTTATAAGTATTACTACTTATATACTATATTTTTACTATTTATATACTAAAATCAATTCTACTAGGATTTAGCTAATATACCTAGGATTTAATTAGTATTTCCTATTTATATATATAATTATATAACTTATAACTTTATTACCTTTAATAATACTTTAACTTTAATATATTATTTAATCTTATAATCTTTATTTATATAGTTAGTACCTATAGCTTTATTTATTATAAATAGCCTAGAAAAGCTTTCTATTAAAATAGGTAATAACTAAAATATTAAAATATTATTTTTATTACCCTTAGAGATTTATAATTTATTTAATAATCTTTTTAATTTCCTTTAAATCTTTTACTATAAAAATAGTTTTATTTTTATTAAGTAATTAAGTAATTTTTATAAAAAAATTAATAAATAGCTTATTTATACTTATTATATTTTTATATATAATTATAAAGCTTATTATTAATATTAATATACTAAGATTTAATATTTAATAACTTAAAAAGTTAATTATTCTATAAGAATTATAGCTAAAATATTATTAAAATCCTATTAAAGATAGATTTATAAGATATCTAGCTATTATAATTATTAGGCTTTATTAGATTTTTTTATTTATTTTATTTATTAGTATTAAATTAATATTTAAAAGTAATTTTAATAAATACTTTTTAAATACTTTATTTTATTTATTTATAAAATAAATAATATCTTAAGAAATTATATTTTAATAATATTATATTTTACTTAAAAGGATATTTATAATAATTATTAAATATTATAAAAAAAAACCTTAGGAGATTTAATAATAATTTAAGTATAAATTAAGTAATTATAGTAAAATAATATTAAATATATTATTAAATATAATTCTAATAATTATATTAATTTAATTTTTTAGATTTATTCTTAGTATAAAAAAATATAAAAGAGATTTCCTAAGATTCTTAGTTTTAATAATACTTATAAAATAAATAAATTTAAAATATACTTATTTTAAATTATTAGTATTTTAAATTAAAAGTTAATTATTAATTTTGCCTTTAGCTTTATATATATAGAAAAGAAAGAAGGTTTTTAGTAGCTTTTTAAGTAATTTAATATATTTTAATTACTTTTAAATATCTTATTACTAAGTATTTTTATTATTAATAAAAAAATAACCCTTAAGAATACCCTTATAGTTATTTTTCCTAATATATAGTAATAACTTTATATTTATTATATTAATATTAATATAAAAGCTAAGATTAAAATATATTAAAAGTAGCCTAATAAGGCTATTAATAATAAGGCTAATAAGGCTATTACTAATAATAAAGTATTCTAAGTATTTTAAGAAATTAATAAAAATATTACTATTTATATATTATAATAAATAATAGCCCTTATTTAAAATTTAATATTTTTAGCTTATTATAATATTATAATAGTCCAGTTATTTCCTAACTAGGTAAACTAATTAGAGTTAGTTAAGGTTTATTATTAGTAGAAAGGTTAGGCATATTAGGTTAATAAATAATAATAAGGATCAATCCACAAGTAAAAGTATTATATCTAGTAATAGTTAATAGGTAATTAAAATAACTAAGTTATATTAAAAGCTAATTAGTTCCTTCCTTAAGAAAGAGGGCCGATTTATCTATATACTTATTTTCTAGGTATTTTTCTTATATACTTTAAATATATTTAGTTTAAAAGTACTTAAGGTATTTCTTAGGCTAAGTTAAATAAGGCCTATTTAATATATATATAATTATTCTTATTAATTAGTTTTAATTATAGGGTAGGTTACTTTAAGTATATAGTATTTAAAGTATAGGAATAAGATATATACTAAATTAGGGATTTTATTATATAATTACCTTAAGTAGGATTAGGTTTAATTAGATTATAATATAATATTTTCCTTTTATTAGTCTTATTCCTAAGGCTAAGTTATTAGGCTTTTTTCCTATTTTAGTATATTACCTAAGCTTAGACTTATAAAAAATAATTCCTTTATATTAATATTATATATAAAATTATAAAATCTATTATATATTCTAAATTATTAAAGGCTAATTATAAGGCTATTACTTAGATTATTATAAAGTTTAATTTTAAAATACTTTATTATTTTACTTATTTTTATATAAAGAAAGTATTTTATATTATAATAAAAAATAATTAAAAATATAAATATTATATAAAAAAATAATATTCTTATTATAATTTTAATAATATTTTTATATAGACTTATAAGTATAGAATATCTTAATAAGATTTTATAATATTTATTTTAATATTTTTTTCTTAGTTAATTAGATATTTTATAAAAAGAATTATTTAAAAGCAAAAAAGGAAAAAGTAAAGGCTAATTTAGCTAAAGCTTTAGCTTATTTATAGTATTTTTATAAGTAAGAAAAATATTTATATAAAAAGGCTAAAGAGATAATTTATAAGGAATATAAGGATTTAAATAAATTAAAAGGATTAAAAGAATCTAATTATTAGATAGTAAAGGTATTAGCTTTATTAGAGATTTAATTATTAGAGGATAATAGGATTATTAATTAAAGTATTATTAATTTTAATAAGTTTTTTAGTAATATTTTTTAAAAAAATACTTTAAGTATCTTTAAGTAATATATAAAATATTTTAATAGTTTTTATATATTTTTACTTTTATTATATTTTTTTTATTTTACTTTAAAATATTTATTATTTTTTTATTATTCTAAGATTTTTTTTACTATAAATTCTTATTTTTTAGATTTTACTTTTAATTTAATATATAATTTTATTTATATTTTAATTATACTTTCTATAAATTTAAATAATAAAATATATAAAATTAAATAAAGCCTAATTTTATTTAATAAATTAAGTTTATAATTATTTTCTAAGATTTTCTTAGTAATTTTAAATAATTTAATTTATTTATAATTAAGTTTTTTATTTTATTATTTTATTTTTAGATTTTTTATTATTAAGTATATTATATTTCCCTTTAAAAAAAATAATCCCTTTAGCCTTTTAAGATTATAATATTATTTTATAATATTATATATAAATTTAAGTTCTATTTTTATTTTTTTATATAGTTTTTTTAA
>PGGA01000017.1:1141445-1163969 GCA_004380915.1 Calonectria pseudonaviculata
AATTAATAATAATAAGATTTAATTTTTATTAGTAATATTATTAAATTATTAGTAATTTATATAAAGATATAATTTATTATTTTTCTTAGGTATAAATAAGATAAGATATTTAACTTTAGATATAAAGATATATATATAGCCTTTCTTAAGTATATTTTTAATATATTCCTTAAGAATATTAAGCTTTATTTAATTTAGATTATAAATTAAATAAAATTAAGTACTTAATCCTTTTTTAAGAACTATCTTATAGTTCTATTAGCTATATTTAGGTAAACTAATCTTAAGTTCTTTAGTAAAGAGTTTTTTATAGATTTAATATTATAATAATATTTTATATAATTTATTTAGTATTATAGCCTTTTTTATTTTTTTAAGGTTTTTATTTATATTTTAGAATTATATATAAAGATAAATAATAATTCTTTATTAATATCTTTTTTAATTTATTAAATATTTATATTTAGTTTCTTTAGATAATAATATTTCTATTATATTATTATATAATATTTTTACTTAATTAAGATTAAAAGTTTAAGATCTTTATTTATTATATTTATTATAAATATTATTAGGTATATTATATTTAAGGAATATTTATACCTAGCTAATATACTAATAGATATTTAGATTATATTAGTATAGCTATAGGTACCTTAAAACTAAATTATAATTCTTAGTATTAATAATATTAAAAGAAATATTTTTATTTTTTCCTTTAATAAAGGCTTTAAGGTAATTAGCCTTATAATCTATTTATTTATTATTATATATAAACTTAGATCCTTCTAAATTAATAATAATATAAAGATTAGATTTTATTTATTATAATAATTATAATTAATTAATTAACTAGAAATTAAGATAATTATTTTTAGCTTTACTATTTATTATTATAAATATCTATATTTCCTTAAATTAAACTTATATTTTTAATTATTATTATATTAATTCTTTAGAATTAATTTTATATAAAGCCTTTTAAGGTAATTATATTAACTCTTTAAGTATTTATTTAGGCCTTACCTATAACTTTAAAATAAAAGGTATTATTAGTTTTTTAATTTTAAATTCTTAAGTTAATATTAATTTTTAGCTTTATTTATAATATAAGGATTATAATTAGGATTATTATATTCTTTATAGATAAGTTTATTATAAAATTTCCCTTATTTACCTATAATCTTAGTATATTATTATCTTAAAATCTATTTAATAATATCTAAGAAATCCTAGGTATATTTATATATATTATAAATAACTTTATCCTTTTATTATATAAGGAAATATTCCTTAGTTTATTTAAAGGTAAGATATATTTTATAATTATATTAATAATATAAAATCTAAGAGATTTCTAAATATTTAAAATAATCTATTTTAAGATATTTATTATTATAGGAATATAAATAAGTCTTTAGATCTAATTAATCCTTAATTTAAATAGAATAAATAAGAATATAAGCTCCCTAGGGAGTTATAGGTTCTTATATTTATTAGGTCTATTCTTCTTATAATATATTCTAATATTATTCTCCTTTCTTATTTTATTTCTTAATTATTTATTATTATAAAGATTCTTAATTAGTAATTTATATATAATTTATCTTAAGGCCTATTTCTTTTACTTTCTTAATTTATATTATAAAGGTATTAGCTTTTATAGTTTCTAATTCCTTTTATATTTTCTAAATATATTTATTAGGTTTTACTTAGATAGATAGCTAAATAAGAGTATTACTAGTAATAGGTTCTTTTATTTAAATAAGTAGTTTTTCTTTTATTAATTTCTTATTAATATAAATAAGAATTATATTTATTATTTCTTTAGAATATTTTTTAGGTATAAAAGTCTATATTAGATTATTATTTTCTAAGGATATACTTATTATTTTTAAGGGTATTAAGGGGATTTTTATTTTAGCTTATTTAATAATTATATTAAATTATTATAGTATATTATAATAATTAGATTTATTTTTTTAAATTATTTATATTTAAAAGATTTATATTTTTTCTTATTATAATTATAATAAATAATTTATAATTAATCTTATTTTTAAGCTATATTAAGTTTTATAGGCCTAGAGTATATATTATAAATAATACTTTATTATTTTTATAGTTTATTTTTTTATATATCTTAAGTTTATTAAATATATATTTTCTAAGTATATTTTTATTATTAATAATATTATTTTTTATTAATTTTAATAATAATTATAATATATTTAATAAATTAATTAAAATAATTTTTTTTATAAAGTTTATTTTTAATTTCTTTTTTAAGTTTTTAATAATATAATTTTATAAAAAAAAAATCCTTTTAATTAATATATATAATAACTTATTTAAATTTAATAAAATACTAATTATATAATTTAATTTATTTTAATTTATAAAACTTATTTATTATTTATTATTTATTATTAATAATTTTAAAATTATTTTTTAATATTTTTTTAAAGTTTTTTTAATCTTAAAAAATAATTTAGGTTTTCTTATTCTTTTTATTTCTTTTATATTTAAGAAAGTTTTTTATAATAGCTTTAAATTATATACCTATATTTCTATAAAATAGAGTTTTAATAAATAAGATTTATTCTTTAAAATTTAAAAATCTAATAAAAAAAATTTAAAAATAAGCTTTTATTCTAATAATAAAGGAAATAATATTTACTATTTTACTATAAAATAATTTAAGTAAAAGAAACTAAAGGATTTCTCTAATATCCTTTTTAAAGCTTAATAATAAAAAGATCTTTTATTTTTTATTCTTTTTTTTATTTTTTAATTATTTTTAAAGTTTAATAATTTTATTTTTTATTTATTAAAGCTTAATAATAAACTTTATATTACTTAAAGAAATAATCTTAGTAAATTTAGCCTTAAGATTAGATATTATTAATATTATTTAGAAATTAATATAAATAATTTTCTAAATAAGAGCTTTTAATATATAATAATCTAATTATTTTTTAATTAAATAAATTAATTAAAATTAATTAAAATTTATTATTAATAAAAATATTAAGTATATTAAATTAATAAATAATAATAAGAATTAATTTATAAATAAAAGTATTATATTTAATAATAATTAATAAGTAATTAAAATAATTAAATTATATTAAAAGCTAATTAATTTTTTCCTTTAGAAAAAAAGCTAATCTATTTATATATTTATTTTCTAGGTATTCTTTTTATATACTTTAAATATATTTAATTTAAAGGTACTTAAGGTATTCTTTAGGCTAAGTTAAATAAGGCCTATTTAATATATATATAATTATTCTTATTAGTTAGTTCTAATTATAAAGTAGATTACTTTAAGTATATAGTATTTAAAGTGTAGAAATAAGGTGTATACTAGGTTAGGGATCTTATTATATAATTGCCTTAAGTAGGGTTAGATTTGACTAGGTTATAATAAATATACTTTATATATCCTTTAAAGTTAACTTTAAGATAATATAAAAAATAATAAAGATTATATATAGTTTATAGTAAAATAATATCTTAAAGTATATTTTAAAGATATATATACTATAGTAATAGTAATAGGCTAAATACTTTATTAATAGCTATTAAAACTTTAGTTAATAGCTTAATAGTTTAATTGAAATTGCTTATAAGAATATAAAGTTATATCTCTTAATTAGTATAGGTAATCTTCTTTATTTTTATAATATTATTATTTATATACTAGAAAGGAAAAAGTATAATTATAAGTAAGTAATAGCTTATATAATAATAAAGTAATATAATAAATATATTAGCTAGGAATAGATTAATAGATTAATTATATAAATAATTTATATTACTATTAATCTTATAAATAAATAATATTATATTTATAAAGCCTTATTTAAAGGCCTCTTAAGGCTATAGCTAATACTAATATAAGCTTATATATATATCTTTATATATTAATATAGACTTTCCTATAGCTATTATATTTAGGAGCTTTTAGAGGCTAATAAGCTATTAACTAAGGAAATAGTTTATTTATATTAGTAATTATAAAAGCTATTAGTATAAATTTCTTATATTTAGGCCTAAAAATTATTAAGTTTTACTTCTAGGATATTAATAAGTTACTTCTTAAGATCCTTAATCTTATTATTATTAAAGCTATTTATAGCTACCCTTAGCTAGCTATAAATAATATAAAGCTAAAAATCCCTTTTTCTTTAATTACTAAGCTTAAAATTATATCTTTAATAATATAATAAATCCTATAATTATTATTATTATCTTTAAAATAATATTTAAAGAAAAATATAACTAAAAATATACTAAAATTATTTACCTTAAAATAACCTTTTACTATAATTTTATAGTTTTTATAAGGTAATTACCCTTTAAAGCTAAGTATATAAAAAACCTAATTATAAGCTAAGCTTAAAAAGATAATAGTTATATTATAAGGATCTTTAGTATTATTAATAAAGTAATATAAAATATAATTTATATAGCTAAAAATATAAGATTAGGGAATTATAAAGAGAGAAAGTAAAGATAACTAAGCCTATAATTTATTAGCTAGGTAAATAATATCTTTCTTATTAACTAAGGAAATTATTTTAGTAAGTAAAATAGTAGCTAGGCCTTAATATATTTATATTTAGGGAAACTATAGAAATATATTTTTTAAATAATTTAAGGGTAATTAGGCTTAAGTCTTTAAGCTAGGCTATTATTATTTTTATAGTTATTTAATTAGAATAAGTATTATTTTTATGATTTATTAATATACTTTATTTAGTAAATATTTTACTATAAATTATATTAAAATTTAAGAGGTTAAGGGATAAGAGGGAAATTAGGTAAACTTTAGTAAATTTTAGTGTGTAAATAGTAAAAATATAGTATATAAGTAGTAATATTCTTTTTTATTAGTTCTTTTTTTATTAGTTCCTTTTTTTATATTATTTGTAAGCTTTTAAGATAATTATAAGCATAAGAGTAAATATATTATAGGATAATAAAGTCTAAAGGTTTAATATATTCCTCAGTATTATTACCTTATTAAGCTATCCCTCTCCTCAGGGGGATACAAAATCACTTTTATACCTTGATAGAGTCAACGTTCTGAAAGTATAGCTTTGTAAAAAAGTTGAGATGATCGATGCTTGGGAATTCAGAGCTAGAATAGGACGGATAAATGTCTTAGCAACCTTGACACAAGTGACCAAAGCGGGTGGTTATGAGATCGTATGTATCAGGACGAACATAGTTGCGGCGCACCTCGGAAGGTAGAAAGTTATACGAAGCACGGTTCAAAGGCGGGAAAGCGATGGCCGAAAGGTCCTGTTCAAATTCTGGTACTTCCTGCGAAACTACAGTCAAGGCCGTGGCTCCAAATATTACCATCGAGGGCCTTTTTGCCCTAGTGGTGCAAGGCATCCTGGCATTTGTGCTGGTCGAGTAGAAGCCACCCATAATAGAAGAAGTTAAACTAGACTTTTTTAAATCTTGTGCCATTGCGGATATGGTTACTGGCCATTGGCGGGGAAGACGAGGACATTGGTGTCGAAGTGTCACTTATATCATCGGTCTGCCGCCAGTTCTCTGCCGATGGGACATTGACATTGTCCACTATAGTGATAATGTCCGAGGCGTTGTTTGTGGGTTGAACTATGCCATTTGGAGTGTCACCCATCTTGAAACCCATCTTGAAGAATTTGATGGGTTGTCTGATCCTTGAAGAGCTCTGGGGAGTTGAACCCGAACCGAGGAATGGAACTGTAATCAAGGTCCAGAGAGTCATTAGCTGGGAGCCGGTTAAGCGAAAACTCGAATGACATGTCATATCCGTCAGTTCTGTATCCAAAGACAGTGGGGTTTATCTGTGGCGGTGATGTCACATTTGGTGCTATGAGTGGGGTGACATTGACTTTGAGAGTCTGAATCGGGCAACCTAGATGGTCGTACGATAAGTTAGAGGCGACAGGGTGACTCGTATCACGCACGTCGGCAGTACTTGAACTTTCACGAACATCCAAGCTGGGACTGGGGCAGACTTCATCGGGTATCTCCAGGTTTGTCCTTGCAGTACCCGAGAGCCATTGGAACGAACCACCACCATCGACCGAGTTGGAGAATGACGGCCAGGCTTGCTGCAAGTTTGCAGCTGACGGAACTCGCGATGAGACGTTATCTATCGCCACCGTTTACGGAAACATTGCAAAGATGCTTCAAGATGGCGAGGATAGAGTGTGCCCAGACCTACAAGCGACGACGTCAAGCGTTGGTTGCCCGGATGATGGGCGCAGGGTAGATGTCCTCGTTTATTGGAAACAATGCTGGAGCACACCTTAGCAATCTAGCCGATTTACTACAGGCTTCATAAGAGCCTAGACTCTCCCATGGCTGCCAATCCAAGCCCGCAGTTCAAGCCCACAGTTCAAGCCCACAGTTCAAGACATGCTATGATATTTATGCCCGGTCCGAGTCCTGATTTGGACCGAGATGACCAGAGTGCACAAGGCGCAAGCAATTGGATAATGACTGTACTCACTTTGCACATGTCGAGATCGCTCATCTCAGCCACCTCATTTCCCGGGCGGTCAGTGCTAGGCGCCAGGCCACATCCATCGGTCATCGTCACTGTCGCACAGATTGTCGATTTTCTCCGTGTCCTGCGGCCAAAAGTTTCAGCCTATAGATCGGTGCTTTTTTTTTCTTCCTTTCCTTTTCGAGAGATCCAACGTGTTTATACCAATAATCGCAAAAAAATGGAATGCACGAGCGCAACATATTCTGGTCCATGAGTTGTGCGCTTCTTTGCCAAGCTGACTTGTTGCTCAAGTTTCCAATATGCACTGCTTTATAGAGAAACACGAGTAAGATTCATGGGTTTAAAAGGCTTTTGTAAAATCATGAAAGAAATGGCACTACAAATGCTCCAGATGGATTGGCAAGAGACCACGGCAATTCGTTCAAATGCAGCACTAGGGCAACCAGATCCAGTTAGGTCTTATCCTCGAGAATAAAGGGCCGACAAAAATATCAAGCCAATCACAAAAGGTTAAAAATAACTGGGTTATGCTTTTTATAGAGAACTAGTCATGAACGCACATGCGCAGCGGTTATTAGCGCTTTGAGCTCAGCTAAAAGGCCCGCCACTAAGTGTGCTCGAGCACAGTCTGTTGGTGCATCAGCTAGCTGGACAAAGACAGGACTGATTTGCCGCTGAGTGAGCCAATGCGGATTTCAAGCAATGCATAATAAATAGGGCTTTCAATCACCTGTTACTTGTAAATCGCCAATACTCCCTTCTACGTCCACGCTCATATATGAAATCACCTTACCTTCATTTGATTTTGTTGAACCCGCAATTGCCAAGGCCTAACCGAAATGCACTCATTAAACTAGTCAACAGCCGGCCCGACTACGTACGATTTTACTCTTTCTTGCCACGACGTCTTTGATTAAAAACCCGGTGGTGTTTATTTTTCATCAGAGATTGGCAATAATCCGAAAACCCTCAGCGTGAATTGCGTTGTTCTTTATGACTGCTTGGGTCTACGCTTTAGATTCACGATCAGCAGTGTCACTTATCCCCACTCCCCCAACACCATAAGCCTGTAACTCACAGGATGAGGTGTCAAGTTGCGCTGTTAACTCTTGGGCTTGTAGCCCAGGTGCTTGCCACTCCAGTCGCAGTCCCTGATCCTAACGAAACTACCAATGGGAATTTTGGCGAGATAACTGTGTCTGTTCCCTCTGGCACCATCATTGGTTCTAGTATTGGTGGCATTGATTCCTTCAGAGGCATCCCATTTGCGGATTCACCAACTGGGTCTTTACGCCTGAAGCCACCCCAGAGGCTGTCAACTGGGCTGGGCACTTTTGATGCTACTGCTCTAATTGGCCCATCCTGCCCTCAGATGTTAATCACGTCGGGTGCCTTGGGCGTAGTAACCCAAATATTAACAAACCTTCTAAGCCTTCCGCTTCTCCAAGTCGTCACTGGCCAGGAAGACTGCCTTACTCTTAATGTCCAAAGACCTGCTGGTACCAAGAAAGGCGATGCCTTACCCGTGCTCTTTTATATCTTTGGTGGCGGCTTTCAGTTGGGATCCAATGTTTTGTATGATGGAGCAAGCTTGCTCAACACAGGAGTCGACCAGGATCAGCCTTTTATCTATGTGGCTGTCAACTACCGAGTTGGTGGGTTTGGCTTTATGCCTGGAGCCGAAATCAAGGCCAACGGAAGTTCCAATTTGGGTCTACTGGATCAGAGAATGGGGCTCCAGTGGGTTGCTGACAATATTGAGTCATTCGGCGGGGACCCGGACAAGGTGACCATCTGGGGTGAATCCGCTGGTGCCATCTCTGTGCTTGATCAAATGGCTCTCTACGGTGGTGAGGCAAATTACAAGGACAAGCCGTTGTTCCGTGGCGCCATCATGAATTCTGGTAGCATTATTCCTACTACTCCGATTGACGGCGTCAAAGGCCAAGCAATTTACGACACGGTAGTTGAGAAAGCAGGCTGCTCCAACAGCAATGACACGCTGGAATGTCTCCGTGGTCTCGACTATAGCGACTTCCTTGACGCGGCCAACTCAGTCCCCAGTATTTTATCCTTCAACTCTCTGGCCCTCTCATATCTGCCTCGGCCAGATGGTATTGTTCTCCCAGACAGCCCAGAGATCCTCATTAAGACTGGCCGGTACCACGCTGTCCCGATGATAATCGGCGACCAGGAAGATGAAGGGACTCTGTTTGCCCTCTTCCAGCCAATCCTCACCACCACGACCTCCCTTGTCAACTATCTCAAAGATTACTATTTCAGCGAGGCCACAACAACTGAGCTCACTACGTTTGTCAATACCTACCCAGAGGATATCAGCGCAGGCAGTCCTTTCCGCACTGGTATCTTAAACGAAGTCTTCTTAGGCTTCAAGCGCCGCGCCGCGGTCTTGGGAGACATAGTATTTACCCTGACGCGCCGTTTACTTCTTCAGACGACTGCCACAGTCAACCCCGACGTGGCCTCATGGTCATATATGGCTAGCTATTACTATGGCATTCCAATCCTGGGCACCGTGCATGGCTCCGACATCATCCAACTTATGCTTGGCCTCTTGCCCAACAATGCTATGCGCAGCATTCGCACCTACTACTTCAATTTCCTCTATAATCTAGATCCTAACAAGGGCATCACAAAGTATGCTACCTGGCCTCAATGGAAAGACGACAAGAAGCTTATGTGGTTTGAGACGGCAAACTCCAATAGCATTTTAAGTGACGATTTTAGGTCCGATTCTTACAACTGGCTTGCCAATAATATCGGCATTTTACAATTTTAGTGTCTTCTTGAGATAAAAATTATTTTTTTAATATATAATTTAAATTGTAATCTCTAAATATTATGTAATTGTAGTACACGCATCATTGATGATGAGTCCGCTGGAACCCAGCTTGAGACCATCCGAAGGGCTCTCTCCCCGCTACAAACCAGCCTTTCCTTAGTTTAGTATTTGACGTCATTGCACGCTCAATCAGTGATTTTGCGGCTGTATCATACAAAAAGGCCTCCTGTTCCACCTCGCATTCTGGTATCTGTGAGTCCTCAAAACCCCCTGCTGCATTCGGCCATCGCCCTGCCATCTCCACAGGCATCCTCGGGTTTACCTCAGAATCTAGATCTCGAAATGGGATACACAGTATCTCTAGAAGCTCCAAAGACACAGCCCTTTGTTCAGAGTCACTACCTGGCGGTATTTGCAGCAAATACATGGACTCTTCTTCCAGCATGAGGCTTGGTACCTCAAGTGACGGGCTCCCGGTAGCTTCACTACTCGTCTGAGATTTAGACAAGTTAAATGTCAAGGCTTTTTCATAATAATTGGCCAACTGTTTGTGAAATTTCGCAGCCACCTGATCTACCTTGCCGCAGTACTCCAAGACAGACAAGCATTTTGAGGCCAGCTCGAGATTGTGGTCTGAAACATTACGGGGCATTCCGTGTAGCCGATCTTGAACCACGGCATGAAGTAAGGTAACACATGATATATATGCCTGGAACCTACGTTTGTATCAGCACACGACAATTACGTACGTTTCCAATGAAAGATATACTCACATAACAAGCCAACATCTACAAAACACTCCATGATCAGTTATAAGCAAATGTAAAATACGTGCCGAGTGCTTAGCCGCAAGGACGCCGTGGCCAGCGAGGCGATGTAGCGGATCCGGCTCTTCAACGCTGGCGCTATTTTTTAGGACCCGGATCAAGCTTGGGTACGATTCGTATGCTATGCGTTGATAAACCAGTATTATGGCGCCCAGGTACAACAGGTGCGTGTAGTAGATGGAGCGGCGAAGTCCAACTGAAATGTCCCCTCGCCCCAAATTCGCCATCTTCATTACCGAGGGGAGCTCGCCGTGCCACTTTTCGAGGTCTTGCATAACCGATTCCAAAACAGTTACTGTGATCTTTTTAAACGCTAGATGCAGCCTTAGAATCGTAATTTTGAGAAGAGAGATTTTTGTCATTTCAGATTGCACAACTGGGGCTTTGAGTCAGTCTTTTATGGTCAAAGAATTGTCTTTCAAAGTCATAGCATACCATCTTCAATATCTTGTGTGTCATCCGAATTTATAGCCGAAAGCTAGATGGTTTAGCATGGGGGGCAATCAACAAGTGTAGGATACCGTACTGGGATTCTAAGTAACGCTTCGTTCTCGGAATGATATCCCAAAGTAGCAGAAAGCCAACTGAAGAAAAAATACGTGTGTTAGCATCTCTTTTATCCTGGGTTAGCTGGCCGTCTCACCTTGAGAAGAAGATCAAGAGCCTCCAGGCTTTGCGGTAATCAGACCATTCAGCTTGTGTCAGTGCCCCATTTGGGCATTTCTTTTCGTATAACCCATGCATCTTGGCTAAGCTCAGGCCTATTTCTGGGGAGGGTTAACCACGTCTGTATCAATTCAGGGCAGCTCAAGCATGGAGAGTATGTCTTACCAGTGTATGCCAATGCTACGGTTCCCTTGTTCATGCAATTGTACATTGCCAAGAGACTGCAGAGCTTTATTGTTTCAAATCCGGAAAACTCAATTATCGAGTCGAGACTGCACTTTGCATTGTCATAAAAGGCGTCTTCGATTTCTTGCTGCAGGTCTCCAGCAGCATACTGACATCCTATCGCGGCGACGATTGAGAAACAAGACATTGCAATCATTCTTCTATTCGGGTCTAGGGTAGTGCCATAAAAGGCGCACTTGACAAAGTCGTCAAGCTGACCCTTTGAGAAAACCTGGAATAATGTGGTGCTGGACGTGAAAAAGGCATCGATAGCCTGCTGGGTCGCTGACTCGTCTGGGAGTTCTCTGGGAATTAATAAATCTGCGAGGTTCTGTTGTAAATTCGCACTCCGCGCGGCCACTGCAAGTATATCTGGTGTCTCTTGATTTATAGTCAATTGCGGAGGAGCTGCTTGGCTCGGGTTTAGTCTTTCTTGGCCTTGGGTTGGTTCCATCATCCCAGGGCTACTGTCTGCATCTGTTCCGATGACAATAGTTGCGACGTCATCCGTGGTTCTAATACTCTCTAGTAAATCTGCAGCCTGGTCTGGAGGGCGAGATTTCAAATTGTCGATGAGTGTTTCCAGTGTCTCTAGGCGCAGGCTCGTACCGGTAATGTCGTTTGCATATTCACATGTTTCATTGCGTGCCTTGCACCTGTGACATACTGGGCGGCGGCCATCACACTGCCATCTGTTAGCAAAGGTGATACCTCAGAGTCAGGCTGCTATTTTTAACGAGCCTTAAGCTTCCTCATACGGCATGTTCCACAAGCCTGAGAGACGCGATTGATCCTCCTCATTGCTAGACGACCTCGGGGTACAGATCCGCTGGATCCGCTGGAGGAGCCGCTGGGTAATCGCGGTCGGAGAGGACGAGAGCTAGACATTTTGCCTGTACAAGAACTAAGCCTAATAGAAAAACGCGATCCGAATCTAATAAAATACGGTTCTTCTGGATCGTTAACAGAGATTTTTCTTCTTTCTCTTTCTGTTAGTTTGTCAAGGCAACCGAATTGCTTTTAAGAGCTGGTGGCGCTAAAACTTCTAGACCACTCGTTACAGACGGCGGTGCGCGAAAACAGAGTCTGGATCACTAAAAGGTGAGACCCAGGCCTAAGAGATGTAGCGATTGGCAGAAGACAATGTGCACTGTCTTATGTATGGTTGCGAGAAAAAAAATTGCTGGCATATCGACGCCAATAGCAGATGCCATTATGCAGCTGTCTAATAGTGGCTAATGCTGAGGCAGCTTCAGGGCGACCCCGGCTTCTGACTGCGGCTCAAAAGTCATCGAGATCCTCAGCATCCCCTTCTTTTTTCTTTTTCTTTTTCTCCTTCTTTCCTATTGGCACAAGCTTCCAAATCGATGCCCACGCGCACCCGCGTCAAGGAGTACCCAGTGCGTGAACTGTCTTGCAACCAATACTCAATCGGGTAAACGAGACGCCGGGGGCGCGCCAATTATGTGCGTGAAAAAGGCTTTGGTCAGAGTTCAATGGGTGGCGGATCTAATATATGACTCAGAAGCTCCAATTTCTCGGCTGCTGACTCGACTTTGAAGTGGCAATTAATTCACCTCGTCAAGTTGAACAAGTCAGACTGCGCCCCCGGTCTAAACCCACCGGCCGGAAAAGCCGAACTGACTGTTCAGTGTTTATGCAGCCTGTCAACCACGCATTCTGCATCGCTCTCGACGTCGCGTTTTCAAATGCCGTGCTTCGCCCCCGAAACTGAGAGCGTGTCCCAAAACAAAAACAAAAACAAAAAAAAAAAAAAAACCAATGGGAGCTCCGCGCTATGGTTTGCGCCAAGCCATGGCCGTGGAGAAATATTGGTGAAATTTCCATGGTACTCGAATCGACATGTCGGGACACCCGCAGCGAATTCTGAAAGATTTAGCAACGAGCTTCTTTGTCTTTGAGTCAAATTAACTTGTTGGCGGCATACCGGGATAGATTCCAAGATGGGCAAAAGAATAAATATGACAAGTTCTCAATCGCAGTCTTCTCGTCCCATCATACATCATGGGCATTGAATGGAACCCAACACTCTTGGCCAAGTTTGAAAAGACGGAGTAATTTGCCGGGGACGTTTGGATGGTTACAGAGTATGTCGAATCCATGATGAATCCCTTCACAATGGGATCTTCAATCCACGCATAACTGAAAACCTCGAGCTGGCCGAACCGGCGCCTTGGCCCCAGAGCACCATGTTTTCTGGATCTCCGCCAAATGCTGCGATGTTATCTCGAACCCATTCCACAGCCAGTCGCTGATCAAGCAGGCCAACATTTGGACGTTTTGCTTCTCCGGCGTTTGGAAATCCAAATATATTCTGGCGGCAGTTGAAAGCTACAACGATTAATTCCGGGGTGCGTTCAATCCATTGCTGAGGTAACTGGTAGGGGACGTCTTGTCCGCCCGTGCCAGACTCCCACCATAGATGTAAATAACCACAGGGAGGGCCTTTGATGGATGAAGGAGACTATACACTGATAGTTAGACAATCCTCGCTTACGCTTCCAGTATGGTTCAGTCCCCTGAGGTTAAACTCCAGGATCTCTCGGGTGTATATCGTTGGCGGAGAAGTCGACAATCTTTGCTGGCAGTTGCTGCGGCATAACATGGCACAACCCCAACAGCACCCAAGATCAAGGGTCATGCCTGCAAATGGAAATGTATCGTATATTTCTTTGCCCAGAGGCGAAACTAAGTCAAATACTGGGTCGAGTTCATTAGTTATAAGGCTTTAGCTAGGTGCTCTCTATATGCCTGTCGCCCCATATTCTTCGCCATATCAGCTTGCAACCTCATAAAATTTGTCATCGTGGTATTTGTTGTGTTTGGTTTTAAGGAACGTTCTCTGCTGACACTCGGCGACACGCTTGAATCGTTTATGGAGCGACCAGACCCAACAACGGAAAACCTCTGCTTAATATCTAATAAGGATATCGTCAGCGGTCGTATTTGGCCCATGTCCGAATCAGACAAGGACTCCTTGCCACCACTCATAGCTAAAGAGGCTAACCTCAAATGGGCAAGCTCTGTGGGTACAAAAAGATGGGTGGCTGGGTACACTATTCTCTGCATATCAATGGTCACTGTATCGGGGCTCATAAGAAAGGGAATAGTGGGAATAAAGAATCTGAGCAATATGAACTCTTTTCCCATCGGTTTCAGTAAGGTCACAGGGATAGCCTTGAACTTCGGACAAGAGATATGGGCAGCATCTTCGCTCAACAACCAGAGTCTACAACTCATTTCTGCAGCCATTCATTCCAATACTCCCCAATTGATCTTTTTATTCATCGCTTTCACTCTAAACGGCATCTTAACTGGGATCTTCCTGGCCCAAGAATGGAACAAGTTCTCTGATCCGGACCAACGAAAACCTTTACGCGTATCGACGCCACGTGGCGATCAGAAGTACCTATTTTCTCCAGCTTCCATACCGGTTGGCAATTCCATTTACTGTTCTGCCAGGTGTACTTCATTGGTTTGTTTCCCAAACTATATTTCTAGCTGTTATTGCCTCGTATAATCAATGGGAACCCTGGCAGATCCTATTCATAACGTAACCTGTGGCTATTCTCCTCTGGCAATGGTACCGGTCGTACCACTTGGTGTCGTGCTTCTTGCCATTATGCCAAGCTTTTGATTCCGCAAATACACCACCACAATGCCATTGGTGAGAAGCTGCAGCGTTGCAATCTCAGCCGCATGCCATAATCCTAACGGAGAAGATGAAGCGTGGCTGAAACCACTGCGATGGGGGATAATACCTGATAATGACAAAATTAATGTCGGACATTGCTGTTTTACGAGTGGGGATGTTGAAAGACCCGTGACTGGAAGGGCATACGCTGGAAGAACGGAAAACCACTGAATAGGGGATTTTGAAGCCTAGAATTTCCTCGGGGCTATTTAACAGCACCAAGGGCATCTAAAGAATTAATTTAAAAAGATATTGTGTTAGATTATTATAGGTTTAAAAGACTACGGAGGAGATACTTTCTCAAATGATTGATCCATTATTGACCATCCTCGGTAGCTGGGCATTGTTATTCATTTACTAATTTCACCTCGCTACCCCCTCGAATAATTTGCTCATCCTTAGCTGACAAATCATAGCCCTGAGACAAATTATAGTGTATACAGAGTAACCCTAGTTCCAGTCCTCTCGCCCTCTTCAAGTAGTTTCTGATTTGCCCTCCTAAGAATGACTTTCATGCTTATGGAACAAATAATGCTCAAGACAGAAAATCCCATCATTAATAACATGGCCATTATGTATCGCGGCGTATCCGAGGATGGAAAAAAGTAGGGACTCCAGATGTTACCAAGCTGGGCTAAAAGGTTGATGATGGCTGTTGCACATGCCCTCTTCTCTGGGGTTTCGTTTAATACCGATGCGGCCCAAGAGTATACCATGGAATTTGCGGCGAAACAACCGGAACAGAACAGGAATGAGGCGAAGTAGCGCGCAGGAACATTGAGGGTTGCAACGGATATGGTGAATCCAACAACTGCTACCGCCATCGGAATTGCAATATGCCAACCTCGTTCTTTGTTCCTATCACTTGAGTAGGCAACAATAAAGGAAACAATTGCACCAATCAGATATGGAGGGGCTGTTAATGTCAATGTGATGGTCCGTGACCCAAGATTAAACCCTTCCATAATGCTATCAGAACGTCAGTTATCAAGCTAAATTCGACATCAGGGAGGCACCATACGTCGGGAAAAAGTTATTAAATCCGTACGCAGTATGATTGGAACAGAGAAGGAGCACCTGGTGAAGGATTAGTAACATTTGGCGTTCGATCCCTGTGATTGCAGCCCTACAAAGATCCAAGTCCGGTAGTCGTATGCAGCCATTCTTAACCCAACCCAGACTGACCTATCTTCCTCTGGCAAAGAGACACGGTCGAGAATTATGCGTTTGGTTGCTACTTTGCGTTCCACTTTGGTGAGCAGCCATGTTCCGCTGCCAGTCTTGGAGTCCGTATAATCGGGAAGGAGAAAAAATGCAACCATAGCTGTCGCAAAACTTCCAGCACCCTCGATTATAAACAGCCACTGCCAGCCCTCTAGTCCTCGGGCCCGGTCAATCCCTGCAAATACACCCGCTGCAATTAGGCCCGAGAAGGCTGTAGCAAGCACAAGGCCGGAATAGAGAACCGCTGTCCTCAGAGCAAGTTCTCGCCTGGTGTACCAACAAGATAACAAATAAAATGCCTATGCTGGCGTTATCAGCGAAAGCCACTAGCAGTATTTTATAATTCGCGACTTACACCAGGAAAGAAGGGTGCTTCAACAATACCGAGGAACAAGCGGACAGCAACTAGGCCGTGATAATTCGAGACGCCGGCTGTAGCCGCCGAGACACATGACCAAACTGCTACGCAGGACGGAAGATAAATGCTTGGCCGCACACGAGTAAGGATCATATTTGAAGGCAACTGGGCTAGCATATACCTGTAGTTCTTAACAAGTGTAGAAACAAGTGGTCTCACGGTTTACTTACCCAACGTTAAGAATCGAAACAGCGACGTTGAACTGGTCACTAACGAGTCCCAAATCCTCACCAAGCTCATCCAGCTGAGCCTGGCTGTTCTAATTCAGCAATTACCCAAGAATTGTGGAATCTAGAATTGGAGCTTACGCAATATTGTTTCTATCCAGGTAGTTGAACATATACATCAGCCAAACCATCGGCAGTAGAGTCATGTCTAGCTTGCGGACCAGCTTCCTTTCATGCCTTAGCCATGTTGGATCTTCTCGGGGGTCAAGGTCAGCAGCTTCAAGCTTTTCCGATGGCCCAGTCATACCAACTTCCCCCTCGATATGGTGGGAGGCAGGTGTCTCGTTTTGTGGTTTGGTGGTCATCGCAACTAGAGTTCGTAGGATTTCTTGGTAGACTCAATAAATAGAGGGCAATTCATCCATATGTCCTATTATAAAATTGGAAGTTTCGATTGAATATATAGTTGGGATGAACTGTGACTACTGCCTCAATCTACTAGCATGTGCTGACTAGGGGGTTACATTGCGGGGAATCCCCATTCCCAAGGACACACACCAAAATCTGTGTATATTGTAAGTTGCCTAACTATGTCTTCTCCTCATATGCACCCCCCGATCGCTACTCTGCCTCGCCGATCGGAAGCCTAACCATAACGCCGATCGGAAAAGCCGGCTATTGATCTCACAAGGGACGGGAGCCGATCTGCGGGCCACGAACTAGATACCCCAATAGTAAAGAAAATCCCCTGGTGATAAAAGACGACCCTTGACCCTACGATAAAACCGGAAAGTCTTGTCTGAAGGGCTTCAAAATTCTGAAGAAAAATATCAAACTATAATCACTCAATTGAAAGAGAAAATGGCACACACTGGTCAAATCAACGGCAGGCAGGCCAGACCCTCAAGCGCCGCAACCAAGTTGAGACGAATGCTGGCAGGGAGCAGTAATATTATCGTTGCCCCAGGAGTTTACGATGGTTTTAGTGCTCGGATTGCTTTGGAGGTTGGCTTTGACTGTTTGTACATGGTATGGTTTCCCTCACCATATTCGAACTCCCTCTTTGCAATTACCTTGATTGACACGCCCCCTGCTAATACACTCCCATTTAGACCGGCGCTGGTACTAGCGCCTCATTGCTGGGTCAGCCAGACCTTGGGTTTGCAACGCTTAATGACATGCGTCAGCACGCTGAGATGATTGCAAACCTTGACCCTAGTGTGCCTCTAATTTCGGATGCTGACACCGGATATGGTGGCCCGAATATGGTGGCCCGTACCGTGGCCCAGTATCACCGTAGTGGTGTTGCTGGGCTACATATCGAGGACCAGATTTCGACCAAGAGGTGTGGGCACTTGAGCGGCAAGTCAGTTGTTGACATAGAGACATTCTCTCAGCGCATAGACTCTGCTGTTCAAGCTCGTCGGCGCCTGGACTCGGACATGGTCATTATTGCACGAACCGATGCGCTGCAGACAGATGGCTTTGAAGAATGTATCCGTCGGCTCCAGGCCGCGGTGGCAGTTGGGGCAGACGTGGCTTTTGTGGAAGGAATTACGACAGCTGCAGAAGCCAAGAAGTTTTGTCAGTTGCTCGCTCCAACACCCGTACTACTGAACATGGTTGAGCATGGAGCTACCCCTACATGGACCCCAATCGAGGCCGAGGAACTTGGATTTAGGATGATCATCTACCCATTTGCAAGCATTGCGCCTACATATTCTGCCATCAAGGACACGTTTTTGAAGATCAAGACAGCAGGCGAAACAGGTCTCGAAAAGAATTTCACGCCAAAAAAACTATTTAGCATTGTCGGGCTGAAGGAGGCAATTGAGATAGATGAGAGGGTAGGCGGAAGTGGGTATACAACCATTTGAACAAGGATCCGTGACGCCAAGTGGCAGTCATGCGTCTGGCATTTTATAACCTCGGATAAATAGACGAGTAGCTGTAGCCTGTCGCACCCCTCTTTGAGCCACCTTTTGACGGACAGATAACCAGGTACTAGCCATAACATGTAAGCTGATGACAGTGGAGCGGGGAGCTAAGATGAAGCCAGCCAGAAAGCAACTAGATGCGACCTGTGTTGATCCAATATTCAGCAAAAATTGGTCACTGTATGAGAACCACGTGCAAAATTGTCAGAACCCTTCTCTGTACCACTGGCTTTAGGCTATGCCATTCTGATAAAGCATGATCTACCAATAGTGAGGAGAGAACAAATCTTTTGCCACCTTTACAGAGAGGAGGCCTAGCGTGAGGTGCCATATTTGGTAATCACCCACCAGCGAAACGCCGGTCGGAGGAGGGGGCATAACATTGTGATTATTTGGGCTTACTAGAGAGAACACCTGACCTTCAACGGTGTGTACTAGGTATCTACTTGGCTTCGCGAGGAGGGGCCTAAATTTGCAATTGGCGGCAGTCATGTTTTGAGCCAAATTTTCTTCCAGTGTTCTTATCTTGATTCTCATCGTTTCCATACTGCAAGTCGACCATTGCAACAATGACAGATATTTCCGTACGAACATCGACGCCTCCGCAAGTTGAGCAACAAAGTCCGATCGGCACCGATGCGCCGGGCTCGCCCAAACCGGCTCGGCGTAAGGCATGCAACCACTGTAAGCAGCAAAAGGTAACCGTATATCGATGTATCGTGCCACGCCTCGGGGAATCGCTAAGAGGATGCCAAATAGCTCAGATGCAGTCTAATTTGTGAAACCTCTGCTTCTCCAATCGAGAGTAGCGCATGCTCCCGATGTCTTCGATTCGGACTCGGCTGCAAAGTTGACTTGGGATTTCGAAGAACAAGGAAGCGGAGGTAAGGGTCTTTTGGATACTCGGGGGTCCCGTACTGATCCGCATTCAAAGACGTCTATTCGAAATAGAATTGGAAAACCGGGCGCTACGACAACAACTCGAGGGCCAAAATCAAAGCCTCCCAACGACATCGGCCGCGCCCGACTGGACAGTACTTTCGGATGAGCAACTAAACTCCATTGACATATCTTTAGACCGCAATAACTTCCAGCCTGCCCCGGCCATGTTGGCAGGGGAATTGTCCAACACGATCAACATGGAGGATGAACCCGATTCCAGCCATACGGAACCCTCATTGACGTTAACCCTTACAACTAAGCCAGCCAATGAAGAGAGTGTCGTCGGAAATCACTCCTCAACTGGTGTTCCACGTCCTCGGTCTTTGGATAATATAAGATTGTCTATAGAGGAAATCGATGAACTATTTCTCATGTAGGTTCTATCGTTTCTGTGCTTGCAATCTAGTGTCTGATCATTTAGATTCATCATACGATGTCATCCTTTCTTACCCTTGATTGATCCATCAAAATCCCCACATGAATACGATGAATCCTCAGAATTGTTGTTCTGGTCGATAGTTTCGGTAGCCTCACGCCGACTTCACTCCAAACCAACTCTTCTCCCAAAACTTGCTCGATCCGTTACCGACCTTCTGTGGCGGACAATTAGATCGATCCCCTATTCCATTTACGTGGTTCAGAGCCTTGCAATCCTCTGCACTTGGCCATTTCCTACAAGCAGCAGCACCACAGACCCGACCTATATGCTTGCCGGGATAATGCTGCAGTTGGCGACTCAAATGGGTCTGCATCGTGCTCGTCATGTTCAAGATTTTGTCAAAGTGCCTATAGAGCTTAATGCTTCAGAACATGCTGAGTGGGCAAGGACTTGGGAAGTTTGCAATATTGTGGCACAAAAGTAAGAGGCCAGACAACCATAGTGAACTACTAGAGCGGACTACTAGAGCGGACCAGGTACTTGCAATTGTTACTAACATTGTTATTAGCGTGAGTGTCGGGTGTGGTCTTCCTGTGATGATGCAGCGACAGTACCACAACCCCGTCGATTCAGATGAACGCCTTCCAGCAACATCCGACAGGTCACCAACTACACAATTCCGTCTTGGAAAATTCACTAGTTATGTGTCAGATATGCTGGCATACAGCGGTTTCACCTCTCCGGGAGCGCTTCTGTTGCAGCAACGACTCTCCTTATACCGGCTGTTGGAGTCTTCTCTCCTTGAACTGGAGCATAGCCACGATGCCATGACACGTATTCAAGCCTCCAAGTCCCACTACGGCAATCACTAATAGAGCCCTAGCTATCGTCTCTTGGTACCTCTCTGCTGCACGTTTACACCTTCGTGCTTTTTATCTTTTTGATATATCAAATACAGCAGGGTACAGAGAAAGGATATTATCCCTGTATCACGCAGCTTGCTCACTGGTTGAGTACAGCCAGGAGCTGCATGAGCAGGAAACAAGTTTCTTTGACCACTGCCCAATGTTTTGCTACCAGATATTAAGTTGTGCAGCAATTGTCTTATTGAAAATCTCAATGAATGAATCTTTCCGTCCGCTAATCAACGAAGCAGAGGGAATGAGGCTACTTAACACCTCCATCAGCTCCCTACGGAAGCTATCCATAGTGAACAACGACTTGCCTGCAAGGCTTGGGGAAGTTGTAGCGTTTTTTTGTACCTTACCAGATACGACTGTCATTGGTGGCTCAACGGAAGAGGATCTTCAGTTGCAAAATGTCAGAAATAGGTTGAGCATGAGTGTAGTATACGATTCCTTGTGGATCTGGCGCAAGCATTTCCAGACTGGGAATAACAGTCGCCGGCAAGAAGATATGTAGCCCAGATCCTGTCCTTGATAGCTGCTGGCTAATTATTCAGTGCACACAGACGGGTTCACTCGAGCGATATGCAGGGTGCATACGATTTCACCAACCTTTTTGGTTGGGCTGGAATATTAAGTTTGGAGTAGCTCGATATAATAGCATTAACAATACATAGCTTACTCGGCAACAGTCTCTTTTTTCCCTTTCAATGTAAACATATCATTATGAGAATAGGCATTTCATAACGGGTCACGCCCTCTGAGGGCCTCCCACTCCCTCTCTGTCAATCCAAATTCCAATTCATCGTGCCACCCCCGATTGAACCAAATAATCTCTCTCCTTCTACCCTCGAGTACAAATCCTATGTCTTCGTATAAATGAATTGCACGTGGATTGTACGACGCCGCGCAAATTCCTACAGAGTGTAGACCAGCATGCGTAAAGGCCCAATCTAGCATCCAATTGATTGACTCACGGCCATAACCCTTATTTTGGTACGGCTTTGCAAAACTGATGCCAATCTGGGCATTTCGATGATGGGCAACAGAAGAAGAAACACCACCCCAGCCTAAACACATGACACCAATGATTGTGGGTTCAGCGTCTTCTTCGTTGTTTTCATTTGCCAATTTTCCGCTCTCGTTGACTTGTGATGAATCATTCTGTCCGCCCTCTGTCTCTTGTTGTCTTCGTCGTTGTTCTTCCGGCAGTAGGCATATTGCTACTCCAAGTATGGAGTTGCCAACGGACCGTACGTAAGACTCAAAGTCCGTCTTGCCCTTGGGCTGCAAAATTGTGGGGATAGCAAGCACCTGGATAACAGGGTCTTGCACAACCTGCGGCACAAATGCCTTGAATTGCGCATCAATTGCATCAGGCCTTATGTATTGGAGGCGGGCCGATTGAAAAGCATTTTCGATATCCTCTAAAACCCCAGCCATGATGGGGAAAGGGTATTGAACCGGTTTTTATAGCAAGAGTGATAGATTAGTACAAGACGGAAAAGGCAAGTGAAACCTGTGTAATGCGACTTGGCATTTATAGATGAAAGCAGAGTGCTAATTCCCTGCCTCTAAGCGAGGGACTTTGGTCAGCGATTTGTGGGTACTCGCTAAAGCAGTGAGGGAAATAGATCCGTGTGAGTCACCGGTGTGTCGGGAAAGTACTTTGGTAGTAATATGGCAAGACAACTCCTTGTATAACTACAATTGTCGAATGAGCCGCTTTACACATCTGGGATAGGCGCGGTGAGTGTGGCCAGATAATTGCATCAATTGTGGCGGGCATGGGG
>PGGA01000017.1:1163979-1182153 GCA_004380915.1 Calonectria pseudonaviculata
GGATTAACACGTCAGATGGATAATAGCAACAACGTGTTCAGACTTGCTTGCATAATTTTGGACCCTGTTGTGAGGCTCTCTTATCTAGCCACTATTCTTTTCAAATACACGATTATGATTTATTGATGCTAGACAGGACAGATGTGTCTACCAACATACCCTGCCCTATATAGACTGCCGATGATGACACAGAGCGCTATTACGAGAGCTGTATAGAATAAGAGACTATACATGTACATTTTTGAAGACCCAAAATCAAGGGGATGGCTATAGAAAAAAAACATGTTAGTATAAACTTGTAGCGGAGTCACTGCGACTAAATTCAAGGATAACGTCGCAGTGCAAACGGAATTTCATAAATTCTAAACGATCATTGTACAGCAAGTCACTAAATAGAAATCCTTTTAATAAAAATAGAACTTGCCTCCAAATATTTTGCGTATTTCCTGACGCATTACCCCTTGGATCTTTGGTTTCAATGGCGATTGTCACTGTGGGAACACTCGCAAGGTTCGGTGGCATGATGTACGTAAAGTTCCAGAATTCAAAGTCTTGAATTGTCGAATCGGTGCCTCCATTCGCTCCACCAAAGGACAATTTGTAAGATAAGTCAACGTTTCCGGTAACACGTACCTTAAGACCCTGCACATCGTCCCAGCTGGAGACTGTGCTCATCTGTTTTAAAGTTCCCACAACAAATGTGAAGACTGAGCTCATATTCCATTGAGGATAAGAAAGCGTTAGGCTGCCAGGACTGACTTTTGCATCCAATGCCATTTCAGTAGGATAAAGCTATATGGGATTTGTCAGTCATTACGCATCTAGCTCATTGAATTTGCACATTGGCAGACGAGCAATAGACTCCACTCTGTGCCATATTATAGTTTCAGATGTATACTTACGGAAATAAAAGAGATTTCGTTACCGGTATCCCATTGGATAACGGCAGGATTGAATGTCTTTTGGAATCTAGCCGGCCCACCGAGAACAACCTGGTGGAAGGATTCTGCTCCAATATTAATCTTCTCAGACACCCAAGTAGTAAAATTGCGCCTTGCGGTATCGAACGGCGGCGATCTCGTAGATGTTTCGAAAGTATGCTCGCCTTGAAAAGCTGATAGACCCTTGACAATGTGACTCGGAATCAGTTTTTTGTGGTGATCCGCCAAAATGGCAAACAAAGTTCCAAATGCAAAGTCTGCCCTGTGCGACATGACTTCAGGCTAGGTTGAGTTGGATGAGTTAAGATTGGTATTCTGCACGTCAAAGTGTTGAACAGTCGACTCACTTCGGAAATGAGACCGGCTCTTTCCCTTCCAATCAAAGGCCAAAACTACAAAGCCATTAGGCTAAGATAGCGGTTCATATCGTATCCATATGCGCGATCCCAAGGACCGGCAATGCTTTTCAAGCCAGGATGCCAAAGGGAATAGACAGCATCCCAAGTATGCTCCAGCATCCGAGGGCTGTTCTTGGTCATAACCGAATCGCTGGGTAAATATTTGTTCCAAAGGAGGAGCCCAAACAGAGATACCCCTGTATAAGTACCTGAATTAAATTCAGAAAGTGTGTTTTGCTCGTTGAAGAGGTCAATAACCTCCTGGGCATAGTTTTCACCGGCTTCGGACATGTTTGCGTCTTTGAGCCGTCGCCCTGTCCAGCCAGAAACGAAAGCTCGCATGATAGACTGTGTAAAATTAGCCATACGCCCTAGCGTTTTATTTACGGTAACGGTTGCGCACGGGATTACTGTAAGCTGGGTAGAGATTATCTTGGTTCTCCTCCAATCCACCAAGCCTGTAGGAGTCACCAATGGTTGTATTGCGAAGCGACTCTAGAATTAGTTCTTGGGTTGCTGAAGATAGAAGATGTGGAAATTCTTCGATTGCCATAATGAAAGTTGTGCCAATGAAACCACGCCAGTTTGGATCCCAAGAATGATAGTAATCTGCTGGATATTCTGGGGATCCAACGTATGGCTCTCCTGGCGCCTTCTGGTAATCCCCATACCTGCAAGGTCATTATTTGGTTAAATTTTGCCTGGGGCAGCTGTCTGACCTGCACAACTTACCATTCTTCGGATTCGATTTTAAACTGTGCGGAGATGGTGTTGGTGATGATTTTCTCTGCATTGAGAACGTCTTGGCCACGGTCGCGTGCCAACAGGCCAAGCGCATACCAAACTGAGCTTCGCGTGTCGTGTCTGAGGGCGGTGGCGGCACTTAAATCATATAGGTAGCCGGCTTCTGAGTCATAATATAAATCCATCCAATTCATGGATTTGGTGAACATCTCTCTAGCACCCGATGGCATGGAGCCCACATGGGAGCAGGTCGCGGTGCCAACGAGAGCCAAGGCCCAGAAGCCTTTGACGCTTGGAGGAGGGGTCATGGTCTTCGAAAAGCCAGTTCGCCAAAGGAAACAGAGCAGGTGATGGAGGAGAGGGAATAAGCGGAATGGAGATGACATAGTAAAGTTTCATAGCATGCGTAGTTTTCCCCGTTGGCTGCCGATTGGCGAGTGCGGCTGAGCTAAATATCGCGCTTATATCTTGTAGACGATGTGAAGACTTGGTCATGATCCCGATCGACCACATCCTCGGCCGAGTGATCGTCACAATATAAAGTAGGGGGCGTCCGAGCAAGACAAAATTCAAGGCGTGCCTGCTTGAAGCCGACGACGGGTGGCGATAACAATTGGTTCAGTACTTTGAATAGGTGGCGATCTTATGCAGGTTCCCCTCATCAAGGGGGGTGGGATGGGGGGGTCAATGCCACTGCACTGTTAGAACAAGCAGGTTTTATTGATATGTGACATGGTATGGAGCATCCAATTGACCAGAATTTTGTCCAAAGTTTGTCCAAAAATGATTTGGTTACTGCTGATAGTGCGATAATAGAGCTGAATGCATTTGTTGCTGCATGTCTGACCACAATCGGGCCCGTAAGGAAATAGATCCCACTACACCCACGGCTCGTTCGCTGCTGATGCGCATGTACTCCAGTGCTGTCAGCTCAACTCAATCAATTAGTACATCATATTGGCAGCCAACACCAGCATCATCAACCTTTGATGTTCGCCTAAACATCAAGCTGTAATCTGTCTTATAGATGCCAAATGCCGGTAGATTTAGCGGCGAAGCTTGTCCCCTTGCGGCTATGGCGAGTGATTGTTGGTTGATTGATTGGGACATGCTGATCTGATCACAACGTGCAGGACAGCCACAAAAAGCATGACACGCCACAATAACGGCTGCCCATGAGATGCCCACGAGACGTCGATAACTTTGTTGTTGTCGCACAATGCTATGGCCTCCCTAAATTTCTTGAGCAACCTGGACTGAGGACTTGGTCTCGGATGACGAATCAATTTGCACTAGATAGATGTTTCTCGTCGGATGTTTGCACCTGTTGATGCAAGGTGCATGAAGCAGCAAATAAGAGCCCGTTCCTCACTTACGACCATTCCACAAGCTTAATGGAGATGTAAGATGAAATGATAAAAGATGGGGGAATTTCTATCGGTATGCAGGGAGCTGGGAAACACCAAATAGCGAGTGGTTATTTGGACTAGAGGACAGGGGCACGGGATGCAAATTTGGGTGAACATCTTTTTTTTCAACTATGAAGACAGAATGCTGTCTATTTCAAATACATCTAATGTGCATATTGACCAACCACTTCTTGCCTCCTTCCTTGTGCCACATGCCTGTAGCCATGTGGACCTGCCACGCGATCACCAACTTGGCTGGGCTCAATTGTCTTTACCGTAGCAAAAGTCGAAGGCATCAGAGCCTTCATGTTGGACGACCTTGATAAACAAGCAGTCCTTGTGGCCATTGAGGTTGCAGACCAACCCTGGGGCGGGAGCCGCCTTGACGCCCTTGTCAGAGACGTCTTGGACACAGCGCCACTCACAGGGCCCCGTAGCGAGAAGCTGGTCGAGATATGGTTTCAACTCGGCTGTGTAAAAATGTTCGCCATGTTTGTCGATTTGCTCCTGGGAGAAAGTGTTCATTGGGACGGGCACAGCCGGAAACTGGCGGACTCTGGCGGCATCCTCGAGGGTCATGATGGACATGTCGACTAGGTGGCATACGCTGCTTCTTTTGGCCGATGCGAAGTCGAGTGTTTGAGCACAATACGGGGGCTTGATGAAGGACATGAGCGCTTTGACACCCTGAACAAGGGAGCGGTAGAGTTGGCTGATCAAGTCACCGATTGTGAATGCAAGGGCTTCGGCTTCGGCGTCGTCGATGGCCCGAGTAACGCGCTGAATGTAGTCCGTCTTTTGGGCGTCAGTAGCATTAGCATCGACAGCCAGTGCGTCAAATTCGGTAGCAAGTTTCCCCGCGACAGATTTGAAATCACGCCTGGAGAAGTGATGTTAACACGGCCGCGATGAGAAAAGCGAGGGAGGGAAATGGAAGGGAAGGGCACCCACTCAATAATATGGACTTGCTTGCTCTTGAGAAAGAGGGTGTCAAATTCTCGCATGAACAGCGTCATCTCCATCTTCATTTTAGCGCGATCCTCTTCAGTCGTCCCGCGTCCAGGAGCACACAAGGCTGCAGCTCTCTTGTCGAGATTCTCCATGTTGGCGTTGGTCAGTCAGTCAGAGTGGCAGGAGTTTGAAATGAGGAAAGGAGAGAAGAAATGAATTCTGACGAGAAGAAAATTGAAGGAGCGGAAATGGAGACAAAATTAAAAAAGAACATGCGTATGTGTGTGTTTGGAAGCTGGCAACTGGCAGTCGGGAGTTGACAGCCGTCAGTGCCAAAGGCCGCCTTCTACTGAAACGTTTCCAAGGCTCTTGATCCGAGACAGAATAAAGATGGGGATAAGGCCATTATTGCACACTTCTTCGACTTTACAGTGAGCTCGATGTGGGTGACGACGCTATTATGCCGCACTCTAGATTTGCAAACGGAATTGTCAAGTTGAGTGAGTATAAATATCATGGGTATTCCTTAAGAGAGATATTTCATTGTCCGTAATTAAATAACAAGCAAATCCTCTGTTTTCAACCATTGCCTCTGCGTACCAGTAGTCCATATCCAAAATAACAGCATTATGTATGATAAGCGGCGCACTATCTGCCAAGTGAAAGAATTTACTAAAAGTCCTGGTCTCTAAGTAGCCATATGGGACCGAGACTTCTGCTCAAATTCTACTCATACAAGACGCATCAACAAAATGACAATAAGACATACAGCCACTATGAAGCCACTGAACATCCCTAATTCAGTTATTACAATAATCGCCGCATCGGGGAATGCCTCCCTCCCGAATATCCGAACGGTACCATTCTATCAATTTTCACCAAACTAAATTCTCGTGCTCAAGTGGTTAAAGATTTCTATTCATGCGCCTGATTATGAACAGAAGCCCTCCTTAAGGTCGCTGGCAGTGTACAACTTCTTGTTAGTTCTAATTATTTAGTTATTATGACTAATGGATACTTCTATCCATAGCATATCTTACCTCACTTACATAGACTACTTCGAAGGTTTCGTTAGTCTTGTTTTGGTTGGCGTTATATATTGTAAAAGTTATTGAAGTTATCACCTTGGTGTACAACCCGAACCCTAACCCTGAACAACTAGCTATTGGTATCCTTCTTTCAGAAGCTTTGCCCCCAGATCAACATTATAGGAGCCATACTTTGACATATAAAGTTGTATTGAATTAATGTAGACTTTAGCTCATATCTTTACTTTAATTCAATGAGTTCTTCATCATATGCACCAGATTTAAAGTCTGCCGTTCCCTTGAGTGTGGTGTCGCAACTCGTCAGTGGGGACCTTTCTGTGGGGCTAGGGTTTCCATAGCGAGCTACGCCTGCAAAGCAGCAGCTAGATATCGGTTTTCCTTGAGCAACACCAATGACGCTGAAGACATCTTTTGTCATTTGTAAGTGTTTCCCTATTACAGCTCAAAGAAATTGTTTATATAAGCAATCACATGCTATTCGATGCCTCCCAATGATTCAATACAGTCAGCCTCATCAGGCTTGGTATCTTTGACTGGGGGTTTCAACTCTTCCCTGGTTTGACTATACGCAGCACAATACTCTAGACAAAACCGCTTCCCAAAACCAACAACCTACTGCTCAGCTTTCTATGAGCGAAAGCCGGAGCTTCGAGCACACTCCTATGCCTTCGCTCATCCGGTCCTGGTTGGATCTGCGTGTGGATTTGCTCTTAACATCTCAGAGAACTGCTTACGTAGCACGTGTAACTAATATAATTTCCTTGTGCAGGCTGCATGCAAAATTATCCCACACAATAAGGGAGGCCAGAATGACATTTCCGTTACACGGTCCACATCTAAACCATCCCTACATTGGCGAAATAAGGGACGCTGTCCGCACTAACAACAATTGGTGCTTTTTGTTACAATATGTCGATGGCGCTCAGATGCTAGATCTTATTATTCCCCAGGGAAAGCTCAAAGAAAAGCAGGCTCATAAGTTTTGTCGCCAAATTACGAGCGCTCTCGACTATTGCCAAGGGAACAGTATCGTACACCTCGACCTGAAATCGGAGAACGTTTTTCTTAAAAACGGCGATAATATCAAGATAATAGACTTCGGGTCCCAAGGTGGACATCTAGAATTTCGGCATAATTTTATTTATCCTTGTCTGTGGGAAGGTTCCTTTCGACGATTCAAGCCTCCCTGCATTACATGTATAAATCCGGAAAGGGTGAAGTCGTTGGGCCACTGCCCCGGCACGGCCCCTTCCATAGTATCATGAAATGGGCGTTTAAATGCATCTCAATGCTCCTGGGTGACTAGAACTGGAGCTGGAATGAGATCAGGCAGGCTTTCAACATGGTCGTGGTGAAAATTGGAAATAACGACGGCTTTTAGGTTTTCCGGTTTAAGATTATGTTCCTTGAGTCGAGCACCAATTCCTTCATGCTCTCCGACATGTATATCGACAGCCAGGTGGTGAAATGGCATCAAAATGGGAAAGTATCCTGATTTCATGGCACGAGGCGACTCTCCAGAGTCAAATAGAAAGTAGCCTTCGGGATGCTTACTAAGGTATATTTTGATAGGCAGCGGTGAAGTCCATGATAGGTCCATAAGGTCAAATAGTCGGCTCAGCAATATTCGCCTGTCGGCTGGTTGACGACGATGAGAGGGATGAATGCGAATTGTCGCAGTATCGAGTATTTTTATGTTTGCCGCCACTGGAGGAAAAGAAGTTCAATGCCTAGGAGAGAGACGTTGCCATTGACAATGCCAACAATGGGTAGACACAGCAATGGGGAATAGAACAGTATTTAAGGACGGCTGATATGTCAAGGCCACGGGCCTCCGGATGCGGTGCATGAAGTGGAATGTCTCTTCATGCAGTGCTATTTGCGGGCATGTTATGAGGTGGCTAAATACGAATGGGGTATAGACGGAGAGAAGGCACGATTTGCCGACTGAAAATGGTGGCCTATCGATAGTGCGAATTGATGCTCTCTCCAGTCTAAATTGTCGGGTAAATGGGACCATTTCCAAAGTGGACCTGTCGACTCTTCTAGTCGCCGATCTTCTGGTTCCGTTGATCTTGAAATGGTCCGACGGATGGCAATCGAACATGCTGATGTCAAAGTATATCATCTAACTCCTGAAACAGAAAGCGATGGGTTTCTCACCTTTCTGGCATTGACCAGGCCTATCATAGAGTATTTGATGGTGCTTGAGGGCGATGCTATCAGCCAAGGAGAGAGTCAACCGCCATCAAGGAGTAACGTACTCTGGGTTTATTGGCGGTATTGAACCTATGAACAAGATTGGCAAACGTCTTCCTCCAAATCTTCTTAAAATTACCTGCTAGTCGACGAGTGTGTAAATAGAAGCAGATTTCGATGGCCATCGCTCTTCTTGACGGAGTCGCGCTTCCGGTAGGCCCCGGCCCTCTTTTGATAACGACCATTGATGTTCCTACCAAACTGGGTAGAGGCCGTGGCTGAACGACGATGTGTTAGTGGAGCTGGCGCCGAGACCCGACTTCGTTGCCCGGTTACAATACAAGCAAAACACGAGGTTTTTCCTCTAAAAAGATCGTTGTATTGTAGCCAGATAGCAGATAGAAACAATACAAAGAAATCGAAATACAAGTAAAAAGTTCTTAGTAAATAATCTAAAATTTCATTCCAGCTTATGCTATAATGTCTGTGATTATATGCACTCGTATTTTTGTCCTTTGGAACCCAAGTTCCACGAATCCTTTTTTTGGTGAGTATCAGGTTCACTAAATCATCCACACCTAAACCTGCAAGTAGTCCTAGAATTTGTAAGTAGCACTGAAGTTCTCTGTCAATTCAACTACGCAGCTCAATGGCATTAAGAGAGTCAAGCCTCAGTTCTGTCACGGTAGATTTGCCACGTTCTTAGATTATCAGCTGATATCGTCAAAATAGCAGTTAATTTACGTTGTAAAGCTGTGATCACTGCTTCTCGGGGCATATCTATACTGGTAGCCTGTTGCAAGTTATGAACAAAAACCCCGACACGGGGGGCTTCGAAGCTCATATCTTAGCCCCCAACGTTAGTGTCGTTAAAGTTGAAGTCACCTTCAAGCCCAGGGAGCTAGGGTAACTCACGCATTAATTTGCAGAAACAGGCATTGCAAGTAACTCGGTGACGAGCCCAGGGGCACGTGTTGGCTTCGAGCAGTGCATGCAGGCATCAGGAAACACATGTTTAGTATAGTATATGAAACTCATTGAAGAAGTATACACATTATGGCGACTGAAAACCTTATCTGGAAGTCCCAGAACCAATGCGTGAATGAATTGTACACATAACGTATGTAAGAAGGGCTGTAACCAGCTTTCACCTCCTGAAGAACGCATCAAGCAGTTGTGAATTCAGTCGGTGCTTTATACTGCTCCATTCGGTTCGTGGCATTCCCACATACCCTATATCAGTCCACTTTCGTGGAATTAAGCCCCGTTTGTCATTGCGATACAGGTAACTAGTTAGCTAGTTCAACGATCATCTTTTTTTTATTTTTTAGATTGGCATTTAGAAACAGCGCAATGCATTTAAGATACGGGAATATTATGGCGAGTCTCCTGACTAGCAGGCCAACCCCAATTCAATCATCGGGCCCAAACCACGATTTTTTGGTTGTTGCTGCTCTCGTCTTTCTCCGCTACCTGCCCGATTTCGCACGACGGCTGCGTGTGCGTTCATGGCCAACAAGGACGGCGATGAAGATGGGGTTCAATCCGCTCCAATCCAGGGATGACGCCACCTTTCGTGGGTTGGTGGGTTGGTGGCTGAAGCGTGATGTGACAAGACAGGGATGGGCCCTTGTTGGGGAAACGTTGCTGGTTGGCCTGTCTCGGCACTGCGGCAAATCGTTATTTTTTGCTGCTGGGGCCTACCAACAATTTAAGGCCCTGATCTTCTCGCGGCGTACGATTAATCCTCCAAGCCCCACAGTAACATTGGGGATGAATAAGCATTATCTTTGTACCTGATGTATATTATTGTGTAAATGTCTTACTTCTGGCAAAGATTAATTGTAAATGACCTTTTTATTGGATTACTCCTATACTGAGCTAGTAAGTTTTTAGCTAATAAAGAAAGAGATACTATAGCAAATTTGGAAAAGCATACAAAGGTATAATACAATACTTGCATAATTCTTGGTATCTGGTTTACGATAAATCTTAGACTAAAAATATAACCCTTTTAGGTCTAATCTATAGTTTTCTTGCTACTGTGTCTCCACTTCCTACTCAAATTTACGATTAAACCGCGAGAAGATCAGGACCTAAGATGACATGCGACGGATGAGCTGTGCTGTGCCCTCAGCACCATACGCCAGCAACGATTACACTGGCCGGGAGGTTGATTGTCTGTGCCATACTCTGTACAGGGGGTTGATAAAAAAAAAAAGAAAGAAAGAAAAAGACAGAAGCCCAAATTCAAAGAAGCTAAAAAGATGTCTTACGTACGCATCGCCGCTCTAATATTGCCAAAAACCGGCCCGAGTGGAATGTTTTTTTTTGGGACGGTCCACTGTCAACTAACTGGGCAAAGTTTGGAACCATCAGCCCCACGAGGATGCAATCAGCGAGCCAAGGCCCTCATCAGTGCGCGTCACCAACGGGATCCCCAGGATGGAGCTTGGCTGCTTGGGAAAAGTGTGGGCCTCAGCTTAATCGGCAGTATTGCGTATCCTCTGCTCTTTGGGAACAGACCCGACTTACCCGAGCAAGACGGTGTGCCTAAGACATTGGTTCGACCGACGCTAAGTCCAGCCCTAGCTGTGATAACATGGAGTCAGCCTACGCGTCCAATTTCTCTCCAGGTATACTGTACAGGCAGCTCATCGTATTTTTGTTGTATTGTGATCCTATAGTAATTTGTAGATTCTAGTAGGGTACTAGCCCAGATTCCCTAGATCTTCCTTCCTTCTTTAGTTTCTTTGTTTTTAGAATTTCTATTTCTTTATATATTATTTTATATTATTAAGCTAATTACTATATATTTTTAGATTTTCTAAGAATATTTTTTATAAGAATTTAAGCTAATTTTAAATTATATATTAAAATATTAAAATATTAATTTTATTAGTTTTTATTATTATTTAATAAAATTAATATTATTATAATTAAAAAATAAATTTTAAAATAATTTAAGCTTTTATAAAATAAGCTTAAATTTAATTTTAATAATTAGATTATTATTTAAATATATTTTATTTTAAATATTACTATTTATATACTATATTTTTACTATTTATATACTAAAATCAATTTTACTAGGGTTTAGCTAGTATACCTAGGGTTTAACTAGTATTTCCTATCTATATATATACTAAAGTTACCTATCTTAAGATAACCTTTTACTATAATTTCATAGCCCTTATAAGGCAGCTACCCTTTAAAGCTAAGTATATAAAGAACCTAATTATAAGCTAAGCTTAAAAAGGTAATAGCTATATTATAAGGATCTCTAGTACTATTAATAAAATAATATAAAATATAGTCTATATAGCTAAAAATATAAGATTAGGGATCTATAAAGGGATAAGGCAAGGATAGCTAAGCCTATAGCTTATTAGCTAGGTAAGTAGTACCTTTTTTATTGACTAAGGAAGTTATCTTAGTAAATAGAATAGTAATTAAGTCTTAATATATTTATATTTAGGGAAATTATAAAGATATATTTTTTAAATAATTTAAGGGTAATTAGGCTTAAGCCTTTAAGCTAGGCTATTATTATTTTTATAAATTATTAATATATTTTATTTAGTAAATATTTTATTGTAAATTATATTAAAATTTAAGAGATTAAAGAATAAAAGGGAAATTAGGTAGATTTTGGTAGATTTTAGTATATAAATAATAAAAATATAGTATATAAGTAGTAATACTCTTTATTTTTTATTTTATTAATAAATTAATTATTAAATCTTTTAATATATATATTTATATATAAAATTAAATTTAAAAGAAATATTATTTTTATAAATAAAATAATATTAAAATATATTAATTTTAATTATTAAGAAAACTATCTTTTTATTATATTTTATTTCTATTAGAAAAAGCTTTAGAATTTTTATTTTATATTACCTTTAAGCTTCTAAGGTAATTATAAATATAAAGGTAATTATACTATAGGATTTAAAAGTCTAAAGGTTTAATATATTCCTTAGTATTACTATCTTATTAAGCTATCCCTCTCCTTAGGGGGATATAAATTACTTTTATACCTTGATACTGTATAGGCAGTTTGTAGATCAATTATGTCCACGCCGCCCATGAGTGCTCGCGCGATGCCCATTTGCTCACTTCATCGTCCTCTTGGGGAGCATGTCATGTCTGCCCCGCTGATATCCTGACTTTGTCATGGCCTTCCCGAGGACAAACTTGCGACCGGTGGCCCAAATCGTGCCAGCGGTCGTCTTTATTTCCCTGTTGCTTCTTTTCGGCTTCCAGTATTACCATCTGGTACACCTAAATCCCCAAGCTATCAAAACCGAGACGCCGAATCGAGCCGGTAATCCCAACAACCCCACGGTCCAAAACCTGCAACCCATTGCACTTGGCGCCCGGTATTTTCTCGACTATCCCCTGTCGCCGCCCTATAAAGACATCTTTGGCGAGCTTGGCCAGCGTGCTCGATTGGTTAGGTCGTGGATTGAGGAACTCCAGGCGCAGGCCAACTCCAAAAAAGAGGCCCAGGTCGCCGAACTTGTTGAACAAGTTGTAGTCTCGCTATTTCCTTATCTCAACCCATTAAGCCATGCCAATTCGGAATACTCACCTCCCCTGTCCGATATTCGAAATCGACTCCGTCTTCCGACAAACGGCACGGCCTCGCCAACGGCCGGAATTGTAATCCCAGCGGGTGACAAGAATCTACGCTTTGCCTGTCATCTTATCACATCCTTGACCCGCATCCACAAGACGAAGCTCCCGATCCAGGTCGTCCATGCAGGAGACAAGGACCTGTCGACAGAAGGGCGCCAGAAGCTTCAGGCCGCCGCTGGAGATGGAAAGGAGATTGAGCTACTGGATGTGCTTTCAGTGTTCGATGATAGCACCCTTCAATTAGCCAAGGGAGGATGGGCAATCAAGCCATTTGCTGCTTTGGCGAGCCGATTTGACGAGGTTATCCTGCTCGACGCCGACACTGTCTTCTTCCAAGATCCCCAAGAGCTCCTGCGACAGGACCGATATATCGAAACGGGCGTCCTTCTGTTCCACGATCGATTACTTTGGAAAAATGGATTTGCTGAGCGACAGGATTGGTGGCATGAACAACTTAAACACCCTAGCAAAGAGACTGAAAAGTCGCTTGTTTGGACCGAGCGTTATTCTGAAGAGGGTGATTCAGGCCTGGTTGTTCTCAACAAGTCCCGACTTGAGGTCCTCATTGGCCTACTCCATGTAGGATGGCAGAACTCCTACGATGTCCGGGAGAATTGGACATACAAGATTACCTATGGTGACAAAGAGACCTGGTGGATAGGCTTTGAGGCAACAGAGTCAACCTATGCATTCTCCCCTCATTATGGTGGTATAGTTGGATGGTCAGAATCGCCCGAGGAGGTTGAAACTGAGGGTGACAAGCCGGGAAGCGACAACAAATTGGGCCAAGGGAAAAAGGGCGGAAAGGAGTCCAAAAAGGACGAAGTCCGTGTGTGCAGCTTTGTTATCGCCCACGTAGACCAAACCGAAAAGCCTCTCTGGTACAATGGCGGTCTACTCAAAAATAAGATTGTCAACCAGACGGAGTTTGAGGTCCCAACACATTGGATGATTGATCAAAGGTGGATCAAGGGCGCATCCAAGGACCGAATGAGTTGCATGGTCGGGACAAAGTCCCAAGAATTGACAAAAAAGGAGCGGGGTGTTTTAAGTCGTGCCATTGATCTCGCCAAAGAAGTTGACAAGCAATTGGGCTTGCTATAAATATAAATGCTTAGACGGCGTTCGGTAGGCCAGGGAAGGTTGTGGCCCTTAAATGAAGGCATGTGTATTAGTATATCATGGCGCAATGAGACATGCTTGTTCATACTTCATTTTGAGTAAATTATTATGCTTATTTTCCTACCAGCGAAATAGACATCGGTACCGACAACTCGGAACATGTTCGTACCCGCATTTTTGATGGCACAATTCCCTCTGGAACCTCTTTTACAAACTTGTTATCACAATCCATCGTATCATACATATACACCTGTCCAATATGCAACCAATTGTCTGGGTTATACTGCAGATAGCCTTTTTTGTGGCGTTCTTCACAATTGGCATCTTTCCTATGACTTGGGCCTACCAACCCAAAGACATCAGCGCATCGTCGCTGACTTGGTCGTCGGAAGGGCCAACCCCAAACTGGCCACTATACGTGGTAAATAAGGACTTATTCCGGCATGCTGCTTCTATTACTGACAAGGACGTTTCTCATATGGCTTGTTATAGCGAGGCCTTCATCTCGTGGGAGTTCCAGAATCTCCTAGTTGTCATGGCCAAATCAAATACTTCCTCAAAATGTAAATACTTATAACCCACAGTAATAGTCACGAGGGGTTCGCCTAAATTTATGTCGTTAAGATTTTTGCACATGGATATGCCCTGCTATCCTGAGTTTTGGAGGTTATGAGGAACTTAGCCAGGGCTTTCTCATTCGAATTTGCCCCTATAATTCAATGATAATGACTAGTACAAGGATGACTAACTAAGTATGAGCCTAAATGTCCTGCACCCAGTCAAATACTCCAATCGGCCATCCAAAATGACCATTGTGCTTTGTAGCGCAACGAGAACAAATGAGCTCATGGGCGGGACTGGGCCTCTTTGGTCCGTTGACAAGAACTTCAATCATGAAAGAAGCAGAATGAATTCCAGCGAAGAGGGCATTATGAACGAGGTCATCAAGCCCAGAATGTTTGCCACATCCATCACAGGTTACGCGATCGCCCGTCATGATGTTGCCGCGAGGAACCATAAGTTCCGATGCTTGAATCGACTCCGTTAGTTTGGTTTATAGGCATTTTGGAACCATAAGTAGATGAGGCCTTACCTTTGACGTCGAGCATTTGGGCAATGTGAGCCCACTCAGTCACTGTAAGGATCCATCGATATCCAATATCTTCACCATTCGGGCCTGTCAACTTCTCAGATGGTTCAGGCACGTCCATTGGGAGGTCATGAACCGGTAGGTTGACGAGGGTAGCCATTTGAGATCATAGATGCTAATAATTGGTTTTTGGATTTGTTTGATTGCCGTGTATTGCTCTCCAAGATGTGTGACAGACTCCAAACGAACGGGATATTACCACCTTTAAATAGCCATAAAGACATAGATCAACAAGTGATTAGCAATTCAACGATTAAGGGCCAGACACAATTCCTTTTTCGTCGTTACGGCCACGAGAATCAGCTGATATGGCCATCAATAATAATAACTTACCCAATAGAATGCATGCGAGAATGCACAATATCCCTTTCAGGATGCGAAAGCAGCATCATACTCTTGCTCCCCAATTTACCGCCTAGTACGTGGCGAGGTAAGCGTTCCATAGTTCATCAATAGACCCGGATTATGTTACGCATGGCGTTAGATCAACGACGTGACGCACGCCACTATTTATATATGGCTTAAAGATATGGCTGTATCATTAGCTAAAACTTTAACTCGGTGTGTATCTGGATGCTGGCTCTGCAAATTGGATTTGATGCGCGAAGCGGAATTCAGTAACGAAAAATATTAAAACTATGGACAAAAATCTTGTCGAGATCTAGCCATCTTGCGGGGTTCTATGTTGCTGTCGTGATTGGAGTAAGGTCTCAAGGGGTACAACACAGCATTTAGGTAGATTGGGGAAAGTATGGAATCGTCAGCTGTGGCGGCAGAGTCCCTAGCTGATCCGAGACATTCCACGTTGGTGTATGTAAAACCTTAGCCGCGTGCTATCTGAAGCGCCATCAATATCTTGCCATGCGCGTATTGTCGCTAGCCTATGTGAAAGGGATCAAAAGGGCTGTGGATGAGCCGCTAGGCCATATGCGAACGACTACAAGAGGGGGTTCCAGGCAAGCCGCTGTAGGTCGCGGGCTTGCAGCACCTTGGCAGCAGCATTTGTATCGCCACTATCCTCTGGCGATGTGCTCCAATCTTTGGCATCTCCCCCAGCTGATTGGCAGAAGGTTAACCTCGGATTGGGCTGCAGCAGCCCAAAACACCACCATACATAGTGAGGTCAGGCTTGTTATGGAGAGGAGGTGGGGAAATATCGACAAGGTTGTCCTGGTCCATGTTTGGATTGAGACTGAGGACGAGGCTCGCCAGCCAGCCACACTTCTTGGCGTTCACATTCTTGGAGAATTAGGAATGCGTTTTGCTAGATATAATCTCTAAATGACCACCACGCAAGCCACTTTATCCAGGCAGCAAATCCCAACCCATCGTCATTATTGAAATAGTCAGCTTCAGGGAATCATACGTTCAGCCGGTGCCAGGTTTAAGAATCCCGTGGTCCATGCCACCCACTTGATGGCGGCATTCCGAATTGGCCTTCTGCTATCGAGTCTAGTCTCTTTGATGAAACCTAGAGTTTCCTTTAGAGAATAATACCCACTGAACTAGCTCATTGACGGAATTATCTCTCTTTATGTCTACATAATCTATTTCATTTCATACTGTCAGGTTACTATACTCGGCCTGGATCATAAAGTTCTCGGCTTCCAGTTAATAATAAGACCTAAGCTAAGGATCCTTCTGTGTCAACCAAATTTAATCCACGGCAAAATTGCATCTAACTGTAGCGGCTGTTTGGCTATCATTGCTGTCATTCACATCTAGAGGTGTGCCTTTTTGTGATAATGGACAGTCATGTCATATCTCAAGCTCATTGCTACCTGTTAATCTGATTAGAAATGGAGTTTCTTTCGTCTTTTTTATTTCCTCAACGTACCTCACGAAGCTCATTAGAGATTTTCTGGTCCTCAGTTGCCTTTCTGAGTAGCGCAAAAAACTCATCTTCACGAATAGTTGTGTCAGGATCTTTCAACCATAAGCGCTTGAAGTTTTCTGTTGAGATTGGGTCGACAATGTTGCGGTATATCTCAGACCGAACCTCGGAATACTTATCTAGGATGCTGTCATCAGCAAGTTCCTTACAAAGGCCGACTAGGGCATCCTGAAGGCTGCCAACATCAGCAATTCCTCCAGTGAGTCCAAGACCTCCGCTGCAACGGAGATAAGGCGTACCCACGGTCAACTCCTTGCACAAAGGCTTAAGTGTGGGAGATTAGGGGCACACTAACAATGGGTTGCAGAGATGTGCTGCATCTCCGGCGAGTAGGAATCGTCCAGAGCGTAAGCTCTTGGCGAGTCTCTGGTGCATTCGGTAAGGACCAACGTTTGTAACCCTGTAGTCGGAGGGATTTGGCTGCCCGGGTAAAATCTCTTTATAGCGCATTGGAAGACGTTTGGTATACTCTTCTGTCGTCAACCCGGGTACATCCCCATATGTTACACGCCAGAGACCATCCGTAGATATCTTGGCCGCCATATACCAGTCTTTGGGGTGTACGATGAAGTTGGCATCATCGTAACCGAATTTCTCGAAAGGATAATAGGCCTAGGATATGGTTACAGGAGGTTAACATGAGGATTGCTCTTAGGATCAGCAACAAAAGAGGAGAGCAAAGTATGCTTACATTGGTCGCAATAATCTGCTCATCCCAGGTAGTGCCCGGAAATTCCCCTTCACCAAATAGTGACTTTCTAATCTGGCTGTTTGCTCCATCGCATCCAACAATGTAGTCTGCCTCGAGTCTCTTGACTTCACCTGAGGGCACCATGACATCTACCCACGCCTTGTCGCTTGACTGACCAATCTCGGGCGTCACCTTGTGCTGCATCAAAATTTGGCTTCCATGCGCAGTGGCTTCTTCGTACAAGATGCGAATCACGCGATCCAGCTCAAGGCACACGATGCGGTGCATGCTCGACTCGGGCAAATGGCTATGATCATGCTTGACGATGCATGTACCATTTTTCTTGCGCCAACTATGGGCGTCTGGGTGAAAGCCCAGCGCCGAAATTTTCTCAAGAACCCCCGCACGCTCTAGCTCATACTTGGCAGGGCTGCCATAGTGACAAGCGCGCGGCTGATCATCGAGCTTGTTAGAGGCTTCAAGGACTTGAGTTTGGATGCCCTGCTTCTGGAGAAACACGGCAAGAAGAAGGCCGCATGGGCCGGCACCAACAATGATGATCTGCGGGTATTGAAGACATTAGCACTTAGTTGTATGGAATTCTGGCCGAAGAGACCCCCCCTGTATGCATAGTATACGGATAGATCCGTAATCATGTCGTGTCCTCGACGCATTGGATGAGATAGGATTTAAGGTTACCCGTTGGCATTGTGGGGCTTGACCGCCCGCCAACCTCTACAAGGTTGGTCACAAAAATGCAATATAGCTATATTAATCTAATATAATAGACCTAGCCTTATATAAGCTATAAAATTAACTATTTTTTAATCACAAGCTTTTAGACTCCTATTTATAGTCATTTTTTAGTCTAAAAATATATAAATAATAGATTTTAAAAGCTATAGAATAACTAAAAATAAATATATTAATAAAAACTATAGAAATTATATTTTTTAAGCTTAATTAAGCTACCTAGCTT
>PGGA01000017.1:1182163-1238895 GCA_004380915.1 Calonectria pseudonaviculata
AATAGATTTTAAAAGCTATAGAATAACTAAAAATAAATATATTAATAAAAACTATAGAAATTATATTTTTTAAGCTTAATTAAGCTACCTAGCTTAAGGGGCCTACTTTTAGCTATTATATTTAACTTTATTAATTATATATTCCTTTTAATCCTCCCCTTACCTATTAATTATATATTTACTTTAAGGCCCTTATAACTCTTTTATAATTACTCTCTTTTAATATTATAATAAATAAATATAATATTATAATATTATTATTATTAGTATTATTAAGAAGCTTAAAAGGTAATATAAATAATAATAAGATTATCCCTAAAAGTATTTCTAATATAAGAATTATCTTATTCTTAAGTTTCTTAAGCTTAATAAGCTTTATATTATTATTATTATTATCCTAAAAAGCCCTTATATTTATAAAATAAATCTTATTATTATTATTAAGCTAAATATTCTAATTTATTATAATAATTAATCTTAGGGCTTAAGTAGCTTATTTTTAGGCTTTATAAAAGGAAAAGATAGGTTTTTAGCTAAAGTAATTATTATATACCTTTTAATTTATTTTTAAGGATAAATATTAGTTTTTATTATTATTTTTAATAAGCTATTAATTAAAGGTTAGCTTAAGTAATAATATATTTCTTAGGAATACTTTTATTATTCTTTATATTATTTTAAAAATAATTTTTTTTTATAGTAAGCTTTTTAATTAATTATAATTATATATATTATTTCTTTTTTATTATTACCTTTAATAAAGCTTAGTATTAAGCCTAAATATTAAAAAGGCTTATATTTATAATAAACTTATTAATAAGCTTTATATAATAATTAAGTTTTTATTTTTTATTATAATTTTTTATTTTATTAAATTAATTTATTATAAATAATTAATATTATTAATATATTATTATAGCTTTTATAATAACTTTACTAATATTATTAATAGCCTCTAAGGTAAATAAGCTTATTATATATTAATATCTTTTATAAATATAATTAATTTATATTTAGATATTCTTAAAATAAGTTTTTAATAATAATAATTTTAAAATAAAAAAATAAATAGATTTTTATTATTATTATTATTTAATAATAATATAATTAATTATAAGTATTATATTAATTAGCTAAATATTAGCTTTTTTAAATCTTAATATAATATTATACCTTTTAAAGCTTATTTTATAGATTATAATAAAAGTAATAATAAACTATTAATAATTAAATATTAGATTATCTTTTTATATTAATTTTTAAAGCTCCTTTTAATATATATTTTTAAGAAATTAAAATATATTAATATTAAAAAGCTAAGTAAAATATATTAAATATAAAAATAAAATATAAATAATAATATTAAAGTAAATATAATAATAAATAAATTTATATAATAAATAGCTAAAAAAGCTATTAATAATAAAAAGGTAATAAATTTTATTCTTTTTATTATAAATAATAAAAAGAGCTTTATATTAAATATTAAATAATAAGAGATTATAAAGCTATTTATTATAATTAAATTAATCTATAAATAATACCTCCTATTATTATATTTTAATAAAGGCTCTTTAGGAATATATATTAAACTTATAAAGTTATTCTAAGGTAATTTACTAATTATTAAAGCTAATATTTAATTATATAAATTATATACTTAAAATATTATTAATATTACTCTAAGATTTAATTAGTAATACCTTAAATATTAGCTATAAAAAAATACTATTCCTAATAATATTTCTTATTCCTATTTATATATAGAACTTATAATTAGCTAAATTAAAGATATTAGGATAATTTATTTATATTAAATATATTATAAAAACCTTAATATATTCCTAAAGATAGCTAATTTAAATACTATATTTATTCTTATTCTAATACTTTAAGGAGCTAATATTATAATTAGAAATAATATTCTAAAGATTAAAAAAGAGGATATTAATATTTTCTATATTAGATAATTTAAATAATTTATAGGCCTTATTTATAGCCTTAAGAAAGGTCTTTTAAAGTTCTAAGTAATATTTATAAAAATAAATATATTATATCTTTAAGAAATAAGGCTTTTTATTACTTTTTTAATAAATTAAGTCTTTTATAATATCTTTAATTTAGTATTTTTTAGTTAAAAAGCTAGATCTTTTAAGCTAAATAATATAAATAATAAGGCTAATATCTTTATTAATTAATAAATAACTTAGGTAATTATAAGGATATATAGAAATAGTAAAAATTAAAAAAAAAGACTATAATATATTAAATTATTAATTTAATTATATTAAATTAAGCTATTAAAATCCTATATAAAAATAATATTTTATTAGCTTTTATTATACTTTTTATATTATAAAATATATTTAAATATTATATTATAAGTATATTTTATATTAATTTAGCCTAAGCCTTTTTTAGTATTTTCTTTACTTTTATAAAATACTTAGAATTTTATTAAATATAAAGTATTTTATTATTATATAAATTCTACTTAAAAATATTTTATTTTAATATATTTTTATATAAGGTTTAGTAAGGCTAATATATAATCTATTATATTAGATTAATATAGCTATATTATATTTTTATAACCAACCTTGTAGAGGTTGGCGGGCAGTCAAGCCCCACAATGCCAACGGGTAATAGTGAATTTAGAAACCTAACTGATCCACCTACCTTCATTTGGTTCAGCTTTAATTGCTAATTTATGAATGTCGAATGCAGGTGCCTATTGTATTGGAAAAGGAAATGTTACGAACACAGGGCAGGTTTTTGCTGTCGAGCCCAAGAAAGTGAGATAATTGAAATAGCCAATCTAACCCACCCCGGCCAAGGATTATTATCTTGGCCGTATGCATGAGGGCGAACCCGACAATATCGGATGGGATAATGTGGGGTGTTTTACTGCCGAGCACGCCAAGGGTATAGATCATCATGACCCGATCCAAAATTGTGGAGGCGAGCAGGACCGAGGCAAAATAGATCCGGACAAGATGAGGGGAATTTCAACCCGCAAGTAGGGAGAAGTTACATCAACTCTGCGGCGGGGGTGGCAGCGACAGCATAGCAGCAAGGGTTTCATTCTCCGACAAGTGGAGGCATGCATGTTATAATTCATGCGCGCCGCTTTCAACAGCCCGATTCGGCACCGAGCGAGTAGATTTCATGCAAGGCTTTCTCGTTCTTGATAACGCCGCGAGATACAGTGGGGCTTTAAAAATTCCAAGGAGTTCCCAATTGTGCCTATCACTCTAACTATAATATATAATATTTAGTAAGTAATTTTATAGCTAAGTAAAGCTTAATTTCCTTATTAAATATATTAATAAACTAGTAAAAGAGATAAATTTATAATAATATAAAGTAAGATTTATTAAATTAGTTATAAAAATTAATAATAGCTTATAGCTAATTGCTAATATTAATATTAATATAGTAAGTTTGGAAATTCCTTGGAACTTTTGTTTTCTTACTATACCTCTTGGTGTGCAGAATCCACTGGTTTTTATTTTATTTTATCATTTAATGTATAGCCCATTCCATGACTTGTTTAGGTCAGCCCAAGACATGAATTGCAAACGTCTAATAGGCTCAATTTAACATACATCTAATTTTCCTTTGGGACCGTGCAACCTTTAGCTCGGCCGTATACCAATTCTGAATTGCGCGGATATCATATATCAAGAGATACTTCTTGGCCAAGGCTCCATTGTTCAACAATCGACCGACCCATTTCCCATGCTTTCTAGCTGTAGCTACAATTTTCTCCATAGCCCTGACAAACTCAGGCTCATCGCCTTTGCTGGAGCATAGCCAAAAATTGAAAGGGCGAGGTCATTAGGCCCTATAAATAGCATGTCTTTACCAAGGTCAGTAAAAAGCCAGAACAAATGTCAATATCAAGGTTTGAGCCACTTACCAACACCCTGCACCGCGCAAATCTCTTCGATGTTCTCAACACCCAACTTCGTCTCAATTTGCACCCAAGTAATAAGCGTTTCATTGGCCGTCTGCATGTACGTCGGGATATCAATTTCAAGTGAAAACTCATTAAAGCCTGAGCCCTGTCTCCTTAAGCCTTGAGGGGGAAACTTGGCATTCTGGACAACGGCCCTGACTTCCTCAGCCATGGTTATCATTGGCACGACAATGCCGTGCGCACCAGCGTCTAAAGAGCGTTTGATCAGATCCGCATGAGTCATTCTAATACGAACTAGTGGAGAGACACCCTGGGAAGCGATGGCGGCAATCGAATTATGCATGGCGTCGTCACTAATATGCCCGTGCTCGCAGTCGATGATAATGCCTTGGAGACCTGTGGGGGCCACGAGCTGAGCTGTGCGAACGGATGGCAAGCCAAGAAAAGTCATAATTAATCCTAACCTGTCGCAAAGGGTGTTTAGAAGTCGCAATTGCGGATTTTGAACGGTAGTTGTGAAGGCTGATGGGTATGGCATCTTGAGGTTTGGTTTAAGGACGTATTGAGTCGGGGTTTCTTGATTTGGCAGTTAATCCAGGCAATCAGCTGCCTGGGGAAAATTATCAACGAAAGAGTCAGAAATAGTACATTTAACATATACGGGGCTTGAAATTTGGATGAAATCTTAACAGATTTGATGTTGACATCACAGCGTATCCCATGCATGCTGGGGAATTGCCTTTGTTGCCAACAACTCGGCGAAACACCTGGTTACCGAGTCAGGAGAATTGAAGCCGGTAGTAGTCATCGAGGTTTCTGACACTAGGATGGCGCGCTGGAGCTTGGCTACGATTTATTGTGCAAATTCTTTGATTGTGATTGATAATATCAGTTTATGTGTGAAGAGCTCAGGCTTTGCCCAGGCTGACTAAGGAAGGGAAGTAGTAGTAAGAACCTTGCTTAAGGTAAAACTCTACTCTTAGACCTACTAGAGAAAGGGGATATATAGAGTAGTAAAATAAAAATAGAACTATAGCTTATTAAGTTAATAAATATTATTATTAATACCTAGTAATAGTAATCTTAGGGCTAATTTTTTATATTTTATTAACTTTTTTCTTTAAAAAGAATTAAAAGTAAAAAAAAATTATTATAGATTATAATTTATTTTAAGGATAAATAAGATTAAATAATTAAGTAGAGCTTATAATTATATTAAATAAATTATAATATATATTAAAAGGGTTTAAAATAGAGATAATTATTTTATAATAAATAATTATAAAATAAATAATATTTTTTTATAACTAAGAAATAAAATTAGCTTAGTTATAATAATAATAATAAAATATATTATTAATATATTAAAAAAAATAAGAAAAAAATAAATCCTAATTATACTAAGAATAAAAGTATTCTTAATAAAAACTATTATTAATTAGTAAATAATATAATAATAATAAGAAGATATTCTTAGTATAGAAAAAGATAATAATATATAGGTTAATTATAAATAAAGAGTTTATTAGAAACTATAAAAACTAATAAATATATATATAGAAAAACTTAAATAAAGAGTACTAAGGTAAAATTATAATCTTTTATAAAAAAGGAGGCTAGGAAAGGGAATATAATCTAACTAAATTCCTAGAATATATTAACTTCCTTTATACTAATTTATATAAATAAGAAATAGCCTAAGTAGATCTTAAATAAATAGAATAAGTAGAAAATAAGATTTTTATATTATTCTATATATATTTTAAATAAAAACTAGCCCTAATAGAAGGACTATATTAAAATAATATAATTAAGCTATTATAGCTTAGAAGAGTACTTTCTAAGAAACTAAGAGAATTTAGTTTAAGCTAAAAAATCCTAAGAAATAATTATAATATAATAATAATCTTATACTAAAGTCTTATAATAAAACTAAAAGCCTATAATCTAAAGAAATAATATAAAGTATAATAAATATATAAAGGATATCATATTATATTTTTATTATAATATAATCCTATAGTAATTTATAGATTCTAGTAGGGTATTAGTCTAGATTCCCTAGACTTTCCTTCCTTTATTAGTTCCTTTTTTTTATATTTATTTTATTCTAAATTTAATTATTTATATTAAATTATTAAGCTACTTATTATTATTATTTATATTCTTTATAAATCTCTTTTAAGAATTATTTAAGCTAAGTCTTTTTTTTATAAATAACTAATAATTTAATATTAGCTTTAATATATCTTATTATTAAATAATAAATTTAATATTATTACTATTAAGGCCTTTTTTCTTAAGTAGCTTATACTCCTAAAAAAATAAGCTTAATCTTATTCTTAGAATATATAATACTTTAATATTATAAAAGGTAGATTTCCTTATTAAGGTAATATTTATTTATTATAATAAATTAGATATTAGTAATTTAAATTTCTTAATATATATATTTATATATAAAGTTAGATTTAGAAGGGGTATTACTTTTATAGATAAGGTAATATTAGAATATAGATATTTTAATTAATATTATTTATAGGTATATTTATAGGTATATTTATAGGTATATTAAAATATATTAATTCTAGCTATTAGGAAAGCTATTTTTTTTATTATATTTTATTTCTATTAAAAAAAGTTTTATAATTTTTATTTTATATTGCCTTTAGGCTTCTAAGGTAATTATAGGTATAAAAGTAATTATATTATAGGATTTAAAAGTCTAAAGATTTAATATGCTTCTTAGTATTACTACCTTGTTAAGCTATCCCTCTCCTTAGGGGGATATAAATCACTTTTATACCTTAATATAAAGGATATATATCCTTCTAGCCTATAAAGAACTTAAATAGAAATACTATAATAATAAGGATTAATATAATAAGAATAAATAAGCCCTAGAACCTATATAAAAAGAAAAAGAAATAATGATAAAAGAACCAGCCTAATCTAAAGAGACTAAAGTAATAAAACTCTACCCTAAATATAAAATAAGCCTAATAGATATTATAATAAATAATAAATAAAAGAAAATAAAAAGATCTATACTTATATTATAAAAGTAATATATATAGGATTAGAGGATATAAATTACTATATACTATATAATTCTTAATATTTAATAAAGTCTATATAAATAGAACAAAAGATTCTAAATTATAAAAAGATAATAAAAAGGGAAAAGACTAATTCCTATACTAAGCCTTACCTAAGAGTAAAATAGAATAATAGTAGAATAGAATAATATATAATTAGTAATATTAAAGGAAGAAATAAAGAATATAAAGGCTAAAATAGATAAGCTATTCTTTATAATACCTATATTCTTTAATTAAATAAAATTCTTTAATATATAATTTAGTAATAATTATAATTACTATATTATAATAAATAAATAAATAGCCTAATAATTAGAACTAGAGCTAATATAGCTATTTTATCTATATATACTAAGTATAGCCCTAAGATTTAAAGATAATTATAAAATTATATATATAGCTAGGATAATTATTAACTTAGATAATTAATATACCTTAGTATTATTTTATATTATCCTAAGGCTAACTAAGAATATAATATTAAGAATACTATAAATATAATATAAAGAAATAATATTAAATATAGCTAAGGGATATATAAGTATTAAAATAATAAAAAAGCTAAAAATTAAAGACAATAATATAAAACTAAAAGGAATAAATATTACTATAATTATAGGATTAATATACTTAGCCCTAACTTAATAAAATTAAAAGATATCTAAAAAAGGATATTAATTCCTTATAATAAATATCTATAAAATAAATATAATATTAAAATACTAATTACTAACTATTAAAAAAATATTATTAGATATTAAGTTATTACCTAAACTCTAGGGACTAAAAGATCTCTTTAAAAAGAACTAAGTATTAGCCTTATTATTATACTAAGGGAACCTTAACTATTATATCTAATTAAAAAAAATAATAAAAGAAATAATCCTAAACTATCCTAGGAGCCTTTATATAATATACTAAGAGATTACCTACTAAAAGTTAAGAAATAAATTACTAAATTAATAGATAAGGGATAGATCTAAGCTAGCTTATTATTAGCAACTATACCTATCCTTCTAGTAAAGAAACTAAGGGATAAATAGTATTTTTATATAGATTACTAAGTATTAAATAAGATAATAGCCTAAGATTACTATCTATTTCCCTTAATTAAGAAAATATTATAATTATTCTTAAAGGCCTATTAATTTACTAAGGTAAATATATAATCTATATTTTACTAAATTAGAATAATAAAGGGAAAAAAATACCTTATTACTTTCTAAACTTAGTTTAGTTTATTTAAGTAATTAATATACCTATTTAGGTTAATAAGAGCACTAATAACCTTCTAAAAATATATTAATAAGACTCTAGGAAATATACTAAAAGACTTTATAATAGCTTATTTAAATAATATTTTTATTTACTTAGAAGAATTAAGAAAAGATTACTTAAAGAAAATATAATTAATCTTTTAATACTTATAAAAAGTAAAATTAAATTTAAATATAAAGAAATATATATTTATAGTAATAAAGATTAAATACTTAGAATATATTATAAAAATAGAAAGAGAAATATAATTAAATCCTAAAAAGCTTTAAGCTATATAAGAATAAAAACCCCTAATAAAAGTAAAAGAAATATATAGCTTCTTAGATTTTATAAACTTTTATTAAGAATTTATCCTAGAATTCTTAAAAATAGTAAAGCTATTACTTTACCTTATAGGAAAAAAGATCCTATTTTAATAAAAAGATAAGAAAATAATAATATTTAAAAAGTTAAAAAGTATCTTTATCTTAGAATTAATATTAATATAATAGGATCTTATAAAAAAGATAGTAATAAAGGTAAATTATTTAAGTATAGCCCTAGGAAGCTATCTTTCCTAATTTAATAATTAAGGTATTTTATACCTAATAGTATATTACTTTATAAGACTAAGCCTAGCTTAGTATAATTATATTATATATAATAAGAAATTATTAATAATAATCTTATATTTAAATACTTAATTAGTAGAACTATAGAGTATATTAAGCCTATTTATAATTTTAATAAACTATAAGAACTTTATATATTTTACTAAGCTAAAGGAAATCTCTAAATAATAGGTAAAATAGGCAAAAAAACTTTCTAGGTTTAATTATAACCTATAATATAAACTAGGATTATAAGTAATATAATTAGATATCTTATTAAGAAGGGAATAAGATAATAATATAGAAAGCTTATATATAGGATAAGTGCTATAATCACTTAATATTAACTTTATAAAAATATAGGGCTTTATAGAAAATCTACAAGCTATTTTAATAGTAATAGTAGATAAGCTATTCTTACGGAATATATTATTCCTAGATAGCTACCTATAAAGGTTATAAGACTAAGCCCTTAAAAAAGATATAATATATATATATAAATAGATAGTAGTTAAGGAGGGTGTAAGAAGGTTCCTAAAAAAAGCCTAGATAAAGAAATAAATAGTAAATAGTAGGATTAATATATAAGGAGCTTTAACCTATAAAGGCTGCCTATAGTTACTAATATAAGAGCTATTAATTACTATAGTTATATAATATATATATAATTTCTTACTAGAAGAGTACTTAAGCTATAATATAATATTTAAGTTATTATAATAAGAATATTATTAGAATAGAATAATAAAAATAGTATAATAATTAGTAAATAATTATTTAATATATAAAGATACCTATATATTATAGAAAAAGTAATAAAGATTCCTATAATCTCTTTTTATATTAGACTAATATTAGAAGTAAATATTAATTAATTTTATAGTAAACTTACCAGCAAAAGAAAAGGGTAATCTATATTACTTAATAGTAATTATAGATTACCTTTTAAAATATATCTAGCTAAAGGTAATAATTATAATAGTAATAGAAGTATATATATATTAATTTTAAGATACTTAGTAATATTTCTATGGGTTTCCCTTATAAATTATTAGTAATTATAAATTAGACTAGGTAGGCTATTTTTAGAGTATATTATATAAATTAGTAAAAATAGTATAATTACTCTTTATAGTATATTACCTATAAATAAATAGAAATATAAAAAAAGCTAACTAAGAAATCTAAGTAATTTTATATATAGTTATTAACTTTATATAAATAGACTAAGTAGAATACCTACTATTATACTAATTAGTACTTAATAATAAAGACTTAATAATAATTAGTATAAGCCTAAATAGGTTATTAAATAGCTTTAATATATAAACTATATAATATAAGGAATATATAAAAAGAGGGTATATATTACTAAAAGGGTATATAATAGTGTTTCTAGATTATCTATATAAAAGAATAGATCTTATATAAGTAGCTATTACCTTTGTATAGTAAAGGTAATAGAAGGTAATAAATATATCCTAATACTTAGTAGAATAGTTCTAGGTTAGTAATATAATATAATTAGCTTTATATTATATTAAAATAAACTATCTAAGCTAGAAATTAGATTAATAGTATATTAAATACTTTATAATAACTATCTTAATACTACTTATAATTACCTTAGATATACTATAAGGGATATATTCTATCTTTTATATAGATCTTATAAAGTATATAGTAATAGACCTACTCTTAATATAAATATTTATAAATATAAAGCTAAAATTAATCTAGGAGGAAGATTAGGAAAGTAATAATCTTATACTAAAATATCTAATAAATAAAGTACTTTATACTAAAAATACTCTTAGAAAAGGAAATAAATATATAGTACTAGTAAAATAAAAAGGGTTTAATAATATAATATAGGAGCTATTAAATAGCTTATATAATATAAAGGTATTAAATAAGTTTAAAGTAGAATAAGGGAATATTTAATTTAATAATAGCTTGGGCCTAAGAATATAGCTATTATAAAAGTAATTATATATATATAGAATTAATATAATAAATAGGCTAAGTATAGAAAGATAATAGTAATATTAAGGGCTATATATATAAAACTAATTATAAGAACCTAGCTCTTATAAGCCTATTTATAAAAAGGGGATATAAAAGTATTATTACTACATTTATCCTTATTTTCCTTATTCTTTTTATAAATTAAATCTATTATAGAATAATAAGAAGAAAATATAAAAAGAGTATAAATAAAAGAAAATAGATAGTAAGTAATAGAATAGCTAAAAGTAAAATAATTATAGGAAAAAGGGATAAAAGTCTATATACCTTAATTCTAAAGTAATTATAAAATATTTATAAAAGTATTATTATATTAATAATTTATTTAATTATAATAATATTTATTATTTTATATTTTATACTAAAGATTAAGGATTATCTCCTAGGTATTATATACTAAGTATATAATATTTTTAATAAAGTAAATTATTTAGTTTATTTAAGTAAAATTATAAGTATAATTAGCAAAAAAATTAAAAAGGTAAAGGAAAATAAAGAGCTATAAGCTAATATAAATAAGTACTAAAGTATTATTAGTAGTAAGAGAAGATAGGGTAAAGTAATTATAGCTTAAGGTAAGGGTATAAATAAACTAAATAATGCTAGGATTTATTTTAATAATAATAAGACTTTTATACTAAATTTACCTAAGATAAGAAAACTCCTAGGAAAAAAATAGTATATTAACTAGGAATAGTATTAGCTTTCTTATAGGTAAATTATAAAATATAATTATTATAAGTAATATATAAGTATAGGTTATATAAAATATAGTAAAGGGTAGGATTTATAATAAGAAGGTATTTAGCCTATGAATATAAGGAATATATATATTAATAAATAATATAAAAGTTATTATAATTATATTTATATTTTATATTATTATAAATAATAAATTAATTAATATATAGAATATATAAAATATTATTTTATTTTATAAGTAGGTTATTTTTATTATTAGAATTACTAAAGATTAGGTAAGATCTAAGGGTTTATTTATATTTTTATAATTAGGATTAAATAAGAAAATAAGGAATATAGAAACTATTTATATAAAAAGTCTTATTATTATAGTAATTATTATAATTATTATTAATAAAAAAAGAAAGGGATATAAAAGCCCTAGTAATAGTAAATATTATATATATAATTAATAAATAAAAAGATTATAAAAAAATAATACCTTATTAGTAAAGAAATATTAATATAAAAAAAAGTAGGAAATAGTAAAAGCTTATATAATAAATAGAAAAGAGGGCTATAATATAAAAAAAGTAATAAGAAAAAATAAAAAAATAAAATAATAAGAAAAAGAATAAAATAAATATATATATATAATAAGAAAATAATTATAATATAAATTAAAAATAAACTAATATATAATAAATCTATATTAAGATTAATATATACCTTAGACCTATAATAAAAATTATATTATTATATAATAAATATAAATATTATAAATAATAAATACTAAAATATAATAAACTAAAAGAAAAAAAATATATAAAAAGCTTAGGCTTTACTTAGGCTAACTAAAAAAGAGAAATAATAATAAAAACCTTACTTAAGGTAAAACTTTACTTCTAGACCTACTAAAAAAAGGGGATATATAGAGTAGTAAGATAGAAGTAGAACTATAGCTTATTAAGTTAATAAATATCATTATCGACGCCTAGTAGCAGTAGCCCTAGGGCCAGTCCTTTACATTATGTTGGTAGCGGCATGTGGTGAGATGGCCTCTGCTGTACTGTGCAATGATTGCCACCCATTGTCTTGAGCCGGCTTCAAGCTAAATCGTCTTTGATTTCCTACCAGATCCCCCCCTGGAAAAAGCAGAGAATAAATCATCGGCTATTAAACTAGCTTTACTTGGTCCGGGCCGTGATACTCGGCGTCTCCTAACTCGTTTTAGGTTTTGCCGCCCGGCTGGGTCACTCGGCAAAATACCAATCGCTGGATACTAACACAGTGTCGGACGCTTTGGACTTCCTCAATCTACCAGGAGCTACATATAGGCCTCTGGCCCCTTTGAGACTGCCCCAAGATAGTCGGTCGTGCCAGTACCGTCAAACTAGGCCCCAAGACCGAGGGAGCCTCACCCACTGTGCATCTAATTACGCTGGTAATTGATGCGGTAACCACGAATGATCGCATTCCTGTCGTTACTAGTGGCTTGGAAGGCATATCATGCTGGGGCGACATCATCGCCAACGCAGCCTCGGCGAAAAATATTCGTGTGTCTGTCATTGACGGTATGAGCCGCGACATTGACGGAAGCCGGGATATCAGTTATCCTGTGTTTGGCCGTGGTGTCGCGATGATTAGTGCTCGCAACAGGTTGGTGCAGGCCGACTCCGGCACGCAGTTTGAGATGCGAGGCGTCAAGGTTAACCAGGATGATTATGTGATTGACGATAATTGCGGGACGGTTTTCGTCCCTGCCGAGCGGATTGAGGAAGTGCTAGACTTAGGTAAGCGCATCGACCGCCGCCAGAATAACATGGTTCAGGAAGCTCGAACTGGTCGCCCAATTTGATGCTATTGCAGCATCGTCCAATTCTATTAGAGAAGGGATTACTCGGGTTAGCAAGAGTAAACTTAAAAAGCGCACAGCCGAGGATGGCGAGTTGGTAGCTCTGTTCACTGATTCTGACACTCCCGGGGTGTCGGATGCCCTCGACAAACTCGGCATTCCGAGCCAGGCTTTCAATATTCTGCCTTTGACCAACTACCGAAAAACTACAGTTGGCCCAGCTTTCACGGCGCGTTACGTCCCAGCCAGCGATCAGCCCGGCAGTGTGGAGGATTTCATTGATGATGTGGCCATTGGTGACTCTGTGGTAATTGATAATGGTGGTCGCACGGACTGTACCGTTTGGGGAGATATCATGACGCAGTACGCTAGTCTGCGTAGTATTGCGGGAACTGTTATCGACGGCGTATGTTGTGATTGATTGAAGTGTTTAACGCCGGTAGATTCCTATAAGAGGACAAAGGGTGCCTTTCTGGAGCTATTTAAAAACGCTGCTGGCAATAGGAACAAAGGAAAACAGTCTATTTGTAGGGTCCATGCTCGTGGGTATAGCTCGTGGGTATAGCCCGGTGCCCTTGGCCGCTGGTATTAAACACCTGCACAGGCGTATGTCGTGATGTCGATCGTGCCATTAGCGACAACTACCCTATATTTACAGCTGGGCGATGGATGCGAACTGGCAAGGATCGGGTCCAAGTGGAAGGTGTCAATGAGTCCATTGGCGTGGGCAAGGTGCGGGTAAGCCCGCGAGATATCGTTGTTGTCGATGTGAATGGCGTAGTGATTGTACCATGGGATCGGGCCCGCGAAGTGGCTGCGATTGCAAAGAGCATCAAGAAGAGCTTGGAAGGCATCAGGAAAATAATATCTGCGGGGTCTACACCTGCTGACGCAAGAAAGAGACCAGGTTATCACATGTTACAGCGGAAGGGATAACTCCAACAGTTGTTTAAGATGGACAAAACGGATGATAGCCCCGAAATCAAGTATTACTTACTAGTCAGGGGAACGGAGGCAACAGTTAGTTTAGTATTCTCATCAAAAGGAGTCAATAATAAGTCAGCCGTTAGCCACCCGGTATATTAAAATTGCGATACTTCGATTTCTCAAAATTATCACAATTCAGTGTTGATATCTTATCCCAGTACAAGTCCCATACTACAAGTCCGTCGCCGACACCACAGCATCTTGTGGCATATAGACAAAACTATCCATTATCCTCTTCGCCATCAGTACAAATGAAAGTGTCTTAAAGGATAGTGCTATAGATAGAGGTGGAGATTCCGTCCCAACTGATATATGCATGACTCGGAGGTGATGAGCGATCCTGAGAACAGGAGAATCCAGGGCGCCTCCATCAAGTTATTGGGAAACCACAGAGCCCTTAACTCCACTACAAGTACCCAGGACCATAGAGCCAGCGCCAGCCATGCTATCGTGGTACATATTGTTGAGAAACAGGCGACCAGCAACATCTCTGTCTTTTGTAGGGCCATATGTAGGTGGTGGGTAGCACATCCTGTCATTTTAGCCCTTCTCAGACAGACGCCACTCTTGCATGGTAGCGCCTAAAAATCCATCTTGGTTGGCTGTGTTAAACTATGAGCCGCGCAGGCAGTAGTCGTATGTATGGGCCGATTTCAAATCCCAGGGCCGTCCGTAAGACACCAGCAGCGGCCAAGGGCATGTTTCAAGTGGCTTATGCTACAGCTGCAGCCTGTAAAAGCCGACAGAATACTCAAGATAAGAGTCTATCCAGCTCTCCCCAGCAGACCTCCACGGTTGGTTGGCTGTGGGCTCCCAGTAGTGGCCATCAAATGGCCTTCATAACTATCCTGAGTCGCAGCACCAATAGTAGATGCCAGCAAAGCAACAAGTGAAATAAAGAAGACAGGCCGACTTCCAAATGTTAGGGATAAAGGCAAGATTATCCAGTTACCTTGAATTGGGTTAGTGTGTGGGCGCCATCGATTCCAGCGTGAGGGAGAGCTGGTGTAAAAACGCTTACCTAACCCGATGCACAGAGACGGTACAGTTAACGGTTGCACAACTTGATCAGTGCTATAACATTGGGGGATATAAATTTGGAAGAAGACGCCCAGGATGGCTCTCAGGCCTCCCACTAGGGCTAAACCCATGATGGCTACAGCGAACTTGGGTCAGGATCAGGGACACATAGGATACGTTCAAGATATCAGGGACAATGACATATTTCAGATGCCAAAGTTTCACTCACAAAACCAGTAACAACATCTGATAACAACCCATTTCTCCCAGGTGCGAAAATTTAAGGGATCTTTGGCATCATCCGACGGCACAGGCAGCTTTCGGATATTGCCTTACTTGTCGACCAACAGCGCGTCGCCCTCAGCATGACTTGTCTTGCCCTCACCGAGAGGCAGGCTCTTGACTGTGATATATTCTAACTCAGCTGCGACCGGCTCCTTTGCTTCATTGTTGGAGGCCATTCCAGGCAGTTCCGTTTGGGCGGTCGGGGTAGTTGGATGAAGTGGCAAATCTCACAAAGTAGTTCACTCGTATCGGTTCAACCTCAAAATTTTGAACCTTTGAGATGAAGTGGGTAAGTAGACGAAACGGCCTTCACAATTTGCCATTATACTGTCGGCTCGGGAGAGCTTCTCAGACTCCAGGTCCAGGCTACTGTGGGGGGACACGGCCACCTGTCGTGGATGGCGGTTTGAATTGTATGGGGAAGCATTCAATACGGTGCTTTCATACTGTCCTGATTCTCAGCCGAACTGAAGAAGGGGCTGGCAACGGAGGTCGGGACATGAACCGAAGTCTTGGGGTTCGGACTTGGGATTTACACTTATGCTACATGGGGCCAGTGATATCGGCCCCGCTCGGTCGGCTGGCCCCAACACAGCGAGGTTTCAACAACACACGCGTTTCAATCCGAAGGGCCTACACTACTCGGGTCACTCAATTACTTCCCTTTCTTGGCTTTTGTGACACCATTACTTCCTCTCGCTATCTTTTGATGGTTAGCCGACGCTGAACTAGCAATCTTCTTTCTATCGACCGAAACTTAATGAATGAATGAATGCCCCATGATGGCATCATTGTAACAGAATTCTTCTTCTCGCCTAAGTCGCTCAGAGCCTCCATAAGTAACTAGATGGCTGTGGCACTTTACACGCCATTCATTTACAAGATTCCGCGAAAGCAGAAGACCATGACGATGTCTATTTCCCATTAGAATTCTCGCCCCATCTTGGTGAAGAGTTTTTGAGGAGCCTCAGTTTGCGAACTGACGGTTGGTTAGAAAAGGTGTCAAAAATCAAGGCGATGATTGTTTTTACATGAAATATGGGCATTCTCCAAATTCAGGTATTGTATTAATGACTATTCTATTTTCTACTATATTTGATCAATACGCTTGGTACCGGTTTAATGCCATACTCTCCTTTGTTGAATGTAAATTGAGGACAAGACATTCTAAGTACTAGATGTCACTTTTGCGCATTTATCATGTATAGGTGTACTGCACAATTATTTAAATACTTCGGTCGAGGTGAACCCAATTCAATTGTTGGTAAGAAAAGTCCGTTGCTTGGTGTTTTTGTAGCAAGTACGCTAACTGTTCTGGATATTTATGGTCTGGTGACTGGGAATCAGAACCATGACGACCACCGCTTTCTCGAATTTCACCAACAATACTACATCTACCATCTCCCAACTAGACCAATCCCATATCTCATGCAAGACGTTGGCTATTATGCAAAGTATGCTAGCAATATTGAGTTTTGTCTAGGGTAGCTCATGATAGATCAAGAACAACGGCTGAGCCAGGGTGTTTTTGCATTACGCCATGTATCCCCTTCGCTTTTCTAACTATCAAGAGTAACCTACGGGTCTGCTTCATTTTGCTTGCTTTATTTATTTATTCATTCATTCATTTATTTTTGTTCCTCCTTTATGACTTGCAGCATTACAGCGCGCTCAGAAGCCCCATCCAAGTATCCTTCACAAGCTTCCAATAACGTGTAGGATCGGCACGCGCGTGCGAAACATGGGGCGTGTTGCCAAAATTAATTTGATGCAACACAGAAAATCCCAAGCTCCTTGCACTATCGGCGTGGGACTCGACAGCGTGGGCTTCCACCAGCGGATCGATGGTGCTGTAGGCGTAGGACCTGCACGTCTCACGGATGCGTGCATGGTCATTGGCAGCGCGAGCCCATGAGCTCACCCAATCCTGTCCTCGGAGGACACGCACCCACACCCATAGACTCGAGCTCAGCAAGTGAGCAAAGGGCAGAGTGGCGAGGCGCTGCACCCATGCCCCCCGCGGGACGCCGTACATGACTGCCGAGGCCACCGACCAATACTCGTACCGACCAGGCGACGAGTCAAAGACGGTGGCGTGGAGCGGCAGCTGCTGGTCGTCTTCGCTACCAGTTTCGGCATAGACGTCGCGGAGGTTGTACGCTGTGGCGAGGCCGGTGTTGGAGAAGACGTGCAGCATGAGGGCTGGCTTCGAGTCGGTGGCCTGTGCGTGTGCATCTGCATTTGTGCCCGTGCCTAACACATTTCGAATTGCCGATGTCGCTGGCACTAGCTCTTCTCGCGCGGCAGGGATCCAGAAGAAGTGGCGCAGGAAAGACTTGACAACCAGAATGGTGGCGCAGGGGAACATCTCTTGGTAGCTTGCTACATATTTGGCAATGTGGCCGTCGTGCGCAAAAGCCCACGGAGCCAGGATGATAAGGCGCGGTCCGTCGTCTGTGGCCTGGCTACTGCTCGGCCCGGCGGCCGGGTTGTGGAGGAAGACCGAGGGCGAAAGCTGAACAGGCGGATTTGCGGCCATTGCGAGGAGAGTGCGGATAATAATAATAATAAGAGGGTGCAACTTTTATTTTTATGAATTATATTGGGCATGCGCCTTTTAAAAAGTCCTTGTGCGGGTGCGAGTTGCACAACTGCAACAGCCTATCCCCTGGTCCACTCACGCATGCATGCATCACGAATAGATGACCTCTATTTCACGCTTTCTTTCCTCTTTGCTTCGTCACCCCCCAATTCTGTCTACTCGTTGGTTCATGTTTATTACTAGACCGTGCGCCGCTTAGGGCTACCTTTCCTGCGATCACATCTGCATGCAAAGCCAACCGACAGGGTAAGGGAGAGAGAGAGAGAGCAGTAAGTGAATACGATGCTGTGTAACTAAACTAAACTAGACAAAATTTAGAGTCAAGGGACCTATCTGATTGTGATACAATGGGTTGTTCTGGAAAATTCCCCATCAGATCCTTCTCACCGCATCGTTCGTATACACAAACTCAATTACACCATCCCCTTGTCGGGCAAACCATCTCCACTTTGCCAAGTCTTGCAAGGCACGGTGTGTTGGCTCTAAAAGGGAAGGTGATGCTCGGCATCAGAGACAAAAATCGTTAATCCACTCTCCGGACTCCAGAGTGGTCTTCGGCTTCAACGGATTGTGGGGAGCTCATATCTCCAAGAGGATCTTCTCGTGTATCCGTATGCACTTTTGTCCGTGATGCATGTGAGAGCCCGTTGATCACCCAACCTGATTCGTAAGCTACTAGCAGACGGGGGCGATTGGTAGAGGACCGAGGTCCTTGGCAAGGATAACCGCTCGTCGAACAGCATTGACAGCCTGGTTGACTACATCCTTGGAGCTTGACGCGGAGCCCGAGCCCGGAACCTCGTGGCCACCCGGGTGAATGAATATAGAACGGAGCTCACCCCTACATAAGGCGCTGAACTCTCGTGCTAGGTGCGCATGCGGGTCGGAAGCGCCATAGATGTGGGCCGTGGGAAGATTAAGAATCTCACCCGCCTTGGCTGCCGGCAGGGGCGCCATGAAGCCCTCGCAGAGAACGTCAGGGTCGTAGGCTGCAGATCCGCCCGAGAGGAACACGGCGCACCGCACACCGGCGAGATCCCGTCGCTGGCGGTGCACCAGCCATGTGCCGGCCAATCCTACTGCCTGGCTGAAGGCGATGATGCCGTCGTATGGACCGTGTGTTTCAATGTAGTCGTCGAGATGGCGGACAGCCGAAAGAGCCGAGGCAGGCACATGTTCCTGGAAGTAGCTGAAGCCAGCCTCGTCGCCCGCGAGCATGTGCTTGATGTCTGGGGACTCTATTAGTGGACCATGCAAGACACGACGCTGATGAATCCGCTACAAACCCGGGTCAAGATCTGCAGACATGCTTCCTTCCACGAAGTCGTACTCATGACCCTCTCCTAGATCATATCGGATGGCGGCTAGAGCACGTGCATCATGTTAGTTCACAGACTAAAAACCCAAAGTACGCGTTTTTTATATGACGTGGAGCAAACCTGTTTGCATTTCGAAAATCTGCGACGTATTGAGTGTCTGAGAAATGAAATTGGGAGCGCACAACATACCTTCGAGTTTGTTCCTCGACCGTGAAGACTGCATGTTGCGGAATCCACATTAGTACTTATCGCGGTACCAAAAGCGAACTCGTAATTGATGAGTAGTAAAATGGGCCTCAGACGAACCAGAGAAAACGCATCTTGTCAAATCTGAGTAAATGAACTGTCTTTGAGGTTAGTGGCTCGTGGTAAATTTGGTCGAAGTCGCTTGGTGTATGGCAGAATCGGTGTCAAGGCGATCAAACAAAGGGCCAACATATCATTGTAGCCAATACACGGGATAAATAGACGTCAGAAATACCCTGGTCTGTTAAACATGTCAAAATATACTCTCAATCCTTACTCCGTAGAATGGACACAGCTTGGTGAGCCAAGAGAGTGGGAAAGAACCGTTTAGGGGCGGTCCACGCGAAACCTTCTTTTGAGACCCTAGCTCGTTTTACATACCCACTTGGGTATGGAATACCGAAACGTGTATTGGTTGCGCCAGTGTCTACGTATGCTGTGATGTGGTGCCGTCAACTTCATTTCCTGTTCCCGTGCGCGTAGGCATTACATTGGTGCGCGTGGCGACAAATATACGAACCGTAGGATAAACGACTTGCCCAGCTGTCGGGGGTTTGACACGGACCTTCTCAAATAGGTAAAGTACCCCGTGGACCAAACAAAAAAAAAACCTCCCCATTTTCCCTCTCTCATGACAAATGTTCACATCGGGTAATTGTCAAGCAACATGTATCCCCTGCAGGGGTCTCAAGATATACCATCATCATCCTGGTAAATCCAATGAATTCCTGTTCTGGTACGGAGGACCATTTCAAAAGCGCTGTCCCAAGCTAATGATGCCTCATCTCCTAATCCTGGTTAAATACTTCGGGGTACATAGGCAGCATCCATGTGATACTATACCAAGCACTGAAGTCCCTGTAATATTAGCAAAGGCGCAAGGGGGCAAAAAAAAAAATTTGCATCGCCTAAAGGGGCTATATTATAGTGTGCAATACAAAGGATTAGTTTCTCTGTTTGTATTTAATGTACTTTTTGGGATAAAAGGCAATGTGTGGCTTGGCGGCAGGACAAGACTTTTGAAATGGTCCTCCGTAGTATTGCTCCCGTAATTTTATTTTATTCGGCTTGTGCTCCATATGTTTGATCGGGGCCAGGGTCCTCCCCCCCCCAAAGAAACATGCTTGTTGTCAGGCTTTCCTATTAAGGTTTGTTGCGCTCCATAGTTATTTGGTGGGAGCTAGCACTTGGCGTCACGAATTTCTTTACTATTTGATGTCTCCTATATTTACTTGTATTGGGAACCAAGATTTAGCAACGCTGAAGCTCAAATAAATCTTTGGATGCTTCTTTCTAACATGAACTTAGGTCTCAATTAAGAGGGATTCGGCTTTCAATTTTGTTTCGTCACCCCCAAAGTCCAAGATGGGTTCCTTACCACACTCCAATGGGCCCATCTACAATGATGGTGGTGCTCTCCCTCCATTGGCTATCGTTGGCATGTCGTTTCGTTTCCCCCAAGATACCACAAACGCATCTCAGTTCTGGGAAATGATGGCAGAAAAGCGTTGTGCGTCTACTGAAGTGCCACCTGATCGGTTCAATGTCAATTCGCACTATCATCTAGATAGAAATCGCCTTGAGACTACGTCTGTACGTAATGCACACTTCATCACCGGTAATCTAGGAGCGTGGGATGCTCCATTCTTCAATATCACAGCTGCCGAGGCCGATTCCATGGACCCGGGTCAGCGTCTAACTCTTGAGACGGCTTTCCGCGCACTAGAGAATGCCGGCATGCCACTTGAGCGTGTGGCGGGAACAAAGACGTCTGTGTAGTAGGTGTCTTCATCTCCAAAGGACAAGCTCCATCAAGCGGCGCGATAGTTAACAATCTAAAAGCTCCGCCACGTTTATGCATGATTACGAAAACATGCAAAACAATGACCCTGATACACAAACCAAGTATCGAGGCACGGGCACGTCACCAAACATGCTCTCAAACCGTGTTAGCTGGTTCTTTGATTTTAGAGGGCCCAGTGGAAGCGTTGATACTGCTTGCTCCAGTAGCTTGCTTGCTCTCGACTTGGTCTGTCAGTCAATCTGGAGCGGCGACGCAGATATGGGCCTTGCTTGTGGCAATAATATAATACTAACGCCTTATACCACTATATCTCTGGATAACCTCGGGCTTCTAGGAAAAGACGGCCGCTGCTATAGTTTTGACCACAGAGCCAATGGCTATGCTCGTGGTGAAGGTGTTGGTGTTGTCGTGGTCAAGCCCGTGGCAGCTGCTCTTCGAGATGGCGACACAATCAGAGCAGTCATTAGGTCAACCTGCTCAAATCAAGATGGAAAAACGCCAGCCATCTCACAACCGAGTCGCGAGGCCCAGCTGGTTCTTATTCGAGATGCATACCGCAAGGCAGGCCTTGACATGGGATTTACGCGGTATTTTGAGGCCCATGGCACAGGTATGTAAAATTATATTCCACTTTCGTACAAAGGGGGATTCTGACGTATCAATGCTATCAGGAACACCCGTTGGTGACCCCATAGAGACAGGGTCTATAGGAACTGCATTCCGTAAATATAGATCCCAAGGGGATCCTTTATACGTGTAAGATGTCTTTCCTTTGATTTCAATGGAACATAAATGCTCAATGCACTTTTCTAGTGGTTCCGTCAAATCAAACATCGGTCATCTAGAGGGAGCAGCCGGTGTCGCGGGAGTGATCAAAGCGGTCCTTGCACTTGAAGCTGGTGTCATTCCTCCCCAGGCCAACTTTGAGAAGCTCAACTCTGCTATTGATACCGAGTTCCTTAATATTCAGGCAAGTACATCAAGTCTTCCCAGTGATGGCATACTAACATTTTGACTAGATCCCAAAAGACGCCGTCCCGTGGCCTACACATGGGCTCCGCCGAGCCTCTATTCAGTCTTTTGGCATTGGGGGTGCAAACAGTCACGCCGTTCTCGATGATGCCTATAATTTTCTCCTTCAGCGTGGATTGGTGGGAAACCACAACACTGTCCCGGTTCCACCTACCCTTCCCATCCATTTGGGCGAGGTATTAACTAATAGCTCATTGAACCATACATTAGCCCACGCCGTCTCCAACGGAGTCTCACATACCAATGACACGAATACTAATGGTGTGTATACAAATGTAGTGTCTATCGACGACATTCCTAGTGGCAGTCCTCACACTAATGGCGTGTCTGCCAATGGTGCTCATCCCAACGACAGCGAGCTGCCAGTTAATGGCGTAATCAAGTTTGCCGATGCGGATAAAGACAGCCAGGCACAGCTACTCGTATGGTCTACAGCTGACGACAGTGGTATGGAGCGAGTAGCATCAGCCTGGCAGAACCACCTTGCAAAAGTGCAACTCCCTAGCCACGCCACGGCCCAATATATTCAAAATCTTGCGTATACACTGGCCGCACGCCGCACACATTTCCCATATCGATCCTTTGCAGTTTCCAATGATACCGATGATCTTGGTGGAATATTAAAGAAGATCTCGAAGAAAGTGCGAGCAAATGTGGCGCCCAAGCTAGGATTTGTGTTTTCTGGTGTAGGTTCCAATATATCTTGCACAGTGCTCTACAAAGTCTCTAACCTGGGATTCAAAATTGCAGCAAGGAAGCCAGTGGTACGCCATGGGTCGCGAACTCTTCGACAGATATCCAATTTATCGCAATAGCCTCTTAGAAGCGGCCATGTTTCTACAAGGGCTCGGATGTCCCTGGGATGCAGTTGGTGAGTAATACAGACCCGAGCAGCTATGGCAAAACCATCCTAATATAATGCAGAGGAACTAATGCGAGACGAAACCTCGACAAATGTTAACAGCGCTGAGTATAGTCAGCCCTTGTGCACAATTGTCCAAGTAGCCCTTGTTGAGCTCTTAGAAAGCTTCGGACTGCGTCCTGCCAATGTTGTGGGCCACTCATCAGGCGAGATTGCAGCTGCGTAGGTGCTCCGAGACATAAGAATAAACTTGCGAATCTTCATTTGTTCGCAATACCAATGAAACAGCACTGACCGTTCAAACTGCAGTTATTCCGCTGGGGCCTTGTCGAGATACGCAGCTTGGAAAGTTGCCTATTTCCGTGGATTACTAGCTTCAAAGTTGACGGCCGACACAAGTAGCAACATTCAAGGCGCTATGATGGCGGTCGGACTGTCGGCCGATGAGGCGAGTGGATATCTACAGCAGGTAGCCGCTGAACTGGGCAAAGGGCGTCTTGTAGTTGCGTGTGTGAACAGCCCCGTAAATGTGACAGTTTCGGGTGATTCGACTCATATCGACCATCTCAAGACGCTGCTGGATGCTGCCCCAGATAAAATCTTTGCCAGAAGACTCAAGGTTGGAGTCGCCTATCACTCTTTCCAGATGCAAGTCGTAGCAGACGAATATCTGAAGCTAATCGGGGAACTCAGCGTGCCCTCCATGCCAAAGAACCGTCATCTACCAGCCATGGTCTCTTCGGTGACGGGGAAATGGATTGAGCGCGCTGATCTTGCTAAGGCCGAGTACTGGGTCCGCAATCTCGTGTCACCTGTTCTCTTTTCAGATGCATTCGCGACCATGTGCGCTGCTGCCGGCTCATCAAACTCCAGGAGAAAGCTTGACAGCAGCCATACGCGAAACGTCGCTCTCACTGAGCTAGTCGAAATTGGCCCGCACTCGGTAATGCAGGGCCCCTCGCGAGAGATTCTCCGTGAAATCGGCAAAGATAGCGCTGTCCGCTACCTCTCGGCTCTAATACGAAAGCAGTCAGCTGTCAGCACCGTAATCGATCTCGCTGGCCGTCTACATTGTTCCGGTTACCAGGTAAAGCTTGAAGAGGTCAACAACTCCAGGCTGGGTCTATCAAGACCCAAGAAAGCGCTTGTGACTCTACCCGAGTATCCGTTCAACCTCTCAAAGACTTACTGGGCTGAGAGTCGAACAAGCAAAGCTTACCGTTTCCGCAGGTTCCCGCGCCATGATCTTGTGGGTGCCCATGCTTTTGATTGGAATCCTCTTGAGGCCAGATGGCGTCACTTCATTCGGGTCTCAGACATGCCCTGGGTTGAGCACCACAAAATCAGCGGGACAACCCTCTATCCAGCTTCTGGTATGTTGGTCATGGCCATAGAAGCGGGCCGACAGCTTGCAGATTCTGAAAAGAAACTGGAAGGCTTCGTTTTTCGCAATGTGAAATTCCACTCAGCGCTCAACATTCCAGATGGTTCTGGGACAGTTGAGGTAAATCTACACATGCGACCTCGCAGGGACATCAATGAGAAAGACGCCGGTTGGTATGACTTCCGGATATACAAGCATGACCCCACGAGCAAAAATTTTGAAGAAGGCGAATGGAGAGAGAACTGCAACGGTTCAATTCAGTTGGTATATAAGGACGAGTCCGATAAAGATTTCGATGACGAGATGGGCTTGATCAATGAGGAACGCGCCTGGAAGGACTCGAGGCTGAATCGTTTCTCTGAAGTGAAAAGAAAGTGCACACAAACGACTGAGCCAAAGCAGCTGTATGATTTGCTCGCCACGAGCGGGTACAATTACGGTCCGTCGTTCCAAGCCATCACCCACATTACCCATAACGGTACCGACTCGGCAGTGGCCACTGTTCGGACGTATCGGTGGGCGCGTCAGTTCGAAGGGGTTGATCCGGGTTCTGAACACATTGTGCACCCAACCACCCTTGATACCATTCTGCACACCATGATGGCTGTATATACCAACGGTGGAACCAAGGAAATCGCTACTACCATTCCAACATTTGTTGACCGTATTTGGATCTCGGCTCAAGGCGGGTTAAGTGCTCCCAATAACGACGCTGTCACGGTACAGACAACCGGGCGTTCCAGTGGCCTTCGCGTGTCCGAGTCCTCTTTGCTTGTGCTGAACGCCGAAGGCACCGAGGTGCTCATTGATATCGAAAACTTCCAAACCACGGCCGTGGCAGGTGATGGCGGGGCAGACGCAGAAAACCAGCAGCAACAGGCCAAGCCAGCCTATACTGTAGACTGGAAGCCAGATCCCAGCCTACTGTCCACATCCCAGCTCCAAGCGTTCTGTGATGAATCTGCTGTGGACTTCCGCCCAGAACCGATAGAGTTGCATGCCGAGCTAAACATCTTGATCATGGCCACTATTAAGCGCACACTTGAGGATTTAGAAGACAATCTAGGACTTGACAGTTTTAAGAGAAAGTACTATGACTGGATGCAGAGAAGTATAGATTCCCTCGACGCCAAAACACGAGCTAAGCTCGACGACGATGTCTTCCTTTCGTCATTGACCAGAAAGCTGGCTTCGGGCAACAATCGGGCACAGTTTTACCAAGAATTAGCACAAAACCACACTGAGCTGCTAGTCAACTCTCAAAGCGCTATTGAGCTATTCACTGATCGAGGTATTCTTACAGAGTACTACAGCGAGGTTGTATGTGTCAACTAGTCTTTTCTTCGGTAACCTTTCATTGTAAACATTTCCATGGCTAACAATCTCTTTTAGATCCAATCTCCCTCCAACTCGCCTCTCCACGCCCTTGTCGATATCATAGCGCACAAAAATGCCAATCTTCGAATAATTGAATTTGACGCAGGTTCGGGATCCATGACCGACCAGATGTTGAATGTCCTCACCACTCGCGAAGCTGGAGCAGAGCCAAGCGTTGTGCCACGTTACACCCGCTACGACTTTACCGATCCTTCACCCGATGCTCTCTTGGCCGCCAAGGAAAAGTATCGTGACCAAGGCACACGCTTCCAATTTGCTCATCTGGAAATCCAGAGCTTCCAACCCGGTACCTATGATATCGTGGTGGTTTCCAGAGTGCGTATTTCTCCTTTGCTCTATGCCTTAGGCCTAGCCGCCCACTCCATTCCGACTAAAATATACTGACGCAACGGATTTTCTCATGTTTTTAGGTTATCCATACAACATCCGACCTGCTTGCAACATTGAAGAGGAGCCGTACACTGTTGAAGCCGTGAGCTCTATCCTTGTCTTCCCCTTTATGCACTTCGAATTTGGCAACTGACTTTCTGTAACTCAATTAGTGGCGGACATGTTTTCATTCTTCACCCTCCTACTAGAGATGAAAGTTTGCGCAAGAACTTTGCGTATGGTCTTTTGGAGAGTTGGTGGACTGGTGAGCTTCTATCACTCTTACCCATTTTATTTTCTTCAAGGTCCATTCTAACAGGTTTAAAATCACCAGACGAAATAGAATGGAAAGCTATATTTGAACAAGCGGGTTTCTCTAGCGACCACGTGGTTTTCAACAACTACCAGGATCCCGCTTACCAGGATTTCAGCATTATTGTTTCGACAGCGATGGAAGAGAAATCATCCAGTACCATCAATGCCAAGTCCAAAGCCAAGGTCCACCTCATACACGGTGATGGCACTGAACAGGAAGCTTTGGCAAGGAGAGTGAAAGGGTCCTTCCAAAGCCCAAGCAATGAAAATGAATTTTCAACCGTCAACATTGTGTCCGTCTCCGATGCGCTTGAAATAACTCAGGAAGACGATACGCTCCTTGTTTTCCTCCTTGAATTGGGTAGTCCAGTATGGACCGATATCGACGAGACACTCTTCATCAAACTTCAAAGACTATTGACAGCCAACCTTGCTACAAAAGCACTGTGGATTGGCCAAGAAGGCTCTGGTGATGTTAACTCTTCACATGCGCCACCTGCCTACCGCCTTATCGATGGCTTGGGACGTGTGCTTAACTCGGAGGCCGATGGTGAGACCATGACTCTCCTTACACTACAGACCCAGGATGGTTTCAGCGACAAACATCTGAGCTTTATCACTCAGGTGACCAGACTAGTTCAGGATGGGTCAGAAGAGTTGCGCGATACAGAATTCTATGAGGATAATGGAAGGCTATGTATCCCTAGAATGGTCCAGTCCGCATCTCTCAGTGATGCGATAGCCCAGAGGGTAGCTCCTCGCCAAAATATCCAGCGAAAATGGGATGACGAAAGTGGCGTGCCTCTTAGGCTAGCCTTGGGAACTCCGGGACTTCTGAACACTCTGCACTTCGTCCAAGACAAGGAGCATGACGGCACTACCCCTCTTGGGCCGGGCGAAGCTGAGATCAAGGTCCGCGCTGTTGGTCTCAACTATCGCGATGTCCTGATTGCACTTGGGAGGCTGCAAAATGCAAACATGGGCTGCGAATGTGCTGGTATCGTCACACGTGTAGGCACGAATGTCGATGGTATCGCCGTGGGAGACCGTGTAGCCGCATTGGCACCATCAGGCTGCTACCGGACCTATCTTCGTGTTGATCACCGCTTCGCAGCTCGCATCCCGGATACAATGCCATTCGATACCGCTGCGGCCATGTTGATAAACCATCTCACTGCCTGGTCGGCGCTTAATGATATTGCCCGTGTCACGCCTGGTGAGAGAGTTCTAGTTCACAGCGCCGCCGGCGGCACTGGCCAAGCCGCTCTGCAGGTGGCCCGACATCTGGGTGCAGAAGTTGTGGCAACAGCTGGCACGCCGCAAAAGAAGGCCCTCATTGCAGAAAGATATCGTGTTCACACCGACCACATATTCAGTAGCCGAGACCCCAACGCATTCTCGCGTGGTGTACAGCGTGTGACAAATGGTCGAGGTGTGGATGTCGTCTTGAACGCTTTAAGCGGGGAGGCTCTGAAGGCAACCTGGGAGTGTGTCGGGCCTTTCGGTCGCTTTGTGGAGATTGGTAAGAAGGATATCCGCGAGCACAAGAGCCTTCCAATGGAAAAGTTCGAGGAGAACGTGTCATTTCACGCCTTTGACGTGGGTGTCGTGTGTAAGGGCAGGCCGCAGACGATCCGACCGACGCTGGAGAAGTTATTTTCCCTCCATCAACAGGGCATCCTAGAACCTGCATATCCACTGCAGCTCTACGGTCTCTCAGAACTTGAAAAGGCTTTTCGAACTATGCAGGGTGGAAAGACGATGGGTAAGATTGTTATCGAGATGCGCCTTGATGAAGATGTTGAGGCTATAGTTGACGCCCAACCAAGCACCATTCTCGGCTCAGACGCTACGTACGTAATCGCAGGCGGTCTTGGAGGCCTTGGTAGGAGCATGGCCGGGTGGCTGGCTGATAGGGGCGCTCGCAATCTCATTCTACTTTCTCGATCGGGAGCCAGGAATCAGCAGGCCAAGGACTTTGTTGAACAGCTAACCCAGAGAGGGGTGAATGTTGCGACGCCGCAATGCGACATCAGTGATGCAGAAAGTCTTGCTCGAACGTTGGAGGAATACCGACACACCATGCCACCTGTGCGTGGTGCAATCCAGGCCACCATGGTGCTCCGCGATGGTGCCTTTGTCGGCATGTCACATGAGACCTGGCAAGCGGCTACGGCACCAAAGGTTCAGGGGTCCTGGAATATGCATATACTACTGCCTCCAGACATGGACTTCTTCATCGGTCTTTCATCAGCTGCAGGTATTGCTGGCGGACGTGGACAGGCCAACTACGCCGCCGGAAATACCTTTATTGATGCCCTCATGCGCCACCGTGTTGCACACGGCCAAAACGGATCGACTCTCGACCTTGGTGTATTCTTTGAGGTTGGTTTCATGACGGAGAGTGCCGACCTGCAATCTCGCTGGCAGGGACGCGAGGTCGCAGCCGTGACAGAGGCGGACCTGTTTGCCCTGCTGGATTGTTACTGCACGGCATCAGGAAAGAGACCACAGATCCCCCACCAAGCCGCTCTAGGAATTGCCGGTTTTGTGGGTGACAAGTCATCACAAGTGTACTTCCGAAAGCCAATGCTACGCACGCTTGCGCTCGAGGAGGATAGCAGCAGCAGTGAACGAGCTGACCAGCACACATCACAAAATGTAGATTTCGCATTGGTGTTCGCAAAGGCCACCACTAATGCCGAGGCAGCAGCAGCTGTCAATGAGGCAATGTTGCGGAAACTGGCCTCGACCCTGTCATTGCCACGCGAGGAGCTTGACGCCAATACCCCCCTAGCAGCCTACGGCGTCGACTCATTGGTCGCTGTGGAGTTGCGCAACTGGTTTTCCAAGAAGGTGCACGCCGACCTGGCTATCTTTGATATTTTAGGCAGTGCAACGACAACTACGACCAGCGCGTTGGCGGTGGCAAAGTCGAGACTTGCGAAGGGGGGTTGGGGAGAGGCGACACCTGGGGAATAGAGGCCGCATTGGAGAATACCGTGATGGGCATTTCATATTTGAGCCTCTGAGTTTGTAACTATAATTTGCGCTATAATTATCAGCTTTAATGCTCGTGGAGGTTTCAGGGAATATATAGAAGCAACTCTTGCCATGATTACCAGCAGAACCGTTGGCCGCTAAATTTGTCATGGAAGAACCAGCAGCTGTCTTGCTCCAAGGCATATTTATTTATTGTCTTGCCTGTGCCGGGGTAGCATCCATGTAGTCAGCTCCTCACAAACAATTTCCTGCAGGGACCTGGAGCTGTTGACCCCGCCTGGCGTCAAGACCAACAACCACACCACCCCGCCTGGTTATGACTTCTACCTCTCTGCCAAGTTCGTCCGAGACCGGGATATTCAACAAGCGTGTCGCACAGCACTGCCTATACACAACGAGCTAATGCTTCTCTATTGTGTTCAGCTCCGACGAAAACTTTCCCCCTCTTCATAGTAATGGCCTCTCCAACCGCAATACAACTCGACCACGTGGCTGAATATGCAATGCCCCGGACTAGCAACAAGGACGCACAGCATACTATTGCTGATGAATTGACTGATGCTCTTCCATCATCTGTACAACAAGACTATCCTACCGGCGCCGAGCTATGGCTCATCATGCTCACCATGGGGGCAGTTCTGGTACTTGCATGCGTAGACATGAACATCATCGCCACCGCGGTGCCCAGTATCACTGACCACTTCCATACCGTCACCGATGTTGGTTGGTATTCTTCCGCCTTCAGACTCTGCGTATGCGCCTTCCAGTTTATATTCGGAAAGGCCTACACGCTCTTTTCCGTCAAGCGCCTATTCTTGCTTGCCAACGTCGTCTCTATAGCGGGCTCACTGCTGTCTGGGACAGCTGCTACGTCTACCATGCTTGTCGTTGGGAGGGCCGTAACTGGGTTGGGCTCTGCCGGCATCTTTTCAGGGTGCTTCGCCATCCTCGTACAGTCAACACCTCTGCACCGACGGCCGCTGTTCCTTGGTCTCATGGGCGGCATCGAAGGAGTGGCCACCCTAGCCGCACCGCTACTCGGTGACGCTCTAAGTGAATCACTCGGTTGGAGGTGGTGCTTCTATATCAGCCCGCCCTTGGGAGCTATCACACTGCTCTTGACCATGTATTGTCTCCCAGACACGCCAAAGCCCAGTAATATTAGTCGTTTGACATTGAGGGAAAAAGCTCTACAACTCGACTTGTGGAGTAACCTACTTCTCCTCCCAGCTTTAACAAGCTTATTTCTTGCATTCTCGTGGGCTGGCATCAAGTATCCCTGGAATAGCGGCAGGGTCATTGGTACCCTTCTCGCTTTCGCCATTCTCCTTGTCACCTTTGTCTACAACCAATTCCGCCTAGGCGACTCGGCTGCCTTGCCTCCGCGTATCATCAAGCACCGGACTGTCATCGCCGGCTTTATTTTCATCATGTGCACCAATAGCACTGGTAACGTACTCGAATATTATCTTCCTATGTACTATCAAACTGTCCGCAGATACTCCCCTACGAAAAGCGGCTACATGATGTTCCCCATCATCATCGGTGCGACTATTGGCTCGCTCATCCACGGCGCCGGCACCAGCGCCTTCGGCCATTACGGGCCATTCATGCTCTTCGCTTCCATCATGATGCCTGTTGCCGCAGGTCTTATAACTACTTTCAAAATCCATACAAGTTTCGTACAACTAATCATGTATACCGCTTTGTCCGGTCTTGCCTATGGTATTGGTTTCTCGGGACCACAGAATGCCATTCAAACGGTCCTGCCTGCCGAGGACGTTCCTCTTGGCTTATCTATAATGCTATTTGCACAATCTTTTGGCCCAGCTGTAGCAGTTGCAATAGCACAGGTCCTTTTTACGAACCAGCTCTGGACCAACCTCGATGGTCTTGTTCCAGGCCTGAACCGAACCAACATGGAGAATAATGGCCTTACAGAGATTGTTACAAGCGTGCCCCCGGCGAAGGTAGAGGAGGTCTTTGTAAGGATTAACAGGAGTATCACCCAGACATGGTATCTAGTCGTTGGACTAGCATGTGCAACCATGGTGGGAAGTTTGTTGATAGAGTGGCGATCAGTAAAGTCCAAACATTCTTAGAAAAGCTTATTATATGGATAGACCTGACGCAAGCATTCAAGAAAATAATCTAGCATGATATTAGGAATCAATGAGCTTTTTATATGAAACCACCAGAATGATCTTGTTTGGTTCTAGTTCCATTTAACTATTCGTTCCATGATTCGTGGACAATCTCTATATCGATATCCTCAACAGCTCGGAGATATTTAGTAATATCTTTCTCGTTCGCTATTTTCTCTCTTTGTGTAGAACCATCAGAAAAGTACTCAAATCTATTGCGCCCAGCACTTCGACTACGCACAAATTCAAAGTCCTCCCATCGAGGATCCCTAAGAATGTCGGCTTGGCGATGATAGGTTCCTGGCCAGCCAACAAGGTTTCTAGTGTTGCCAGGCCCTTGCTTGGACCAACTGTTGCAGCTGTCGGTGGTGACTTTGTTGGGAAAAAAGCCGCTGGCAATACCATTAAAGTCTTCAACTGCATCCTCTCGAGGGTTCAAACTTGTATAACCCTGTGACTGAATCTTGCGTATGCATTTAGCGATATATGTAGCCGTAACCTCGACTTGCAGGGGAACCGTACCGCCCCTAGCATTCCCTTGAGCCTAGTTATCATGAGAGAAAGCTTTTAGTAAGGCGAAGTAAACGTACTTGAAGAACAACAAAGTAATTGGGTAGCCCGGCGCCATTACTCCTAAATATGACTCGGGATAGCCAATCTCACCACCAGCGCTCCACTTCTCCTTCAAGTCGACACCATTTTGCCCAATTACTGGGGAAAGTGTGTTGAAGCTTCCTTCAAACCCAGTGGCAAAAATTATAGCATCTACCGTATGTGAAACACCGTCTGAAGTGATGATCCCCCTATCAGCTACGCGGGCTATTTTCTCGGTGATATAGTTGACTTTAGGGCTTTTTACAGCCTCCAGATATCCTGGTGCAGGGGCAAGCCTTTTGCACCCAGGGAAATAATTCGGAAGAACCCTTTGAAGCCAGTCCTCATCGCCTCCGAGCCGCTCAAGCATGACTTCCTTGATTCGCTCACGGAAATTATTATTCTCTTTGCTACCAAACACATCACCGCCATGTAGATTATGAAATTTTAGCGCAAGTTGCCGCCTATGGTCCAAATATGCGTGAGGGTTATCATGGAATTCCAGTCGCTCTTCGTCGGTATACTTGAGCCCGCCGGGTACATCCGCTGTAGCAACGTGCAAATCACCAACGGAAGTGGGCGTAACCCAGGTCTTGGTCCGCACGTAGTGATCTATGTGGCTCACATCTGAGATAATGTTTGGTATCAGTTGTTGGCCACTAGCGCCATTTCCAATCACAGCCACTCGTTGGCCAGAATATTGAAAGTCTTTGGGCCATCTAGCCGTGTGAATCACTTTGCCTCTGAAGACATCATGCAAGTCAGGAGTTTCTGGGGATTTTGGGGTGCTGATTTGTCCTTGTGAGTTGACTAAGAATTCTGCTCTATCCAATAAAACAATGCCTGTTTGGTCTCAACTTCCCATTGCGACGATTTCGGCAGCCAAGTGGCTTTCAGGACTTCGTGCTGCAAATAAACATGCTTTGATAGACCGAACTTTTCCACAATGCCTTCATAGTATTGTTGGATTTCGGCACCTTTGGGATAGTACTCCGACCAATTGGTATTTGGAGAGAAGCTTAGTTCTTGGCCTATGTCAACCTAGGACAAACTAAAGGATGTACCAAAGAGAACTCACGGTACACATGTGACGGTACATCGCAGCGAACCCCGGGATACACATTAGCAGCCCATGTACCGCCCTGCTCAGTCAGTCAGAGGTTTTCTGGCCCAATCCATGCTGTTCCACTTGCAACTTTTTCGAGGTGGTCATAAACAGCCATGGTTACATTTCGTACTTTGCATGATATCAGGACTGCCGTGGCGACCACACCAATACCTGCACCTGTGACTATGAGCTGGGTCTTGGTTAAAAACATTGCAGAATGTGTAGTAATTAATATCTTACCTTAGCCGGACGGTAAGGGTTCCATAGGTCCAACTTCGGAAAATAAATAGGATCTACGCGAAGGCAGAGGCATTATTGAGGTGGCCGAGCCGGGCGAAGTCTTCAAAGTCATGATATTCTTATCAGAGAAACGATTAGATCAAATCAGAATTATATTTGGGATCTTTCTTCTGTAATTTGTAGTTCGTCTTCCCCGCTCGTGGGTGGAAATGATATCAGACGAGCGGTGGGACCGGGATGGTGTGCAATCTCATCATGGCGCCAAACCGAATTTGTGAAGATATATATGTATGGTACCTTATCCCGCTCGAGGAATTAACTGATCGAGTTCTTCGTTTTGTGTCTATTGCTGATGGAAAATAATAGGATAAAGCAACTTCTCATACATCGAACTAACAGGGATAAGATAAGCGTCCACAAGGCTACGTACCGAGCGCTTTAGAGATGCTCGCCGAGTTGAATTCAAATACAGAATACAGAGTCAAGTTGTTACGAGCTTCATTGACTCTATTGTGTGTGTGTCGGCAGGGTTGCGACCCCTGCCGGTACTGGTACCTGACTTAGATGCAACTATCCACAAAATATCCATATATCCAACTTAGTTTTAATCCCTATTACTTTATATTAGAACAATATAATATATTGATTCTTAGTGGACTGATCTATACTATAGGTAGAGGTACATTCTTATATCTGTCTTTTATAGTAATATTCTTTAAACCCTTAGTTATTTTAACTTACTTATATTCCCTAATATATCCCCTTAGTTAAGTCCTTTTTAGGCTTAGCTAGTTTTTTATTATTTTTTACTACTAAATCCTAGCCTAGCCTTATATTTCTTAGTACTTTTTATACTAAGAATCTTATTTTTTAAGGCTTTTATTTATTATTTTATTTTAATTTTTAATTAAATATTTTTTATATATAATATTTTTATAAATAATTAATATTATTATTTTATTAATAAATTTATTATTCTATTTATAATTATTTTTACTATAAAAGTCTAAGATAATATAATTCTTTTTTCTTAATATTCTTATTATAGCTAATACCTATATATATTAATATATCTTAGTTATATAATTAGCTTTATAGCTTTTTTAATTATTAATCTTAATATTTACTTATTATTATATTTAATTATTAATAATCTTTTAATTTTTATTTTTAATTTATTTAATAATTTACTTGTAAAGATTTCTTTTTTTATTATTTTTAATAATAATATAAATTTAGTTTTAATACTTAAGATAATTATTATTATTTATTTTAATATTTTCTAAATAATTATATTTCTAAATAAGATTATTATATATTTCTAGGAACTTTTTCTATTAATTATATTATTAATAAAAAAGATATTATTTAAATATAAAAATGTTATTATATACTTTAGATTTTTAAGGTAAATAATATAATAATAAGTATTATAATATTAATTATAAACTAGATTTATTAATTATAAATAAACATGCTTTTAATTTCCTAGATATTTAAAATCTAGCCTAGATTACCAATTTTCTATAACTTTTTAGTAGTAATCTTTATACTTACTCTTAGACCTATTTTTATTATAATTTTTAATATAGATTATAATACCTATTATCCTTTTTAGCTATTTATTATATTTATTACTATTAATTTCTTTAAAAAAAAGCTTCCTTTACTTTAATTATCTCCTTAAATATTATTTTATTTAATTTCTTTATAATAATATTAAATTTCTTATACTTTTTTTAAATAAATCCTTTATTATTAATATTAAGATTTTTTTTTTAAATATATAAAACTTAAATTTAATAAATTATATCTTTTAGAATAATTTAAGGTTAATAATAAAGGTTTTAAATAGCTTAAGAAGCTTTTCTTTTTTAAGCTTTAATTTAAAGGTATTAATAAGATTAGATAGGTATTTAATATAAAGTTTATTATTAATATATTTTAAGGTAAAAAAGTAAAATAGATTATAAAGAATATAATATTTAAATTATAAATTAGATTTAGTTATTTTAAATAGTATTAAAAATAAGCTAGAATATATTAATTTTAGTATAATAAGAAAGTTATCTTAAATATTAGATTAGGTCTAATAGAGTTTACTATTTTTAATATTAAAAGGGTATTAAGGTTATAATATTAAATAAAGTTAATTATTCTATTTATTAAAGCAAAAAGAGATTAATATTATAATTATTTAAATACTAATTATATTTACTCTTAGAATTGCCTAGTTAGGCCTTTTATTTATATTTTAACTAAATATAAATAAATATTATAAAAATATTAAATAATTTAATTTATTATATTATAATAAATTTAATTTAGATTTTGATTAAATTTTATTAATTTTAATATTATAAATATTATATCTAATGAAATTAAGATAATAAGAAATAATATAAATCAAATTTTCTTTAAATAAATATTAATAAGCTTTTATATTACTTATTTTTTTATAAATAATAATTTTATTTATATTATTAATATTTTTAAAAGCTTAATATTTAATTTTACTTTAAATTAATATATAATTTTATTAATATATATATATTTATATTAATTAAATAATTTTTCTTATTTTATTTTTAATAATATAAATACTAAGAAACTATTTTAATTCTCTTAATATATTAATATAATCTTTCTTTTAAAAATTAATAATAATTACTTTTATAATTATCTTTTTCTATTTATAATATCTTTAGATTATATTATTAATAAAAAAGGAAATAATAATTATATTTTTAATTATTATATATAATTTTTCTAAGATTCCTTTTAATCTAAGATCTTATAATAATTTTAATAAATTAAACTATTATAATAAGAGTAATTTTCTTAGTTTATATAATACTTTTTTAAATTATAAGACTATTTTAAGCTTTTTAAATCCTAGGAATATTCTTATAAATACTACTTTATTTAGATTATAATATATAAATATCTTATTATATTTTTATTTTATTATAATCCTATAGTAATTTATAGATTCTAATAGGGTACTAGTCCAGATTCCCTAGACCTCCCTTCCTTTATTAGTTTCTTTTTTTTTTTTTTTTTATTCTAAATTTAATTATCTATATTAAATTATTAAATTACTTATTATTATTATTTATATTCTTTATAAATCTCTTTTAAGAGTTATTTAGGCTAAGTCTTTTTTTTAGAAATAATCAATAATTTAGTATTAGCTTTAGTATATTTTATTATTAAATAATAAATTTAATAATATTACTATTAAGGCCTTTTCTCTTAAGTAGCTTATATTCCTAAAGAATAAGCTTAATCTTATTTTTAGGATATATAATATTTTAATATTATAAAGAGTAGATTTCCTTATTAAGATAGTATTTATTAATTATAATAAATTAGATACTAATAGCCTAGATCTCTTAATATATATATCTATATATAAAGTTAGATTTAGGAGGGATATTACCTTTATAGATAAGGTAATATTAAAATAATATTTTAATTAATATTATTTATAGGTATATTTATAGGTATATTTATAGGTATATTTATAGGTATATTAAAATATACTAATTCTAGCTATTAGCTATCTTTTTATTATATTTTATTTCTATTAGAAAAAGCTTTATAATTTTTATTTTATATTACCTTTAGGCTTCTAAGATAATTATAGGTATAAGGGTAATTATACTATAGAATTTAAAAGTCTAAAGGTTTAATATACTTCTTAGTATTATTACCTTATTAAGCTATCCCTCTCCTCAGAGGAATATAAATTACTTTTATACCTTGATAATATATAAATATATTTATTATATTTATTTATAAAAGCTTTAGGTCTTAGTATATAATTATTACTATTAATATTTTAAATAATATATTTATTAAGATTATAATTTATATAAATAAATCTCTTTTTACTTATTAATTTTTATATATAATTAAATATACTTTATATTTAACTAAAAACTTATATTTATTTATTTTATAAATAAATATTTATATATAATTTAATATTTAATATCCTTTTATATTCTTTTATAATATCTTTATAAATAACTTTATTTTATTATAAAATTATATATAAATATTTTATATTTTATAAAAATTTATTTTAAAGAAATAAGTTTCTAGCTATTATATAGTTTTAAGTAATTCTAATAAGTCTTACTTATAAATCTTTAGCTTAAATCTAATTCTAATTATTATTATTTTATTTATAATTATTTTTATTTAAATAAAAATAAAATTATTTAAGTTTTTTAATTTATTTTTAAGTTAATTTATATACTAATAATAATACTTATTTTCTTTTTATTTTCTTAGCTTTAATATTAAAAATATAAACCAAAAAAATAGCTTTATTTTATATAATTACTAAAGATATAATAAGGGATTCTTTCTTAGTCTTAGCTAGATTATAATTATTATTTTTAATCTTTTTTTTTATTCTTATTATTACTTTAGGGATTATTTTCTAATTTTAGATTATTTTAACTTAAAAACTTAAAAATAGGTTTATTTTTTTTAAGGTAATTTAATTATTTTTTTAATTTACTAAAATTAAAATATATTAAATAAACTTATTAATTCTATTTATAGGTTCTATTAATATAAGCTTTTTATTAAAAAAGGTCTTTTTATTAAAAATAATATTTTATATAATAATTATTATTTTTATATAAAGAATTTGAATTTAAAAGATATTTATTAAGTTATACCTAATAAAATAGCTAATATAAGTATATAGATTTAGTTTTTAAAGTCTCTCTTTCTTTAGCTAAGTATTAAATATTATTATATATACTTTATATTTATAAGCCTTAAGGTATATTAAATATAGTTTTATTTTATAGAAGATCTTTTATAGGCTTTTCTAATTATTCTACTCTTTTAATATCTTATTCTTTAGATATATATTAATAAAAATAATCTCTTGCTAAAGCCTATAAAGTAGTCTTACTAATATTCTTATAGTATATAATTTTTCTATTATAATACTCCCTAAGTACTTAGCTCCTTTATTTTATACTTAGGTATTTAATATTAAAGGGTATTAATCTATACCCTTTTATATTATTTATTATTTAATTTTATTAGTAAATAGCTTATTATTATAGCTAATAAAATAAACTAAGTACTAATAATACTATATTATCTAGATATAAAGATTATATAATATTATTACTAAGTTATTAGGCTTATATGTTTTTATGAAGAATATTTATATATTTCTAATCTATTTATTAATAATAAATATTATTTTAATATATTTTTTATAGTTTTTCTTAATATTAATCTAATTTATTTATAATTTATAGTTAAATTAAATTTATATAAATTTAAAAATTAATATAATATTTAGTAATATATTTTTTCTTATTTATAATACTTATATTCTATTCTCTTTAGCCCTTTTAATTATACTTTAAGGAAATGAGTTCTTAGTTTAGCTAAGCCTTTTAGCCCTAGATAATTAATATATTTATACTAAAGATTATTACTACTAAATATAATTATTTTTAGATCTCTTAATGTTCTTCTTTAAATTATAAGTACTTTTTCTTTTATATTATTTAATATTAAATTATATTAAAGTATAAATTACTTATAAATTAATAGTATTTAATAAATATAAACTTTATTCTTTAGTTAATATAATTAGTTATTAATAATATCCTAATATATATTAATTATCTTTAGTAATTAAAATAAGATTAGATTTATATTAAAGTTTATATAATATATTATATTCTTTAACTAAAAATAATTAAGCTTTTTATTATTTTTAATTACTTTTAAATTAATATTACTAAATATTAATATTAATACTTTATTTATATTTATAATAATTATTTTATTATTAATAGCCTTTTATATATTTTTAAATTTTAAAAGATTATTAAATATATATAAGATTATTTTTAAGTCTAAGATAATTAATATCCTAAGTAAGTAAATTAATACTTTAGAGCTAAAGGCTATTTATAAGAATATTATATTAATAATATTTACTAATATTTTTATAGCCTTTATTTCTAATATCTATTAATTATTATTTATTTATATTTAGATTTTCTTAATATTCTAAAGTTTATTATTATTCTTAAGTATTCTTTTAATTTTTTATAAATAATATATATTTATAATTAATCTATTTAATTTTATATATTTAAATATATATTAATATTTAAATAGATTATATTCTTTTATATTATAAGCTAGGTATTTTATTATTATTTTCTTAGTAATTTTATAATTTAATTTAAATATTATTTTTTTATATTCCCCTTAAATATAATTATATTTTTATTTAATTATTATCTTTTTTATTATTATTTACTTAAAATACTTTATTTCTTATAATCTTTTTATTTATAAATTTATAATATTTTAATTATTTATATATTATTAATATAATAATTTTAATTATTTAAATACTTAAGCCTTTAAAATTAAATATTTTAATAATTATATTAATTATTTTAATAATATTTATTTCTTATTTTTAAATTAAAATCCCTTAAAATTCTTTATTTTATTAATAAATTATTAAAAAATTATTTTTTATTTTATTTTTTTATTTATTATCTTTATAGTTTTAATAAAGATTATTATATAATTCTAATAAATATTTTATATTTAATTAATAAAATCTCTTAATTATTATTTATTTCTTATCTCTAAAAAGTAATATTTAAATCTCTTATTTAAAAAAGCTTTTTATATAATAAATTATTATAAAAAATACTTTAGATTTACCTTAAAGCTCTTTATTATAATATTATATTTATATTTTATTTTAAATATTATATATTCCTTAGATAATATTATTAATTATTTAAAGTAAAATATTTAGGTTCTTAAGAAGTCCTTTTAATTAAAAGGGATTTAAAAATAAAAGGTAATAGATTTTAAGATTATATTATAGGCTATATTAATTAAAATCTCTTATTTTTTATATACTCTTAGTTAGATCTTTTATTATTTATATATAGTATTATATATATATTATTAGGCTTAATTAAGATTTATATAATTACTTATATTTTAATAAATATTATAATATTAGGATTTAATTAGTTTAATTAAAAGCTTTTTAGTAAGAGTATTTAGGTATATATAAATTTAAATCTTTCTTAGGATTTTAATTAATATTAATTAGATCTATTTATTCTAATTATTCTTATTTATTAAAATAATTTTAATTTCTTTATTAAATATATTAATTATTATTTAGTTTAAGCTTATAAAGATATATTTTAAGTATTTTTAGTTTATTCTTTAGTTTATATTATTAGTATACCTTATATAATAAAACTATTTATAGTTTTTATTCTTAAATATTATATTAAGTAGCTTTATAAAGCTAGGCTTATAATTATTAGAATAATATAATATATTAATTCTTAGTAGACTAATCTATAGTATAGGTAAAGGTATATTCTTATATCTGTCCCTTATAGTAATATCCTTTAAACCCCTGGTTATCTTAACCTACTTATACTCCCTAACACTTTATCCTCTAATATACCCCCTTAGCTTAGCCCTCTTTAGGGGCTAAGCTATTACTTTTGATCCCTTCCTCCTCTGTAACCTAGCCTGATCTTACTATAGAAGCTGCTATTTAGTATTTTAGCCCTTCCTTTTTTAATCTTATTTTTTAGTTTTTTTGTTTGCCTTTTTTTATTAATAAGATTTATAATATTATCTATATTTAATAGCTTTATAAATATAATATATTTTTATTTAAATAGTACTTTTATTATTTTATTAATTATATCATTCTTTATAGATACTCAGTTTATATAAATATACTTTTCTTAGTATTTCTAATATAGCTAGTAAGTATAGATATTTATATATTATAGCTTTATTATTAGTTTAAATATTTACTTTTTAAGTAGCTTAAGTATTTACTTATTATTATTTAAAATATTTAATAGATATTTAATTTAAGCTTTTAATTATTATAAGATTTTACTTATAAAGATAGCTTCTTTTATTATTTCTAATAATAATAGTAATTTAGTTTTTATAGTTAATATAATTATTATAATTTACTTTAATACTTACTAAGAGATTAGGCTTTTATATAGTATTATAATATATTCTTATAAGATTTTCCTATCTAATATATTATTTGCAAATAAGGTATTATTTATATTAATAAATATTATTTTATAAGATAATTTATCTAATTTAATTACTATAATATATATCTAATATAGGTATTATATTATTCTATTAACTACTTACTAATAGAGCTTTCTTAGATTATAATTAAATTATACTAATTATAATATTATAAATGAAATATTAAATCTAATTAAGATAGTAATAAATAAAATTATACTTACTTTCTTTAAATAAATATATATTATCTTTGAACTAATAATTATAAATAAATGCACTTTTGATTTCCTAGATATTTAAAATCTAGCCTAAACCACCAATTTTCCTTGACTTTTTAGCAACCTCTGCATTTCTTTTTAGCCCTGCTTCTATTATCGCAGTTCTTAATAAACCTTACAATATCCATAGTCCTTTCTAGCCACTAATTATACTAGCTATTATTAATATCTTCTAAGAACCTATCTTCTTCCAGCTCTATATCCTTAAATTTACCTAAAATATACTTATTTATTATCTTATTAACCTTTATATACTCCTTTTAAATAAAATCTTTATTATTAATATTAATATTATTCTTTTAAAGTAACTAAAGCTTAAAATTAATAATTTTTATCTTTTAAAATAATATAAGATTAGTAATTTTAATCTTAAATAGTATAAATAGCTTATATTAAGGGAGGATTTATTTAAAGTATTTAATTAGATTAAGAGGGTATTTAGTATAGAGCTTACTATTAATATATTTTATAGTAGATAGGTATAAAGGGTTATAAAAAATATAGTATTTAAAATATAATTTAGATTTAACTATTTTTAATAATATTAAAAGTAAGCTAAAATATATTAGTCTTAGTATAGTAGGGAAGTTATTTTAAATATTAGGATAGGTTTAATAGAGTTTACTATCTTTAATATTAAAAGGGTATTAAGATTATAAAATATATAAAGTTAATTATTTTATTGGTTAAGGCAAAAAGAGACTAATACTATAGTTATTTAAATACTAATTATATCTACTCCTAGAATTACCTAGTCAAGCCTTTTGTGTATATTTTAACTAAATATAAATTATCTTTTAGCTAGTAGCTTTAGTACTTAATAATAATTTTACTTTTACTATTAGAGTATTATATTTCTTTAAACCTAGATTAATACTAAATTAATAAGCTATTTTATTAATAAATATAATTTAGGATAATTAGATAATTTACTTAGCTTTATTCTAAATAATATAAATCCTTAGAAATTACTTTAGTTTTCTTATTATAGTTATAGTATATTATCTCTTTAATTACCTTATAGCTTAATTTACTATCTCTTTATTTACTTTAGTAAAGCTAAAAATAATATTATTAATAAAAAAGAAGATAGTTACCTTATTTTATTATATAATATATAGCTTTTATAGGATCTTTATAAACTCTTAAAATTATAATAATACTATTAAATATATTTACTAGATTAGTAGGGACTTTTGTAGCCTATATAATACTTTCTTAAGAATAAGTATAATATCTTTCTTTTTAAACCTTAGTAATATCCTTATAGATACTAATTTATTTAAATTATAATTAATAAATATACTTATTATATTTATTTAGATTAATTCTAGGTTATTTATAGCTATTATAGCTATTAGTATATAGAATAATATACTTACTAAGGTAATTGCTCTTATAGGGAGCTCCCCTTCTACTTATTAATTACTATATATAATAAGTCTTACCTTATATTTTACTAAGTATTTATACTTATTAGTTTTATATATAAATACCTATATATAATATAGTATTTATTCTTTCTTCGCTTTACTCTAAGGAACCTTCTTATATAACCCTATCTTATTATATAATTTAAAGTAAGCTTTCTATACTTTATAGAACTCCTTTTTATATAGATAGTCTTAAAGGTCTTTAAGAGTTTTTAGTAGTAATAGTAGATTATATTTATATTAGGCCTTTAGCTTAAACTTATTATTAGCTATAAAAGCTCTATATAATAGTAAGATTATTTATATTATCTAAAAATCTTTAAAATAATTATATTTATTATTTTTCTTAATTTAAGGAATTATCCTTTTGCTTACCCCTTTAGCTCTAGTTATTAGGAGGTGAATATATAGTACTATTTCTAGGGCTTAATCTAGCTTTAATGCTAAAGGTATAAAGTAATGTATATTTAATTGCTTTGCTAAATTTAGCTTAATATTATTATTTATAGTCTTTACTTATAGTTTAGTAATTATCTTATCTCCTAATATACTTATTTCCTTATTTTTATAAGTTTCTTATAATAGTTTTATTTTATTATTTTTATTATTATTTATATCTTTTATTAGTTTAAATATTAATTTATATTACTTAAGGATTTACTAATTTAATAATTATTTCTAAGGTATGTTTACCTTTATAATAAGCTTATTTATACTCTATATAAGCCCTAGTAATATTTGTTTTCTATTAAAAACTATATTTTTATTAAAGATTATATCTTAGGAATAAATAATTTTCCCTTTATATGGTACTTAAATCCTAAAGATATTAGTTAATTTATAGCTAATTAGATATCTAATATAAGCTTTTAGGTCTAGCTTTTGTCTTTTTTTGATTTTTAATTTTATAATAGTAGTTAATATATAAGCTTAATAGCTATATATCCTTAGATAAGATATATATAGTTTTTTCTTATAAAATAGCTTATAGGGTATTTACTACTTATTAGCCTTTTATAGTATTCTATTTACTAGGTATACTATTACTTTAATAATTTCTCTTTATAAATTATATAGTAATTTAGCTAAGATTTATATTACTTTTATCTTCTCTAAAACTATATCCCCTAATTACTCTACCCTACTATTCTAAGCGTAAGTATTAGGTACTAATAATAAGTATTTAATTCCTCTTTTTCTTAACTAGGTTTTTATTTATTTTATAAATAACTTATTATTTAATTAAATTATTTTAATCTTAATTTTATGATAGTTCTTTATCTAATTAAAGAAGTTTTTAATATATTAATAGTTTTTTACTAAGGAATCTTTATTTCTATAGTAGTAAATAAAGACTATTTAACTTTAGGTATCTATAATAAATATTACCCTATAATAGCCTTTTATATCTTTTACTAGGTTAATCTAGTTAACCTAAACCTTATAATATAGTTTATTCTTTTTATAGTTAACTAGTTACCTTAAGATTACTTAGTATATCTTTTTTTGTATATACTCTTAATACTTTAAAGTAATTAATCCTTTTAATCTTATTCCTAAGATTATTATTTCTAATTTTTCTAGGTTCACTGGCCTAATATATCATATTCTAGTATATTAGTAATCTTTATTCCCTATTAATAGTATTTTAGGGTCTTAAGATATTCTTTGATACTAGGTCTTAAATATAGCTTTTTTATTATTATTATTTAGTATATTATACTAGAGAATATATTGGTTAAACTTTCTTTTTATAGAATAGATTACTCTTTTACTTATTTTATATATTAACTATTTATATTCTAATTATTATATAAGTCCTTTATTCTTAAGGTATTAATATAATACTAGATTAATATTAAAGTTAATATAATAAGCTATATCTTATAATTATAATATTCTATTATTACTATCCAGCTTTTTTACTATTAGGTTAATCTTCCTATACCCTAGGATAGGCACTTTTAATATACCTATAATTATTATATTATTAATGCTTACCTTTTTAAAGTCTTTAAATTTATAAGAATATTAAAGATATATAATATTATTTCTGAATTTTGAATAATTAATATTCTTAAAGAGTAAACTCTAAATACTATATATAAAGCTATTTTTAGTAGATATATTATATTAGTACTTTTAATAATATTATTTAGTTATTAAATCTTTACTTTTTATAGCTTTTATATTATTTTTTATAGTACTTTACTATCTTTAATAGTCTTTTTAATCTTTACTATAATATTTAATATAAGCTTATTTTAGCTTAGTTTCTTTTTCTTAAAGATATACTAGTAATTAATTAAATTATAACCTAATTATCTATAAGCCTTATATTTAATAGAAGGCTTCTTCTTTTCTTATTCTTTTTATTCTTTCTTTTAATATTTCTTTTTCTCTAGGATTAGACTAGATCTATTTTATAAGTACTTATTCTTATTTATATTCCCCCCTTTATTACTATAAAAGGCTTTAACCTTTAATATTAATAATTCCTATATTTTTCTTTAATTTAATAAATTCCTATATAATTATAATAATTTCTAAGATAATTAGTAAATTAGTATTATTATAATAGACCTATATTATAATTACCTTAATAGCTCTTATAGTTTCTATCTACTAATATATAGCTTCCTTTATAAGTCTAATTATTTAATTACTTTCTATTATATTTATACTATTTATATAAAATATCTTATTATTACTATTTTTACTTAGAATATCTAGTATTCCTATTAATAAGGCTATTATCTTTTTTAAGCCATTTTACTGTCTCTTAGATAACTTCTTAATTTGCTTAGCTCCCTTATAAAAGTCTATTATATAGGCTAAGTAGTATAAAGAAATAATATCTATAAAGTCTCTTAACTATTACCTTATTTTTATCTTAGTAAGTTTATATTATTTACCCTTTATAAGAATATCCTCCTATTAGTCTAACTACTCTAAAAAACCCTTTCTATTCTTATATTCTTTTATAATTATATTATATTTTTATTTAAGCTTAGATTTTATATAGCCTTTCCTAGGTATAGCCTATATTTTTAAAGTCTAGATTTACTTTCTAAGGGACTATAAGCTTTAGTCTAGGTATTACCTAAGCTTTAGTAAAAGTAACTTATAAATAACTATATTAGCTTAGATTACCTTAGTCTATTATTTATTATAGTCTTATTTATTTACTTTATAATATTAAAATACTTTATTATATACTTTCTATTAAGCTATAAAAAGGTCTATATATTTTACTATACTAAGCTTATACAAAGAAAAGGCTAATCTTTTAAGCTTCTTAAGTAGCTTTCCTTTTAGAGTATTAGGGTTTATATATATCTATAGCTTCCTAGGAATTTTAAATTATAAAGCCTAAATCTAATTATCTTAATTATTAATTCTAATTAAAATAACTTTATTATCCTTATTATATAATATTTTTATTAGTTAGTTACTTTATATAGGGTTATTTAATTAGATTTTTATAATATACTTTTAAGTATAAATTCCTAGATATATTATAATTTTAATAGTTTTAATTAATATATTTTTTATCTTCTTAAGTATTATCTTTAGCATAGAGCTAGGCTTATAATTATTATAAGCTTTATTAACTTTATTGTATATATATTAGTAGGATTATGACCCCTGCTGGTACTAGTACCTAACTTGGATATAACTATCCACAAAATATCTATATATCTAACACAGTATTAATCCCTGTTACTTTATCCTTTAATATAAGTCTCCTCATCGTATTTTTATTGTATTATGATCCTATAGTAATTTGTGGATTCTAGTAAAGTACTACTTTAAATTTCTACCTTCCTTTCTTTTTTAAATTTTAAATTTTTAGTAGATTATTTTATTAAGAATATATATTTCTTTATATATTATTTTATATTAATAAGCTAATTATTATATAATTTTAGATTTATTAAGAATTATTTTTATAAGAACTAAGGCTAATTTTGAAATATATATTAAAATACTTTAGTATTAATTTAATTGGTTTTTTTTTATTAGATTCCAAAGGGAACAAATAAGTAATATTGCACTAGTACTATCATAGGGGGTTAGATTAGTATATTTAATAATACTTAATTCTCTATCTAATCTAGCTATTGTAAGTTATATTAGTATTTTCCCTAGGTTATATAATCTAATAGCTTGCTACCTAAGGTAGCTAGTCCTATAGCTAACAGGGTTATAATACTGCTATTTACAATATTTTTACTATTTTATAAAATTAATATTATTATAATTAAAAGTTAATTATTTTATTAGTTAAGATAAAAAGAGACTAATACTATAATTATTAAAATACTAATTATATCTACTCTTAAAATTACCTAATTAAGCCTTCTACGGTGGTGTAGTGCAGTGGTTAGCACGCTGTGTTTTTCATAGAGACCGGGGTTCGATTCCCCGCACTAGGCCCCGGCCCAGGGAATGGGTAAAAGAGTTATTATAACTGGTTATTTTTCCCCACTGGGGTTTTTATAGGCAAATAATTGTAACTAGAATAATTGTGATAAAAAAAACGCTTCTACTACTCCTTGTAAAATAAGCAAAAAATGCTATATAAAGAGATATCCTACTTATATAGGTTAAGTTGAGCGGTTTAAAAAAGGGGTTTTTTTTTAAAATAATTTATAAAAAATAAAAATAATAAAAATAAAACAAAGGCCTTCTACTTATATTTTAAAATAATTTAAGTTTTTATAAAATAAACTTAATTTTAATTTATTATATTTTTAGTTATATTTAATTAAAATATAAATAAAAACCTTCTTATTATTAAAGTATAAAAGTAATTTATATCCCCCTAAGAAGAGAAATAGTTTAATAAGGTAATAATACTAAAAATATTTTGAATCTTTAGACTTTTAAATCCTATAATATAATTATTTTTATACTTATAATTACCTTAAAAGGTTAAAAGTAATATAAAATAAAAATTATAATGCTTTTTAAAATAAAAATAAAACATAATAATAAAATAGCTAATAGCTAGAATTATTATATTTTAATATATTTATAAAGGTAATATCTTTCTTAAATTTAATTTTATATATAGATATATATATTAAGAGATCTAGGCTACTAGTATCTAATTTATTCTAATAAATAAATATTATATTAATAAGGAAATTAGATATTTATTATATTAAAATATTATATATCCTAAGACTAAAATTAGGCTTATTGTTTTAGAAATATAAATTATTTAAAAGAAAAGGCTTTAATAGTAATAGTATTATTTATTATTTAATAATAAGATATACTAAAGTTAATATTAAATTATTAGTTATTTATATAAAAAAGACTTAGCCTAAATAGCTATTAAAAGAGATTTATAGAGAATATAAATAATAATACTAAGTAATTCCTTATAATAAAGTTGATTGTTCTATTGGTTAGAGCAAAAAGAGACTAATACTATGATTATCTCCTAGAGGTTTTGACACTGACAGCAACCTAAGCACGAGGTTTTTCCTCTAAAAGATCGTTGTATTATAGCCAGATAGCAGATAGAAATAATACAAAGAAATCGAAATATTATATTATAATAAAAAGATGAAATAATATTTTTATTTAGTAGATTATTATAATATATATATCTTATACTTATTACTTAATATATTCCTTCCTAGTAATCTTCTTTTTTAAGTTAATTATTCTTAATTTTAATACTTATCCTTTTTATTTAAGCTATAATTATAAGTTTTTTCTTAAGATTAATTTATATCTATTAATTTATATTTAATTAAAATATAAGCAGAAGGCTTAACCAAGCAATTCTAAGAGTAAATATAATTAGTATTTAAATAACTATAATATTAATCTCTTTTTACCTTAATTAATAAAATAATTAACTTTATTTAATATTACAATCTTAATATCCTTTTAATATTAAAAACAATAAACTCTATTAGACCTAACCTAATATTTAAAATAGCTTTCCTATTATACTAAAACTAATATATTCTAACCTACTTTTAATAATATTAAAAATAGCTAAATCAAAATCATAATTTAAATATTATATTCTTTATAATCTATTATATCCTTTTACCTTAAAATATACTAATAATAATCTTTATATTAAATACCTACCTAATCTTATTAAGACTTTTAAATTAAAGCTTAAAACGAAAGAGCTCCTTAGGCTATTTAAAACCTTTATTATTAACCTTGAAGGAAGATTATATCCCTTAATATATATTTATATTATAACTATATTCTTAGGAATATCTATTTATATAATTATCTTATATTTATTTATATTTAATAAAAAGCTTATAAATATAGATTAATTAATGCTAATAATCTATCTATAGATAATTATACTTTTTCTAAGGATTAGATTTTAGCCCTAAGATAATAAAAGGATTAAGCTATATTATATATTAATAATTATCTTTCTTTATACCTTAATTATAAAAATTAAGAAAAAATAAAAAAAGGATAATTATTAATATAATTGTAAGTATTTTTATTAAGATTTATTTTAAATATAAATATATCTTTTTTTATTTATTTTTTAGGATTAATTATTAAATATTTAATTTATATAGGGTAATAGTTTAATATCTTAGACTTTTTATATTTTAAGATAATTTTATATATTAATTATTAAGAGATATTATTTTAATCTAAAAACTAAAAAAAAAGGAAAATACTTAAAATAATATCTATTATAATTAATAATATATAATTACTAAGAAAGTTAATAAATAATACTAAAAGAGATATAAGGTAATAGGCTTTAATATTAGGAAATATTAATATTATTAATAAAAATAAATAAAAAATACATAAAAATAATTAGATTAATTAAAATAATATTAATAAAAAAATATTAAGAATATTTTTTAAGAAAATAAGATTAATTAAATTAATTATTTAATTAATATTTTTTATATAATTATTAGTAAGAATTAAATTATAGGATTAATAGAATTTATAGTAATAATATAAAAGCTAATAAGATTTAAAAGTAGCATATATAATATAGCTAGTAATAATATAATATAGGTACTAAATAATACTAAGATTTCTTATTATATTTTTATTATATTATAATCCTATAATAATTTATAGATTCTAATAGGATATTAGCTTAGAGTTTTATTTTTTTTCCTTTTTTAGTTCCTTTGTTTTTAGAATCTTTATTTCCTTATATATTTTTTTATATTATTAAGCTAATTATTATATATTTTTAAATCCTCTTAGAAGCTCTTTTTATAAGAACTTACATTAATTCTAAATTATATATTAAAATACTTTAATATTAATTTATTAGTGTTTATTATTATTTAATAAAATTAATATTATTATAATTAAGATCCTTTTTATTATAATTTTATTATATTATAATCTTATAGTAATTTATAGATTTTAGTAGGATATTAATCTAGATTCTATAGACCTCTTTTCCTTTATTAGTCCTTTTTTTTAATATTTGTTTTATTCTAAATTTAATTATTTATATTAAACTATTAACCTATTTATTATTAAACTATTAAGCTATTTATTATTATTATTTATATTATTTATAAATTCTTTTTAAGAATTATTTAGGCTAAGTCTTTTTTCTATAAATAACTAATAGTTTAGTATTAACTTTAATATATCTTATTATTAAATAATAAATTTAATATTATTATTATTAAAACTTTTTCTCTTAAGTACCTTATATTCCTAAAAAATAAGCTTAATTTTAGCCTTAGAATATATAATACTTTAATATAATAAAGGCTTAATTTTCTTATTAAGATAGTAATTATTTATTATAGTAAATTAAATATTAAAAGCCTAGATCTCTTAATATATATATTTATATATAAAATTAGATTTGAGAGAAATATTATCTTTATAAATAAATTAATATTAAAATATAAATATTTTAGCTATTAGTTATCTTTTTATTATATTTTATTTTTATTATAAAAAGCTTTATAATTTTTATTTTATATTATTTTTAGGCTTTTAAGATAATTATAAATATAAAGGTAATTATATTATAAGATTTAAAAGTCAAAAGGTTTAATAAACTCCTTAGTATTATTACTTTATTAAGCTATCCCTTTTCTTACGGGAATATAAATTACTTTTATATTTTAAAAATTAAGATTTTTTCTTTAAAATAATTTAAGCTCCTATAAAATAAACTTAATTTCAATTCTAATAATTAGATTATTATTTAAGTATAATTTATTTTTTATTTTAATAATAAATTTATTATTAAACCTCTTAGGCTAGATATTAGTAGCTTAGATCTCTTAATATATATATTTATATATAAAGTTAGATTTAGAGAGGGTATTATCTTTATAAATAAGATAATATTAAAATATAAATATTTTAAATAATATTATTTATTAATATATTTAAAGGTATATTAAAATATATTAATTCTAAATATTAAAAGAGCTATTTTTTTATTATATTTATTTTCTATTAAAGAAAGCTTTATAGTTTTTATTTTATATTATCTTTAAACTTTTAAGGTAATTATAAGTATAAAGGTAATTATACTATATAATTTAAAAGTCTAAAGATTTAATATACTTTTTAGTATTATTATCTTATTAAATTATTCCTTTTCTAAGGGGGATATAAATTACTAAAAAAGCTCTTTTATTTCTATAGAGCAAAGGATTATAGTATAGGTATTTAAACAGAAAATAATAAGAAAGATAATAATAATACTAAAAACTATTATATTAATATTAGGTTTATAATAACTAAAGGTATTACTTTAGTAATAAGCTTATTAGTAAATATTAAATGAATTATAATTAAAAGATTAATTAATTCTATAAAAAAGATTATATTAATTTATATTCTTAATTAATACTAGGTAATTCTATATTTTTTAATTTTTTAATTATTTAAAAAAAATAAATAAAATATAAAAAAAGGTTAATAGAAAATGTATAATAAAAGGAAAAATAAAAAAACAGAAAAAGGATAATAATAAAATAAATATTTCAAATAATAATAAAAATATTAATAATAATAAGCTATAAAAGAGTAATAGCTATAAGTAATAATAACATTAATATTAATATTAATATTAATACTTATTATAATTACTTTAGTTTCTTAGTAATAAAGGGGCACTAAAGATTATAAATAATTAAAGCCTTATTAAAATTATTCTAAGTTAAGATTATTACTTAGTAATTACTTATTATAGCTATATTAAGAATTAAAATAATAAATATTAATAGAATAATTATTTATTTAATATATATTTAAAGGGGCTAGTGGTACATTAGCTGCACTACTGGTATAGTTAAGTTATTAACTAAGATTAAGAACCTTGGTCAGGGATAAACTAAGTTAATTCAAATCCAGTAATACCCAAAGCCAAATTTTGGCTAGGCACGTTAAATACTAACCTTAGCAGCTTACTCTATATTAGAGAGCGGATATAACTTAGGGATACAGATCTTCTAGAGGTTTTAATACTAATGGTAACCTAAGTATAAGGTTTTTCCTCTATTAGATTATTATATTATAGCTAGAAAGTAGATAGAATAATACAAAGAAATCGAAATATATATTTAAAATATCTTTAAAATATTATTTAATTTATAATAATAAAATTAATTATAAAAAAGGATTCTAAAAAGGCTAATCTAAGTATTATAAAAAGTATATTAGCTATTTATTATAAATAAGAATAATATACTTAGACTTTATACTTTACTTAATATTAATAATATATTTTATTATTGATATAATTATTATAATAAAGATTTTAATAATATATTTATAATTATTTTTTATAGTAGTTTTTATTAGTATAAGCTAATAATAATATTATTATTCTTATTTAATTATAATAAATTCCTATGAAATAGTAATTAAAGCTTAAATATAAAAGATTATATTTTTATTATATTTTTTTTATATTATAATCTAATAGTAATTTATAGATTTTAGAATCTTTATTTTCTTATATATTCCTTTATATTATTAAGCTAACTATTATATGTTTTTAAATTCTCTAAGAATTTCTCTTTATAAGAACTTAAGCTAGTTCTAAATTATATATTAAAATACTTTAATATTAGCTTTATAAGTCTTTATTAATATTTAATAAAATTAAAATTAATATAATTAAGATTCTTTCTTTAGAATAGCTTAAGCTCCTATAAAATAAGCTTAATTTTACTCCTAGTAATTAGATTATTACTTAGGTATAGTTTATTTTTTATTTTATTAATAAATATATTATTAGATTTATTAGATTAGATACTAATAGCCTAGATCTCTTAATATATATATTTATATATAAAGTTATATTTAAAAGGGATATTATTTTTATATATAAGATAGTATTAGAATATAGATATTTTAATTAATATTATTTATAGGTATATTTATAGGTATATTAAAATATATTAATTTTAGCTATTAGGAAAGGTATCTTTTTATTATGTTTTATTTCTATTAAGGAAAGCTTTATAGTTTTTATTTTATATTATTTTTAGGCTTCTAAGGTAATTATAGATATTAAGGTAGTTATATTAGTATAGTTAAAAGTCTAAAAGTTTAATATACTTTTTAGTATTATTATTTTATTAAGTTATCCCTTTTCTTAGAGGGATATACATTATTTTTATATTTTAATAAATAATTATAATAAAATATGTTACCTATAATTTATTATATTTATATTATATTTCAATCCTATTGTAATTTATAGATTTTAGTAAGGTATTAGCATAGATTCCTATCTCCCTTTCTTTTTAGTTCCTTTATTTTAGAATCTCTATTTCCTTATATATTATTTCATATCATTAAGCTAATTATTATATATTTTTAAATCCTTTAAAAAACTATTTTTATAAGAACTTAGACTAATTCTAAATTATATATTAATATACTTTAATATTAGCTTTATTAGCTTTTATTATTATTCAATAATATTAATATTATGATAATTAAGATTCTTTCTTTAAAATAACTTAAGCTTTTAATAAAATAAGCTTAATTTCAATCCTAGTAATTGTATTATTACTTAGGTATTAAGATATAAAAGTAATTTATATCCTCCTAAGGAGAGGAATAGCTTAATAAGATAATATTACTAAGAAGTATATTAAACCTTTAGATATTTAAATCCTATATTATAATTACCCTTATACCTATAATTACCTTAGAAGCCTAAATATAATATAAAATAAAAACTATAAAGCTTTTTCTAATAAAAATAAAATATAATAAAAATATAGCTTTTCTAATAATTAGAATTAATATATTTTAATATACCTATAAATATATTTATAAATAATATTAATTAAAATATTATTTTATTTATAAATATAATACCCTTTCTAAGTCTAATTTTATAATATAGATATATATATTAAAAGATCTAGGCCATTAGTATTTAATTTACAATAATAAATAAATATTACCTTAATAAGAAAATTAGGCTTATATTATATTAAAATATTATATATCTTAAGGCTAAGATTAAGCTTATTTTTTAGGAATATAAGCTATTTAAAAGAAAAGGCTTTAATAGTAGTAATATTAAATTTATTTTTTAATAATAAGATATATTAAAATTAAGATTGAATTATTAGTTATTTATAGAAAAAAAACTTAGCCTAATTAACTCTTAAAAAAGATGTATAGAGAATATAAATATTAATAATAAGTAGCTTAATAATTTAATATAAATAATTAAATTTAAGATATAATAAATATAAAAACATTAATTAGGTATAATTAATCTTTTATTTTATTAATAAATTTATTATTAGACCTCTTAGGATAGATACTAATAGCTTAGATCTTTTAATATATATCAAGGTATAAAAGTAATTTGTGTCCCCCTAAGAAGAGGGATAGCTTAATAAGGTAATAATACTAACGAGTATATTAAATTTTTAGACTTTTAAATCCTATAGTATATTTGCCCTTATACCTATAATTACCTAGAAGCCTAAAGGTAATATATAATAAAAGCTATAATGCTTTTTCTAATAAAAATAAAATATAATAAATAGATGGCTAATAGCTAGAATTAATGTATTTTAATATATCTATAAATATACCTATAAATAATATTAGTTAAAATATTATTTTAATATTATTTTATTTATAAAGGTAATACCCCTTTTAAATCTAATTCTATAATAGATATATATATTAAGAAATCTAGGCTACTAATATTTAATTTATTATACTAAATAAATACTATCTTAATAAGGAAATTAAGCCTTTATTATATTAAAGTATTATATATCCTAAGGCTAAGATTAAGCTTATTCTTTAGAAGTATAAGCTACTTAAGAAAAAAGGCCTTAATAGTAATAATATTAAATTTATTATTTAATAATAAAATATATTAAAGCTAATATTAAATTATTAATTAATTATTTAAAAAAGACTTAGCTTAGTAGTATAGTGCAGTGGTTAGCGCGCTGTTGTTTTCATAGAGACCAGGGTTTAATTCCCCGCACCAGCCCCCAGCCCAGGGAATAGGTAAAAGAGTTATTATAATTGGTTATTTTTCCCTATTAGGGTTTTTATAGGCAAATAATTATAACTAGAATAATTATGATAAAAAATGCTTCTACTACCCCTTATAAAATAAGCAAAAAATACTATATAAAGAGATATCCTATTTATAGCTTATTATATTTTTATTATATTATAATCCTATAGTAATTTATAGATTCTAAATAAGACCTTTCTTCCTTTATTAGTT
>PGGA01000018.1:13367-46509 GCA_004380915.1 Calonectria pseudonaviculata
CTTAGCCTAAGAAATACCTTAAGTACCTTTAAACTAAATATATTTAAAGTATATAAGGAGAATACCTAGAAAATAAGTATATAAATAGATTAGCCCTTTTCCTTAAGGAAGGAATTAATTAGCTTTTAATATAACTTAATTATCTTAATTATCTATTAATTATTACTAGATATAATACTTTTATTTATAGATTAATTCTTATTATTGCTTATTAATCTAATATACCTAACCTCTTTACTAATAATAAACCTTAACTAACTCTAATTAGTTTACCTAGTTAGGAAATAACCGGACTATTATAGGGATACTATCCCTAATAGTATTTTCTACTCTTATTTATATATAGAACTTATAATTAGCTAGATTAGAAATATTAGGGTAGCTTGCCTATATTATATATACTATAAGAACCTTAATATATTCCTAGAGATAGCTAATTTAAATACTATATTTATTCTTATTCTAATACTCTAAGGGGCTAATATTATAATTAGAAATAATATTCTAAAGATTAAAAAAGAAGGTATTAATATCTTTTATATTAAATAACTTAAATAACTTATAAGCCTTATCTATAGCCTTAAGAAAGATCTTTTAAAGTTCTAGGTAATATTTATAAAAATAAATATATTATATCTTTAAGAAATAAGGCTCTTTATTACTTTTTTAATAGACTAAGTCTTTTATAATATCTTTAATTTAATATTTTTTAATTAAAAAGCTAGATCTTTTAAGCTAAATAATATAAATAATAAGGCTAATATCTTTATTAACTAATAAATAATTTAAATAGCTATAAAAATATATAAAAAAAATAAAAATTAAAAAAAAAGCTATAATATATTAAATTATTAATTTAATTATATTAAATTAAGCTATTAAAACCCTATATAAAGATAATATTTTAATAGCTTTTATTATATTTTTTATATTATAAAATATATTTAAATATTATACTATAAATATATTTTATATTAATTTAGCCTAAGCTTTTTTTAGTATTTTTTTTATCTTTATAAAATACTTAGAATTTTATTAAATATAAAATATCTTATTATTATATAAATTCTACTTAAAAATATTTTATTTTAGTATATTTTTATATAAGGTTTAATAAGACTAATATATAATCTATTATATTAGATTAATATAGCTATATTGCATTTTTATGACTAACCTTGTAAAGGTTGGCGGGCAGTCAAGCCCCACAACGCCAACGGGTAGCTGATTATTGGCTGTAGAGAGCGCCTTTCACTGGTCTGACATGGGGGATCAAGACCCACGGGTAAAACCGAATTTACTGAGTTTTTACGGTATTAACGAGCCCAGATTCTCAAAAGTTATTTTCAAAAATACGACGTGGTCAATTTATTGCTAGCCTGATTTAATTAATCATGAGTAGGTAAAGTCGTTTATTTTACGTCATCGCCGTGCCAGATCAGACAGATTACTTTTAATTTCAACGTCTTTCATGTTAACAGGCTCCATCTCATCTGTATCACCATACTCCACCTCATATCCTAAGATAAATCGCATACGGAGAAAGCTAATGACAGTGACACTATACATAAAAGTCAGCTGGTTTTTTGTAATTCAGTGACATATTCGAGACTCACAAATCTACCACCCCAAACATCAGCCTAACCCCGATTTTATTCTTCCAGTCTGGGTGAAGGGCTCTAAGTTGAGCTAAGAGGATACACAACATCCAAATATAGGTAACAATGTTGATGATGGAATGCGAGAGGGTTATGGCGTTGATATAACCACAGGATCCCTGATATCTCGTGGAACGCAAAAAGTTGCCGCGGCATAGAAGCTGTCAAGTGATTTGGCACCCCCCCCCCGAAAAAAAAAGAGTATTAAATAAATTGGGATGGAGTGAGCTTTGGATTTTAAGTCAAAGCAAGGGTACTGTTCATCATGAGAAGTTAAGAGTTCATAGCCAAGTTGGCTGATGAGCCCTGTACAGTATTCATACATGATAACCCCAACAATCGCTACATGTAATCAAATCATCATACCAAATCTCAAGACAACTGCATTATTATGATTACACATGCACTCTTTATATAAATTGTTCATTTGGATCCCAATAGAATAGATGAGTCGTCATGACAGAATTATCTTCAGACTGGATTTAATTGGCATCGTATGACCCAATTGAAGGTGGTAAATAGCATCTTGTAGTGGTCCCCCTTTGAATGTCCAGTTCCACGGACGATGATGACCAAGAATAAACAAGCAAAGGCCCAGACTATCTGTTTCAAAAATAAATAAAAAGGAAACAAAATTTAAGGAAAAAACATGGGTACAAAATTGTTGCTCGATGACCAACGTGGTGTTTTTAGCGCGCATTACAGATGATAACTAGCGCACCAGAGCTGAACTCCTTTCCGGTATCGACGGAGAAGAGCGGCGATCTGTTCATCCTGAATCACACTCGACACGATTGTATTTGCAGCACCATCCTGCTCTTCTCATTCACAAACATGTCAAGGATCAATGTTAGACGGCCTTTAGCCTAGTATAAGCCAAATGCAATCGGGCATGTCGACACGGATTGACATTTCCATTCTATCGGAAATCCGCAAAATGTCGAGGAACCTCATCTTCGTCATCGTTTTTGTCGCTCTATCGCTGGTTACTCTGATCTGAATTCATAGTGACCTCCCTCCAACTCAAACTGGTGGCCATGTCTAGACGCCGCAGAGCAATCAAACTTTTCTTCATCATTCACATGATGAAGACCCTATCAATAAGATGCTTTCTGAGCTGCCGCCCACAACACATCGTTCTACATTGGTGCTGGCCGAGACACGGCCAAGTCCATATCTCTGCAAGACGATAATGACGGCTCTCACTCTTAATTACCCCGCCCCCATCATCATTGATTGGGGGTTGGGCCAAAATAACGAAAATGTCACCAGGATCCCAGGTTTTGTGAGGTATCTCGATGCCGTCTTGTATCGTAATGCTAATCCAAGCGACAAGTTAGAAGACGACGACATTGTTATAATGGTGGATGCCTATGACATCCGGTTTCAACTGCCTACTGAACTTCTTCTGAAACGATATCACAAGATCAACAGGGAAGCAAATACGCCACTTCGCAAGCAATGGTAACATGATGAACCCATGCCTATGCAACAAACCATCATAGCTGAAGCTGGAAAGAACTGCCATCCCAAACCCACTTCCGGCTTTGATCTGCATTGCAAAGAGATGCGCGAAAGCCCACTCAGACTGGACCTTTACGGTCTGAATATTGAAAAAAGTGACACATAGCTCCATGGCCATCGGCCACGATTTCTCGACGGTGGACTTTACATTGGGCCCGCAGCCGATATGCGCCGCCTCTATCGTCAGGCCCTCGGCAAGATGGAGGCAGGCATCGACTAAGGCATCAATCTATACAACGAGCAGGGCCTCCTTAGCGAGGTGCTGGGCGAGCAAGAAGTTTGGAGAGAGCGGCAGCGAGAGAACCATGTGGCCACCGACAATGCTACGGTTTTGATGGATCAAGATTATGATTATCATATCGGCGTCCACTACCATCAAGATTTATTTGCCCAAATATCCTGGACAGAGGCTGGGAATGGGAATTTTGATGGGACTTTTGTTTTCTTGAACGATCAAGTCGCCATCGATGAATACTCTGAAGAACTTGGCATATCGCTAGCACGACTTAGGGGTGTTCCCGATGATGTTAGAATGACACAAAACCCATTAAACGGTGTGGTCGAAGCACCAGACTGGGGAGCCATGCCACTGTACGCCGACTTCTTCCTCGAAACAGTTCAAGCAGCCATAATACATCACAATAGCTTCAAGAATAAACGCATTGAGTGGTGGCACATTCCGTAGTTTCAACGGCCTCCTACCCCATTTTGATATTGATTATTGTATTTGGATGGATCATTATTATTAACAAGCGTATCAAAAGACAGAAACTTTGATGCATCCTAATGAAATGATATTTGAATTAATCCTCCATTCGGATTAATTACGGCGTGAGCCGGTTCTCATAGGCTGGTTAATTTAGATTCCATATAACTTGGATTTGTGAATAGTATTATATACATATTAATAAATTATGTTTGGAACAAGGGGATCTGCCATCTCTCTAAAGTACAATTTCTTTGCGTGGAACATGCTGACTCAAAAACCATTGCACAAACCGAGGAATGCCGTTGTGAATTTTAGTCTGCGGGTTATAGCCCAGTAACCACTTGGCTTTTGAAACGTCGGCGAAGGTGACTGACATGTCGCCCGCTTGTGCCTCGCGCCGATCCAAGATGGCTGTTTTGTCCAGGCTTTCCTCGAGCAAAGCGATCAACTCGCCGAGCTCAATTGTCTGTGACTCGCCAAGGTTGAACACTTCATAATCGGATCCCTTGTAGTCAATGGCAGCACGAACCCCCTGGATAATGTCGTCAACGTAGGTGTAGTCGCGGCGGGTGGTGCCATCGCCAAAGACCGGAATGGGTTTGTCCTCGTGAATCAGCTTGGCAAATTTGTGGATGGCCAGATCAGGGCGTTGGCGGGGACCGTAAACTGTGAAGAAGCGAAGACAGACGCATCGTATGCTGTACAGATGAGAATAGGTATGGCACATCAATTCGGCGGACATCTTGGACGCGGCATACGGCGAAATGGGTTGTGATGTTTTGGAGTCCTCGGCAAATGGAACCGTCGCGTTGAGTCCGTATACGCTAGAGGATGAGCCAAAGAGAAACTGGCGTACGCCAAAGTCTCTTGCGCACTCGAGCATATTCACTGTGCCAACGACATTGGTGTCGACATACTGATTTGGGTATTGTAAGGACGGGCGCACACCAGCACGTGAAGCGAGATGGACGATAGCTATGAAGCTGTGCTCGGCAAAAATGTTGCGTAGTGAGGCTGAATCCCGAATATCCGCTTCGTATAATTTGTAATTTGGGCTGGAAAGGTGGTGAGCGACGTTGGCGCGTTTGATCTTGGGTGAATAAAAGTCGTCAAAGTTGTCGACCACGACGACGCGCCAGCAGCCTTCTGCCAGAAGAGCATCGACTAGGTTGGAGCCGATGAAGCCCGCACCTCCGGTGACGAGGATCTGCCTTTCGGCATTGGCCTGTCCTGGCGCAGTCCTAGTAATGATCGTCATGTTACCGAGTATTGTGGTGGAACTGGTGACAAGCAGAATACAAAATGGAGCCCTGTTCAATGGAGTGGGCAAGCGCAGGGTGGGCAATGAAGGAAGAGATTTATTGTTTAAATGAATGTTTCTCGTCACGATAAGGGGAAATAGTATGTGGCTTGCTCTTGAGTAACTGAGGCACGGGTTCCGGGTTCCCGCACCGAGCGGTTTAGAAGAGCTTTTGCAGTGGAGCCCTGGGTCTAAATGGCCCCAAGTAAGCGAATGATGTTGGTCAAGTCTAGCGAGTGTGGGCCATGCTCAATCAAAGCTGGCATGAGGTCCAAAGATTCAGAGTGGAAAGGTAGACAAACAAATATAAAAAAATAGGAATAAATAAAAATAAACAGAGCCGAAAAGGGGGCCCAAAAGAAAAGCGCTTACGAATACAGCGGAAATGAGGCAGAGACAACATCGCTCGTTGTCGTCACTACAAACTCCCCACCCAGGATCCAATGATAGGCCAAGTGGCCGCTACTGGACTTCAGGCCACAGCTAATACAGTCAAGCAGGGCTATAACGATAAGAAACGCGACCGCGTTTTCATCGTTAAGACTAGGTTATCGGTAAATCGAGGCCATGAACAGGGATATAGTTAATAATGGCTTTATGCCTAATTTATATATATATTTATTATAAGGAATATTTTAATTAATATCTACTATTTTACTTATTCTACCTTTTGCTAACCTTGCCTTTAGAGCTTCTTCTTATATTACTGGAGTAGCTAAATAAGCTAAAAATTATATTCTTTTATTATTTTTTTATATATAATTAATTTCTTTATAGCAAAAGATATTTTATATATTAAAATAATAAGAGAAAGTAAATTATTAAGATTATTATTATAATTAGATAATAAGACCTAAGAAAATACTTTTATTATATATAAAAGGAGGTCCTTTATAGGCTTATAAAGGCACTCTTATTTAGGCTTAATAAAAATATTAAGAGCCTTCTTAATTAAAATAAATCTAAGCTATATTATTAATTAAATATTAATATATTTAACTAATTTAAAAAGAATAATATATTTAGTATTTTAGTTTTTTAGGTAATAATTAGGACTAAATATTTAACTAAAAAGCTATAACTTTCTTTAATAATTAGTAATAATTAATTCTTTTACTTTTTATTATATATTAATTATCTAATAAAGTGCTAAGAGCTATATAAGGCCTTTAAGAGGATCTTATTCCTAGAAAATATATTAAATAATAAACTTAAGCTATTACTTTCTATAGTAGAGCTTTAGATTTAAGATAATTTCTTAGTCTAATAGCTAAAATAATATAATAGAATTTAAAGGAAGAAATATAATAGTTATATATAATAATTATAGCTTCTTAATAACCTTATAAACCACCTTTTTATATATACTAAAGTAATTAAGCAAAAATAAGACTTTTTAGCTTACTATTTACCTATTAAACTAAAAAAGCTATTTATAAAAAATAACTAAGATTATTTATACTTTTTAATTAAATTATTAGAAAATAAGTATATTCTTAATATAAATATTATCTTTTCTAAATACTTAAGGGCTTTTAGCTTTACTAATAATTTATAATAATAATTTATATATACTTAATATATTATAATATAATATAAGAGAAATTCTTTACTTATTTACCTTTATACCTAAAATAAGTATATTTATAAGTATTATTACTAATAACTAATACTAAAAAAGGCTAGTTTTATTAATATTATAAATATTATTTACCTAGTATTATATAATAAGCTATTAAAGCTATTATAAGTTAGCTATAAAATTAAGATTCTTAATTAAGATAAGCTTATTATATTTATAATATTATTTATATTAATAATATAATTTAAAGCTATTAAGCTAATTATATAAAAAAGAAAATATTAAAAAAGTATAAAAATTAAGTATTATACCCTAAAGCTTATAAGTAATTATTTAGATAATTTTTCTTATAATTATAATTCCCTAGCTATTAATTTATATTAAATAATTATTAAGAGTATCCTTAAAAATAGAAAAGTTAGCTTTCCTAGCTCTTTTAATATATATTATATTTTTAGGGATTATTAATATATTAAAATATATAAAATAGCTATTAAAATACTTAAAAATAGATAATTATAAGAGCTTTAAGCTAAGCTTACTTTTTATTTACTCTTAAAATTATATTTAATATTAAAATAAATTCTAATAATAAATATAATATATTTAATATCTTTAGCTATTAAAAATAAACTACTTAGCTTATATTTTAGGCTATTTTATTAATAATATTTTAATATTATTATAAAAGGAAAATTAATTAAAAATACTAAAAATTTACTATTTATATAGCCTATTTATTATAATAAAACCTTCCTTTTACTGCCTTAGTTAGTAGATTAAGGCTAATATTATAAGTATTAAGGTTTATTATAATTTACTAAAAATCACATACAAAATAGGGGGGTCGCCAGATTCTCATCGGTAAAACCCGAATATCGTACTAGACCCAGATCGTTATAGCCCTGCTTGACTGTATCTGTAAATGGTTGACGCTAGCGGCCACTAGTGGCCACGGCGTCGGGCTATTTCTTGGGGCTGAGCGGCCCCTGGGCAAGCTGGAGGCAATAGTCGGGACGCTAGTGACCGGAAGGCCCTGAGCGTGCGCGCTTGACTGGGGCCATCTCATGCGAGATTCGCCGATGGGGCCGTTCTAGCCTGTTGTAGGTGAGCATGAGTCGCAAAAGAAGAAAAAACAGTCTTGCCTGACCTCAGAGTACACATTGCCATTCTCATCCGGCCGAGACAATGGATTGGCTCTTGGCTTATCAATAGATTTGAGACGGGGCAATCGTCAGCCTTGGCAAACAAAACCAAGTAAATTGCCCGACGCGAGACATAACTTGCACAACTACGTTGGGCGGGCAAAAACACCACGGATTTAAAAATAAAAAAATAAAATAAAAAATCCCATGCGCAATGCGTCACGACATGGGATTCAAAAACCAGACCATCTTCACCATTAAATCTAGCCTTCGCCATGGTAGATGTTGGCTGTCGGCCCGCACCGCTTCCTAGCGTAGACGTGGACTCGATGCTAGCACAATTCCTCAGCGATTCAGACCGTTTCATCTTGCACGCTCTTGATCTAATTTTTCCGAGACGGGCCAGATTTTGCGACATAAATGTAAAACACCCAGCGCTTTGATTCAGCAATCTTATACATGCGTCTCAGTTTTGTCAGTATCTTCTCATCGAGTCCGGTATACCAGGTGCGGTCTTTGAGCCAGAGGTTTTAAATTTATCAACTGAGACTCTTTGTTGTCCGTTGGGGAGCTTTAAGGCGACGGAACATCTGGCCAGGAGCAATGACCGATTGCCGGCAAGACAATAATGGCATTCAGGAACTTTACACCGATTACAAACCCAAATATTAACCTGATTACCCTATTGACTGGGAAGCCTTTTAAACAAATACAATTTCAAAATAGTCGTGAACTGTACAATTTACTCTGGGACCCTATGCGACGAAGAATAATGAAGAAATAATTCACAGAATCACGAATACGTGTGAACGATAAATATACTACTAACCTGAGGCGTCAAAGGTAATTCTGCGCTGCCGTATTTTAAAACGAGCCTACGCCACGAATATCAAAAAAATAAAAACCTAATATTCATGTTGACTAACAAATAGATACAGCCAAGATCCATGGTTGGCAAATAATACTATTACGTTTTATTCCTCTCTTTTACCTACTTATCCTTTGCATTTTGACTGTGTTGGTCCTTCGAGAATAAGAATTCAAGCCCCAGTCTCGAGCCTTAACGACTTAACACTGGGTCCTAACCCAATATGCTAACAGCAATCCTTCTCTAAAGGCATCACAAAACTCAAGAATGGCGACGACGTTATCACAGCTTGCGGATTGTACAAATTATTGCTCCATGGCATCAACGTCACTGGGACATCTCTTGTGCCTCTACGACAGCATTCAGTTCGTATATTGAGCACCAGAACTCCGACATTAAACCGCATTTGCACGCTGGTGTTAATAATGTAACCCTTGTCGTTGCTGATGGGCACTTCAGGCCTCATTTCGGCATCGAGGGCCATGCATGCTATGGCGATAGCTTGGCAGCCATAGCCCAAGTGGAAATCAGCATTAGTTATGGAACCACTGTGTCTGAAGTGATAAACGAATCATGGAGATCCTATGACGGCAGGCTTCTTCATTCAGACCCAAGACACGGCCAATTCGTGGATGATAGAATTTATCGTGATGAATTACTAGGATTTTCTCCAAGTGATGCCGTAGAAACCCTTGAGTTAAGCCCTATTAAAGAGAATTGCTATTTAGCGTAACAGCTATTGCTAGTTGGCGTAATAATCTCATGTGACTAGAAAATTTTCTTTCTAATAATCTCTTTTTTACTTTTTTTCCTTTCTTTATATATAAATCAATATCTTAAATAGGCTAGCCTACTTTTAATAGTAGCTGCAGCCTGCCTTTAATAGTAGCTATAGTGCGTTTAACAGTAGCTGTAGCATATTTAATAGTAGCCACAGCGCGTTTAATAGTAGCTGTAGCCTACCTTTAATAGTAGCTGCAGTGTATTTAACAGTGGCTGCAGCATGTTTAATAGTAGCTGTAGCCTACCTATAATAGTGGCTATAATATATTTAATAGTAGCTATAGTGTGGGTTTATTCCGGGGGTTATTGTGATGTTTTCACGGTCACAGGTCTAGCAGCTACTAAGGGGTTGTTATTATATTCGTCTCTATCTCTTCTAACTAGCTAGGGCTATAAGGCCCAAAGTTAGTATTAGGATCATATTATATAATCTAGAATAATACCTTTTCCAGGTCTAGGCAAGGCTATTTAGCAGCCTTATTACTAATAGCTAAAATATAAAAATATATACTATTTAATAGTATAAATAATATTCTAATACTTAAGCTTTTTTCTTTTATATTAAGGCCTTTATTTTTAGTTAAAATAAGCCTTTATTCTAAGCTAAATAGTACTTGCTTTTTTTTCTTATAATAAATAATCTTTCTTATTATATTTTATTTCTTATTATTTGATCTTTTATTTAAATTATTATTTTATTATTATTAATAAAGTACTCTAAAGCTTAATTAGGTATTACTTTTATAAAAATATTAATTAGATTATTTTTTCTATTAATATATCTTATTTTATAAAGCTTATATTTCTTATAGGATTATCTAAGTATTATAATATTAATTATTAATCTTTTTTTCTTTATTATTTTAATTTTTATAAAGTATTTATATAAAAAATATAAATTAATATATATAATAATTAAAATAAAGGGTAAATTAAGCTAGTTTATTATTTTTATAAGAATTATTATAAGAATATATATAATATTAGCTCTTATTATTATATTATAAATTTTAAAGATAAATATATTTTAAATAATTAATTAGTACTTAATTAAGTTAAAATATATAATATTTTTTTTTATTATAAAGATTTTATTATTAATATATTTATTTATAATAAAAATAATAAATCTAAGTTATAAAAAGAGATTAGAATTATTTATAAATATTCTATTAATAAATATAAATAGCTTTACTATTATAAGATTAAGTAAAATAAATATAAGACTATAATTAAAATTATCCTTTTACTATTTAAGCTATTTATTTAAAGCTTTTACTTAAGTTATACTAGGCTCCTAATATTATATAATAATTAATAAATTATAATATACTTTAGATTAGTAAATAAAGCTATATAAGCTCCTTATACCTATTATTTAATATACTATTACTTTATAAGCTTAGGTTTCTTAGCTTTAATTATCTTAATCTTTTTTCCTTAGCCCTTTTAGTAGATAATAATAATATTATCTTTCTTAAGAATTATAATAGCTCTATTAAAGGTAAAGGGGTTCTTCTTTAATAACTTCTTTTTTAGCTTAGCTTTAAATAATACTATTTAAAGCTTTTTTTTTTCCTTTTATAAGAATATCTTATTAAATATTTTAATTATATTATAAGTTTATATTCTAATAATAATAAAACCTTTTCTTTTTCTTAATAAAATTAATAAATATAAATTAAAAATTAATATAATTATCCTAAGTATTTCTTTATAATACTTATTATATATTATTTATTAGTATATTTTAGCTTTAGGGATACTATAAAATAGTATTATAATTCTTATAATAGTATTCTAAAGATAATTATCTCTAATACTTTCTAAAAGCTAAGTAAAAATAATTTAATTTAGCTTAATATATAATTATATATAAGCCTAAGTAATATCTCTTAATTATAAGAAAATATCTTTATTTAGAAGAAAAAGGATTAGGATTAGGATTAGCTATTAGCTATATTATTAAATTATTAGTAATTAAATAGAAATAATTTCCTTTTCTTTATTAATATAGCTTTAGATTATTAATTTTAACTTTTTATAGAGTTTATTAAATATCTTTCCTTTTATTTTAATAATAATTTATAATTTAAAGACTTTAATTCTTTTATAATATTTTTTATTATAGAAAATAAATTTAAATATATCTTTCTTAATTAATTCTTTAATCTTCTTTTTTATTAATCTCTTAAATAATCTTTTTAGTATAAAGATTGTATTTTTTATATATATTTAGATTACTAGGTCTAGATTAGATCTTTCTTTAATAAAAAAAAATAACTTCTTATAATTAATTTTAGCTTTAAATTACTTAATAATAAATATTATAAAAAATAAAATAAGATTCTTTTAAAATTATTTTCTTCCTTGCTTTTATATAAAAAGTACTTTATTAATTATAATAAGGTTTTTTCTTAGGTAGCCTATCTCTCTTTTTTCTATTATTAAAGGCTATAAAGGGGTATTACTAATTTCCTTCTTAGGTATTCTTATAATTTACTCTATTAAAAGTAAAATTATATTTTTATTTTTTAAGGAATAAGATTAGGGTTTATAATTAAAAGAATAGAAAGGTAGCTTTTTATTCTTTGTTTTTCTTTACTTTATATCTTAGGGTCTTTATAATATAATTTAATTATTATTAAGTAAAAAATTATAGGTCCTTTTATTAAGGTATAAAAGTGATTTATATCCCCCTAAGGAGAGGGACAGCTTAATAAGGTAGTAATACTAAGGAATATATTAAACCTTTAGACTTTTAAATCCTATAGTATAATTACCCTTATGCCTATAATTACCTTAGAAGCCTAAAAATAATATAAAATAAACTCTATAAAGCTTTCTTTAATAGAAATAAAATATAATAAAAAGATAGCTTTTCTAATAGCTAGAATTAGTATATTTTAATATACCTATAAATATACCTATAAATATACCTATAAATAATATTAGTTAAAATGTTATTTTAATACTATCTTATCTATAAAGGTAATATCCCTCCTAAATCTAACTTTATATATAGATATATATATTAAGAGATCTAGGCTATTAGTATTTAATTTACTATAATAAATAAATACTATCTTAATAAGGAAATCTGCCCTTTATAATATTAAAGTATTATATATTCTAAGGATAAGATTAAGCTTATTCTTTAGAAGTATAAGTTACTTAAGAAAAAAGGCTTTAATAGTAATAATATTAAATTTATTACTTAATAATAAGATATATTAAAGCTTATATTAAATTATTAGTTATTTATAAAAAAAAGACTTAATCTAAATAATTCTTAAAAGAGATTTATAGAGAATATAAATAATAATAATAAGTAGCTTAATAATTTAATATAGATAATTAAATTTAGAATAATATAAATAAAATAAAAAGGAACTACCTGTTAGTATTATAGGGCTTAACTGCCTACTAACCTTTACAAGGTTAGTTATAAAAATGCAATATAGCTATATTAATCTAATATAGTAGATTGTATATTAGTCTTATTAAACCTTATATAAAAATATACTAAAATAAAATATTTTTAAGTAGAATTTATATAATAATAAGATATTTTATATTTAATAAAATTCTAAGTATTTTATAAAGGCAAAGAAAATACTAAAAAAGGCTTAGGCTAAATTAGTATAAAATATATTTATAGTATAATATTTAAATATATTTTATAATATAAAAAGTATAATAAAAGCTATTAAAATATTATCTTTATATAGGGTTTTAATAGCTTAATTTAATATAATTAAATTAATAATTTAATATATTATAGCTTTTTTTTTAATTTTTATTATTTTTATATACCTTTATAGCTACTTAAATTATTTATTAGTTAATAAAAATATTAGCCTTACTATTTATATTATTTAGCTTAAAGATCTAGCTTTTTAACTAAAAAATATTAAATTAAAAATATTATAAAAGACTTAGTTTATTAAAGAAGTAATAAAAAGCCTTATTTCTTAAAGATATAATATATTTATTCTTATAAATATTACTTAGAACTTTAAAAGATCTTTCTTAAGGCTATAGATAAGGCCTATAAGTTATTTAAGCTATCTAATATAAAAAATATTAATATCTTTTTTTCTAATCTTTAGAATATTATTTCTAATTATAATATTAGCCCCTTAAAGTATTAAAATAAGAATAAATATAGTATTTATATTAGCTATCTCTGGGAATATATTAAGGTTCTTATAGTATATATAATATAAATAAGCCACCCTAATATCTTTAATCTAGCTAATTATAAGTCTTATATATAAATAGGAGTAATAAATACTATTAGGGATAATATCCCTTTATAATTAATATTTAAAGTATTACTAATTAAATCCTAAAGTAATATTAATAATATTCTAGGTATATAATTTATATAGTTAGATATTAGCTTTAATAATTAGCAAATTACCTTAGAATAGCTTTATAAGTTTAATATATATTCCTAAAAAGCCTTTACTAAAGTATAGCAAAAGAAAGTATTATTTATAAATTAATTTAATTATAATAAGTAGCTTTATAATCCCTTATTACCTAATATTTAATATAAAGCTTTTTCTATTATTTATAATAAAAAGGATAAAATCTATTACCTTTTTATTATTAATAGCTTTTTTAGCTATTTATTATATAAATTTATTTATTATTATATTTACTTTAATATTATTATTTATATTTTACCCTTATATTTAATATATCTTATTTAGCCTTTTAATATTAGTATATTTTAGCCTCTTAAGAATATATATTAAAAGGAGCTTTAAAAATTAATATAGAAAGATAATCTAGTATTTAATTATTAATAGTTTACTATTACTTTTATTATAATCTATAAAATAGGCTTTAAAAGGTATAATATTATATTAAGATTTAAAAAAGCTAGTATTTAGCTAGTTAGTATAATACTTATAATTAATTATATTATTACTAAGTAATAATAATAATAAAAATTTATTTATTTCTCTATTTTAAAGTTATTATTATTAGAAACTTGCTTTAAGAATACCTAAATATAAATTAATTATATCTATAAGAAATAATAATATATAATAAGCTTATTTACCTTAAAGACTATTAATAATATTAGTAAAGGTATTATAAAAGCTATAATAATATATTAATAATATTAATTATTTATAATAAATTAGCTTAATAAAATAGAATATTATAATAAAAAGTAAAGGTTTAGCTATTATATAAAGCCTATTAATAAGTTTATTATAAATATAAGCCTTCTTAAGAGATATATTATTATTTAGGCTAACCTTTAACTAATAGCTTATTAAAAGTAATAATAAAAACTAATATTTATTCCTAAAGGTAAATTAAAAAATATATAATAATTACCTTAGCTAAAAACCTACCTCTTCCTTTTATAAAGCCTAAAAATAAATTACCTAAGCCCTAAGACTAATTATTATAATAAATTAAAGTATATAGCCTAATAATAATAATAAGATTTATTTTATAGATATAAGGGCTTTCTAGGATAATAATAATAATATAAAGCTTATTAGGCTTAAGAAACTTAAGGATAAGATAATTTCTATATTAGAAATACCTCTAAGGATAATCTTATTATTATCTATACTACCTTTTAAGCTCCTTAATAATACTAATAATAATAATATTATAATATTATACTTATTTACTATAATATTAAGGGAAAGTAATTATAGGAAAGTTATAAGAGCCTTAAAATAAATATATAATTAATAGGTAAGGGGAGGGTTAGAAGGAATATATAGTTAATAGAGTTAAATATAATAGCTAAAAGTAGGCCCCTTAAGCTAGGTAGCTTAATTAAGCTTAAAAAATATAATTTCTATAGTTTTTATTAATATATTTATTTTTAGCTATTCTATGGCTTTTAAAATCTATTATTTATATATTTTTAGACTAAAAAATGACTATAAATAGGAGTTTAAAAGCTTATAATCGAAAAATAGTTAATTTTATAGCTTATATAAGGCTAGGTCTATTATATTAGATTAATATAGCTATATTGTATTTTTATGACTAACCTTATAGAGGTTAGTGGGCAGTTAAGCCCTATAATACTAACAGGTAATAAAGAAAGAAAGGTCCTACTAGAATCTATAAATTACTATAGAATTATAATATAATAAAAATATAATAAGAATAAATTTATTATAATGTAATATTAGTAAGATTACTTTAGATAAGTAATTTCTTTACCTTTAAAAATATCTAAGAATATCCCTATTTATATACTATTAAAATTTAAATATTATCTCTTTTTAAATAGCCCTTAATATTATAAAAATAAATATTTAATTAGTTTATATTATAAAATAATAAAAGAAATAAGATATTTATAAGTATAATATAAAAGATTATAATTCTAAAGGATATTAATATAATAACTATACCTAGTAATTCTATTAGAGTTTTTTCTCTAAAGATAACTCTTATTTCTTTTACTATCTTTATATTAAGCTTAAGAAAGAAAATAATATTTCTTTATAATATAATAAATTGCTTATAATTATTAATTAAAAAACTTATAGTATTTATATTAAGAATAATACCTTGGAATATTACCTCTAAATATTAGTTATGTAGGAAGAACTATAATATTAGCTTCCAAGGTTTTAATTTATTCTTTTTAAAGGGATTACTCTTAGTAAAGAAGTATATAACTACTTAATTAGTAAATTAGTTTAAAATAAAGAGTATATTAATCTTTACTAAGCCTATAAAGAAGGTATACTATATATTACTATTATAATAGGCTTTACCTATTCTTTCTTAGTCTTTCTCTTTATTAAAGGTAAGGGATTTATTATTATTAAAATTATTATTAGGCCCTTTATATTAGGCTAGGAATATTAAAAATACCTTATTAATATAGCTCCTCTTAAACCTATAGTATAACGTCTATTAATTATAAATAAACACGCTTTTAATTTCCTAGATATTTAAAATCTAGCCTAGACTACCAATTTTCCATAATTTTTCAATAGTAACCTTTATACTTACTCTTAGACCCATTTTTATTATAGTTTTTAATATAGATTATAATACTTATTATCCTTTCTAGCTACTTATTATATTTATTATTATTAATTTCTCTAAGAAAAACTTCTTTTATTTTAATTATTTCCTTAAATATTATTTTATCTAATTTCTTTATAATAATATTAAATTTCTTATATTCTTTTTAGATAAATCTTTTATTATTAATATTAAGATTATTCTTTTTAAGTATATAAAACTTAAATTTAATAAATTATATTTTTTAGAATAATTTAAGATTAATAGTAAAGGTTCTAAATAGCCTAAGAAGCCCTTCCTTTTTAAGTTTTAATTTAAAGATCTTAATAAGATTAAGTAGATATTTAATATAAAGTTTATTATTAGTATATTTTAAGGTAAAAGGGTATAATAGATTATAAAGAATATAATATTTAAAATATAGCTTAGATTTAATTATTTTTAATAATATTAGAAATAGGCTAAAATATATTAGTCTTAGTATAATAAGAAAGCTATCTTAAATATTAGGTTAGGTTTAATAGAGTTTATTATCTTTAATATTAAAAGGGTATTAAGATTATAATATTAAATAAAGTTGATTATTTTATTAGTTAGGGTAAAAAGAGATTAATATTATAATTATTTAAATACTAATTATATTTACTCCTAGAATTGCCTAGTTAAGCCTCTTACTTATATTTTAATTAAATATAAATAGTATAACTTCTCTTTTTCTTTTATAATATAGTTTCTTAACTAATAGCCTAGCTTTTTATAAATATAGTATATTTTCTAACTTAGTTATATAGAGTAGGTTTAAGCTTTATTACCCTTATTTATTTAAGGGTACTAATAATAGCTTTTAGTCTATTTTTAGTATATTTAGTTAATCTAAAACTAGTTTAAATTATTAATTTAAAGAACTTCTTTTATTATTACCTTTAGTATAAATATATTTCTTAGTATAGCTTAAAGCTAATAATATATACCTTTATAAGTATTTAAGGGTTTTTAAAGGTAATAAAAGAAATCTTTAATATTATTATAAGTACTAATAATTTATATTTATAATATATTTTTACTTTAATTAAGTATAAAAATTACTTTTTAAAGATTTTCTAATTCTAGGAAAAGCTTTTCTAGAACCTTTTTTTATAATAATTTCCTATTATTTTAAAGTATCTTAATAAATAAGGCTTTTTACTATCTTCTAAAGTAATTCTAATATATTATCTTATCCTTATATTTCTCTTATATTATCCTTTCTATTTAATAAAAAATTTTAATCTTATAAAAGTTATATATATTATTATAATAATAAATAGTAACTTTCCCTTTAAGTATAATGAAGAATATTCCTATAAATTTATAAGGAGTTAGGTAGTATACTAAGCCTTATAATAACCCTTTTAACTATTAAGCCAAAAAAATCAATTAATTTAATTAGTATTACTATACTAAATTACACTATATAATAGCTTATAGAAATATAGGGCTTACTAGGCCCTATATACCTAATTATCTTTTTATAATTATCCCCCCTTCTAATAGCCTAATCCTTAGGTATTATACTAGCCCTTAGGCTTACCTACTAATAAAGCCTAGCTATTATATAGGTTATAGGTCTTATTACTTAATATAAGTCTTATTATTAAATAAGGCTTATTATCTAATAGGTCTTACTACCTAATAATACTATTAGCTCTTTAAATAATTACTATAATCTATTATTATTAATCCCTAAAGAAATAGCTAGTCTAGTAGCCTATGCTTATATAAGCTTATCCCTTTAGATTTTACTCTTTATAAGCCTAGCTTAATATAGTTATAGACCTAGGATTTAAACCTATAACTTTTATATAGCTAGACCTATAGTTATAATTAAATAATTATAAGAAATTAGATAGTATACTAAGCCTTATAATAATCCTTTTAGCTATTAGGCTAAAAAGATTAATTAATTTAATTAGTTTTACTATACTAAATTATATTATATAATAGCTTATAGGGATATAGGGCTTGCTAAGCCCTATGCGCCTAGTTATCCTCTTATACTAGGATTAAGGTAGATTCTTAGTATCTTTCCCTTTTCTCTTAATATCTTTAGATAATCTCTTCTTATAATATAATTATATTTTTTAAAGAAAGATCTTATTTATAATTAACTTAAGATTTTTTTATATTCTTAGCTCTTTTTTTATCTAAATAATAAGATTATTTTATTTAAATAAAATAAAATAAAAAGATCTTTTATATAATAAATATAAAGAATTTTATTAATAATTATTATATTAAGCTTTTATATATTAATAATTTAAATTATAATATTATTTTAATTAATATATAAGTATTTTTATTAATAATATTTTAATTAAATATTTAAAGCTATATCTTTTTATTTAATATCTTACTAATCTAAAGAATAATATAAACTATTCCTAAACTAATTAGTATAGATTTATCCTAGGGATTATTATAATATTTTTATAATTATAAGTCTAATAGCTACTAAGGGATTATTATTATATTTATCTCTATCTCTTCTAACTAGCTAAAGCTATAAGGCCTAAAGTTAGTATTAGAATTATATTATATAATCCAGAATAATACCTTTTCCGGGTCTAGGCAAGGCTATTTAGCAGCCTTATTACTAATGGCCGAAATGCGAAAACACATGCTATTTGACAGCGCAAATAACGTTCTAACATATAGGGTGTTTAATAATAGCTATAGCTTGCCTTTAATAGTAGCTATAGGGGTTTATATTATGTGATGTTAATGAAAGAGATAGGTTAAATTGTGGAGTAAATTGCTAAGGGATTAAGTGAATGGAATAATATTATTCTGGGATATATGTGACTAAAAAGTGGGTTGTTATGCTATCTAGTAATAGCTGCTATGTCAAATAGCAACTCTCCTATTAAAATTGTCGCATATTCGTCAAATGATCTCGTGTGTGAAGAAGTCGAAAGAGTTCAGGCTTTTCGGTCCTGTTACCAGTCTATTACTATGTCGTCGATTTGACATCAAATCATTGATTTTCGACAATATCTGATTAGGGTTCTCCCCATCAAACTTGGAGGAAATTGGGCTCGCTTGGTGTTTTATCTCACAGCGAAATCATTCGTTCGAATGGAGAAATAAAATTGAGATACCTTGCACTTGGCCCACTGCGGGATCAGCCACAGCAGGAAAAAAATAATATTTTCAGATAGAGATCTCACGTACCAGCCGTGGTTTGGAACTTATGATCTCCGCCATGTTGAAGTACAAGGGCATGGATGAGTTGAACCGACGACATTTGGGTACTCTTTCCAAACACAACCACAACTAAATGTTCCAACATGCTGGCCAATTGTCGGACGGCAATATACCGCTATTCATCCCGAGTGCAGCATCCAAACACCGAGGCGAGATGCCCTTGTCTGGGTAAGTTGCTTTTCAGTCCACAGGTTGGGGAGGTGCTTCTGCCATCATACCTTGGCATATGTACTGGTGCTTTGGCGACGAGATTGTGCTGAACAACCAATATGACAGCGTGAAGAATTGGGTCTACAGCTTGGCAAATCGTGCTCGTAATTGAGCGAGTTGACGGCGATGGATATCTGAGGGTTGGCGAGCTTGAAAATTATATTCTGGACACCGGATTCCAATGGGGTGATTGGATTAGGGCAAGCGACTCGTTCATTTACACACTAGAACAATTACCTTGATATTTTCCTTCAATTTCCACGGCATATCTAGCGCACTCTACCAATTTACTCTTAAAGGCTTAAGGGTTCTCGAAAATGAAGCATATGGTGATCATTTCAAGGATATATTTCAGAAAGTCTGCCAAACCTGGAAGGAAACGTTGTCCTATCGGAAGGTGAAATAATTATTCAAGGCTGCCAGGATGACCATGTTTGAGGTCTTGCATTCGATTTGCCTGAGCCAAGTCTGAAAAAAAAAAGGAGCCACTTAACAGCTCACCAAATTGAATCCTTCTCCCGTGCCTAGCCAACAATGGGCGAGCGAGCATTGCATAAAAAATACCAACTCAAGATACTGTACCGTCGTGGTTACATTACATCAGATGAAAAGAGAAGCATCGACTACTTGGGAAGATTGGATCGGGTTTGACAAGAAGGGAAATCGAGACACACACTCGTCTCATTAATCTTGAAGTTGAAATGTCCACTTTTGTGAGTGCCGAGGTGGTCTTGGAAATGAATTTACAAATTGCTGGAATAGTTGTCGCTGTTGCTGGTCACCCGGATGGATTGTACCTACACTTCGCCGCTTTCATTATCTGTGCCTATCAATAAATACTTTCCTCGTCATCTGTAATTTTTAATTCTAGGAAATCAGGGTACTATCTATCCTTTGCTAACATTGGATTACCTCGTCGATGTTCAATTGTAATACATAAAAGGTCAGTGCATAATAAAAGGAGATCGGTCCATTAATCTCCCGATTCGAATTGCCGTCCATGTGCGTGCTGGCCCAAGCCTCGGTCGGGTAAAAGAAAGTGCGAGGACTCCAGACTAAACCCGTTGTGGATCTCGATGACGATACAGAGAAGCATTGGTTGGTCGACAAACAGACACTCTGATACGCGTGGAGACGGACACACGCTGGCGGCTTGTCCCGCTAATCCGCCTTGAAACATACTGCATGGACCTGCCATTTCGTGCTGCTGATGGCCTGGGGTTTTGTTTCTATCCCGAGATGGCTCAGAAACGGGAGCAGCTGCAACCAAAAGCTGCAATGATCCCCCCGCTTGAAATCGGAAGCTTTGTAGCCCTTGGCTCGGGGCGCAGTGAGTTTATTGGTAGCGCAAGTGGCGTGTTCTTTGCGGATACCGTCTTTCGTGCCTTCTTGAGCCTCTCACCTCCATCCGACTTGAAAAATAGACATGAGATGCATTCCGAGTCCAATCGTGATCCAGAATCGACGCATGACTGTTTTGAGGGGGCGGAGAATCCTCCGAGACAAGTCAGCTGCAACCCATCTCCAGAAGCAGTCCCAGTCGGCCCGCAATTAAGCAAGGACACTCAGCCTTGTGGGCTCTCGACGCTGGGAGCTGTGCCTCCGCCTGCCGTCACAAAGCAACTAATCATGACATATTTCCAATATTGGCACCCAATATTTCCCTTTCTTCAAGGAAAACCATTTCTTGAAGACGTCAATATTGCCTACTCAGAAAGGCTCGATACAGATTCAAATGATTGCTCATCTAGATACTCGTATGAGACGCTGTGCCGAACAATAAACGTTCAATGTATTCTAAATATTGCAGCTACAGCACCTGGGGTTGATCTGGAACCCTCTCATCGCATTCAATCAACCCAAGGATTGATGCAACTCCTCGGGCCGGTCTACAGCAGCCCAGATATTACCAGCCTGCAGGCTTTGCTGGCCGCAGAACTCTACCTCATCACCATCATGTCCTTGAGAGCGGCTTCGACCGTCCATGGAGTATTGACACGCATCATCTACAACATGGGCCTGCACCGATGCCCATTTCGCTACATCCAATTGCCCGAGGAAAAGAGGGCAATTCGCAAGCGCATATTCTGGTGCGCATACGTTTTCGACAGACACATTGGCCAGGCCTTGGGTCACCCTCTAAGCTTTCACGATTCGGATATCGATGTCTGCATCCCGGGCATGGAAGAACTGCATCGGCCAGTAGCCGCGACCAATTCCAACAGCATATCTCAGGAGGGACCTTCTCAAGATGTGCTAGCCCACTTGCCCATACACCAACAGCACAACAGCCATATTAGCGAGACTGAAGCTGAAGGTCTCGGCCAGGCATCTCCAGCAATTTCCAACGCTGCTGGACAGCAAATGAACATTGGAGGCGGTCAGGTCGAGGCTATTCTTGGCTATGTTGCCATGCACTCGAAGCTTCTCGGAGAGATCTTGGATCTTTTTCATCGGTCCATTCATGATCGCATGGTTATTCAAGAAGCGGTCCAAGAAATCACATATCGTATTCATGCTTGGTGGAACGGACTTCCGTTGACATTTCAAAACAGCCCGGTTGGAGAACGCGGTTCTTCAATATCACCACATCACATCCTCTTCATAACCCTATATAACCACACTCTTCTGTTAGTCAACCGCCCCTTCCTTTCCCTTCCGAGGCAGAGAATTGTTTTCAAGAGCAGTCTGCAATTGGCCATCAATGCTAGCCGCTCGCTTCTCTCCCATTTAAAAGAGAACATGAATGATGTTTTTGTCATGTCTTGGCCTTGCACTCTATCAGCTGTCTGGACTGCTGGTCTTGTTATCTCATTTTCTGCGTTGCTTGGCCAGTATCCCTTCCTGAAAACACAAACGTGAGTCACCTCCTTTCTTATCGCAACAGTTCTAAGTTTAGGCGTCAAGGGATATTTCACATTGCTTGACTATCCTAAAAGCAATGGGAAACAAGTGGACAAGCGCACGGCAGTGCCACACGGCATTGGATGCATTGTTTGGAAAGCTCTGTGCCCGGAATGCAGGACGCGAAAACGACCCTGCTCCTGAGGATCCCCTTGGGCAAGGGAGAAGAGTCTATGATATTATGCTTCAGGGAACTGATCACATACAAATGATTCAGGCTCCTGATTCCGACCAAAGAAGTGCTAAGCGACCAAGATATCGTGACACAAACATAGGACCCAACGATGTCTCCATTGACATGCAGACAGAGTGGGATAGCCTTAATGAATCCTATCTACGGATTCCACAGAACTGGATATCTCTCCCTCAGTACATAGGCCCCGACTTTGGCTTTGACATGTCAGAGTCAAATGGGTTTTTTGGGGGTGAGGATATCACAAACTTTGTACCCAACACGGATTTAGGCAGCCTTTTCCAAAATATTCCTTAAAGGGTTAATATATACCTAACGCTTTGAAGAAAAAATCATATCCAAGAATTCCATTGACAACCAGTGGTAAAGCTGATAGAAGATCATTTTCAACTTCTGCCATCATAACAGCCAAACCTCTTCTCGGTGAACTACCACAGATATTGACTTTTGAAATCTTCTGGTAAATCCATTATGCGAGGGACGTTTGGAATGGCCTGGCCTGCATTCATTTGTTTGGTTGGTTCATTCTCGCTCGCTACAGAGCTCCCTGGTAGTTCTCGTTGTGGTACCTGAGCTTCCATATCTCGACGTACCATGGTTAATTCGGAATTCATTTGGCCATCTCCCAATACCATTGCATGGGTGACTTGACCGGAAAATGCATCTTGCGTCTGCCCAAATTCATGTGGCTGAGTTGTCTCGCCGCCAATCTCCAAGGCGTTATTTGTCAAACCAGAGGCACTTGTCATTATTCTAGTCCACTTTTCAATATCATTTGAAGTTTTCAAAGGAAGCCTTTCCCATTGGTTCATAATCGCGGCTTTTAGGTGCTCACTTCCGCTGGATGCATCATTCACTGTGACTTGAGCATAGTAGCTAGTACGAAACGAGCGTGCAAGGTCTAGTGTGTCGTCTTGGAAAGCCGCTGCCTGTGCTTGGCGTTTTGATGCAAGTAGAAGACGCAAGAAAGCAACTTCTGTCTCTTCAAGTCGACGCTCCAGTGCTTCAGCGTACCCCTTTGCTGGCCCCCTTATTCACTCATCAACTTGCCGTCGCCCCAAATGGGACGAGAGAATGCCGACTTACCGCTTTCTAGTTTTTGACCAGGTACACTTGGAACCCAGCTGGCGGCATCTCGAGCATTCAGGCCTTGTGTGTGAATTGAGCTTAAGTGTCTCTGCCGCTTTTTTCAAATGCGCATACTCACTTTTTTTCGTCGCACTGGATTAATCATTTGGTGAGTGAGCAATCCTGAGCTCAGTCCCTTTGCCGACGCACCTTTTGTTTTCGGGAGCGGCAGCCGTTGCATGCGGCCCGGCTTCGGATGTCTGGCATGATGTGGCGGCGTGAATGCGTTGGGTATTCTTTCAAGTGTTGTTCCGACTTGGCAAAGATGGGCTCTCTCGCGGATAAAACCGATGCGGCCTGGGAGATGGGTGGAATAACTCGCTTCCCTCTGGGCCTCTGGCCTGAAGCAGAATGTGTCGGGTATTCTATTTAGCGCAAGCCCCGCTCTTGGTGGTGGTCACGCCGTCGTGTCTGAGCACCACCAACAGCAGGTCTTCCAGCACAACGCTAAGCCATCGGCAATTCTTTTGTGCGTGGATCAGTGTGTGCTTGATTTGCAAGGCAAATGTGAGGCCACCCTACGTTTAAAATGGCAGACACTTCTCGGATGATACCTGCGGCGTATACATACATTGTGCATCATCACATAACAAAAGTTGCAAATATGGCGCCCAAATCAATCAAAGTCGCAGTCATCCCTGGTGACGGAATTGGCACAGAAGTCGCACCCTGGGGGGTCAAGTGCTTGCAGGCTGCGGCAAAGGCCTTTGGCATTTCTCTGGAACTTGAGGAGTTCGACTTTGCCAGCTGTGCCTACTACGAGAAACATGGCGATATGCTCCCCCCAGACTGGAAAGACACACTCCTCAAATTCGACGCAATCTTCTTTGGGGCTGTGGGGATGCCCTCTCAAGTTCCCGACAATGTCTCTTTATGGGGTAGCCTGTTGAAGTTCCGGCGCGAGTTTGACCAGTACGTCAATCTGCGTCCCTGTCGCCTGATGCCTGGGGTCAAGTCCCCTTTGGCTGGAAAGAAACCCGGAGACATTGATTTTTGGATTGTGAGAGAGAACACCGAGGGCGAATACAGCTCCATCGGCGGCAAGATATTTGAGGGCACCGACCGGGAAACCGTAATTCAAGAAACGGTCATGACAAGGACTGGCGTGGATCGCATTCTGCGTTACGCCTTCGATCTGGCCCAAAGTCGTCCAAGAAAGAGACTAACAAGCGCCACAAAGAGCAACGGCATCAGCATTACGATGCCCTACTGGGATTCACGAGTAGTAGATATGCACCAGCAATATCCCGATGTGAACCTGGACAAGTACCACATTGATATCTTGACGGCGCATTTCGTGCAGAGACCCGAGATTTTCGATGTTGTTGTCGGAAGCAATCTGTTTGGTGATATTCTCTCCGATCTTGGCCCTGCCTGCACTGGAACCATCGGAATAGCACCATCAGGAAATATCAATCCCGAAGGCAAGTTCCCGAGCCTATTCGAGCCAGTCCACGGCAGTGCCCCCGATATCGCTGGCAAGGGACTTGCAAATCCAATTGGCATGATTTGGGCTGGCCAGATGTTGCTGGGCCACTTCGGGTATGATGACGTGGCAAATGCAATGTTAAAAGCCATTGAGACTGTGTTGGCCAGCGCCGAAGTCTCGATTCTTACTCCTGATTTGGGAGGCAAGGGAACAACTCAGGCGCTAGGGGAGGCTATTGAACGCGCAATTACTGGTGCTGCCCAATAAAGCATCAATCTTTTGTTAGAAACTCACCAAATAAAAACCCTTAATTTGTAAAATCATGTACTTAATCGCCATAATTGCCTTGGCTCCAAAACACCAATTAGCACAGTCCGCAAAAAAAGAAGAAGAAGAAAAGTTTTACGACAGTCCAATTTGATACTCTCGGTAGTCGCATCACTCCCAGCATATTCCGAGGCCGAGAATTCGGACGGTATATCTTACGTTTGAGTGTTGAGCACTCGGAGTCCATTGCACCCTCAAGACTAATCCATATCACATTTCTCCAGGGCTTCTTAATCGCCGAGGCAATCGGCGGATCCTTCTTTGCGCGATGCCAAATGAAATTCAGATGCAGTATTTGACTTTATTGATGCCGTCTTCATTCATACACTATATCTTGGCATCTGTGGGTGAAAAGGCAGAATAATTGAACCGAAGAGATGTGATTTATTGTCGGAGACATATTGTTCGGTTTGACAAAATCATTTCTCATATTTTACCACACCTCACAGCAATTGCATGATGTAATACCATATTCCAGAGATGAGCAAGGAGAGCTCCGGCGCATTAGAATGCGAAGCTACAAGTAAACTGTTCGATTAAGTCTCTCAGCATGGCGGGCTATGCACACCAGATGACCCAAAAAAGTCCAGACCACTCATGTCATTGAAGTAGTTGCTGAAGAATCGATCGGCTGGGAGCAACATTTCATTAACAAATATGTGAGGGTCGGACATTTCATTTACCTCCGTTGCTTGAACATTTGTATCCTCACCAACCTCCTTGGCGAGTTGCTGCACCAACATTTCGGTGGTATTTTCTATTAAAGTTATTGATGGTAAGCGCATTAGACTCGTTTGGCTAGATGACGGAAAATTTTTGTCCAAGGCAAAGGTCGGCCCAAAGATACAATTGCTCCCCTGAGTTGTGTCGAATGGTGAAAATACGCCAGAGATGTCGAGGAATTCGAAAAAGCCCGAAATTTCTATAGATGTTCGATTGCGTTTTCTTGAAATAGTGTTCTTATACGATAGAGACATTGCTGCTGCCAGAGTTTGTAGCTTTTTAGCCTGATGCAAGTCAGTCTACATAATCATCTCACGGCGGATTGATACGAACCACATGTTCCACACTTGGCCACTTATGACGCATGCTCAGGATGGGTCTTAAGCACCGTTCGTTGCTTTGTCGTTTCTTTTGTCTAGCACCAGGATCATCATCAAGGAAGCTTTGGTGCAATTCTACTATTGCCGCGACCGCCGCGCAATAGGCAATGACCGGATCAGACACCCGAAAATTTCTAGCTTCTAGGAATTCAATAAAATGAAGAACTCATGTCGTATGATGTGATATTGAGGAGACGCTCTGTTGGAGAAATATTTCCGACACGTCTTTGCTGCCTTGTAGCTGGCGCATTATGAGAATTGGATGGTTCAAGAGGCATAAAGAAGTGTGGTAGATGAAGCGGCTGAGAAACCAAGGCTCAATATTCTCGTGCATCTTCAAGCTTGTCGCTCGAAATATTTGACAGCTGGATAGAACTATATCTATGCACTGGCAATAGTTGCTGCCCAGTATCCATTCTTTTCATCAATGCCTTGGAATACTGGGATTCGGGAGACCAAGGTGCGAGTCCTGGTGCAGGGCCTTTCTGACTCTTGATATACCTCTGCGCGATTGACCAGGCCTCGCCTAACCGCAATATTACCGACACAATACATTTTCTTTCATCTAACGGTTGAGACACAGCCAGCTGTTGGCCATTAGGGCTTAGTGCAACTCTCGGAGGCACGCAAGGGCTGCTGGGGAAGGGAAGTATCGGCTGTTCAGTACCGACAGGAATGGCCTCACCCAGCAAGCGGTACAGAAATCCAATACTCCAATAGCACCGCCGTCACTCCTCAGCTGTTCTTTCTACTCTGTCATTGCATAGGTCTCGATTTAATTCGGCGCAATTGGCGAACGTTGAGGCCACGGAACAGTGTACTTGGCACTGATGAATATTTCCACCTATTTCATCATCAGCGGTTACTATGTCTGGCTAAATTTGTCGGCGGGCAACCCTGAAAGCAATATACGCACTCGTTAATTCATAAAAGGCCAATATGACAAGGGTCTGGATCGTTGAGAGTTCCACGGTCTGCGAGACGATCCAAGACAAAAAGGCTAACTGATGGGCAGCGTGAATGTAAATCTGCGGATCAATTCCAGCGAATCTATGCGATGTTGCTTGATGGACAATCAGCAGTGTGCATTCAAGGCGTTCAAAAAGGGTGCATCTTATTGGCCCATCTTTTTTCCGACTCGGCCAGTGCTGATGAAAATCTTTCCTCGGCATTGTGGAGGGAGGGCTCTAGCTGTTCATCTTGGTCGGCATAGACCGGGTACAGCTGGTCCAAGGTATAGGAGCATGGCTTTCGCAGTCTATCACACGTAGCGCAAACGGGTCGCTCCCCAGAGCACTTAGACTTTTTTCGTCTAAAAGACAATTGATTAGTTGGGTCGGATGCATGTTCAGTTGCATCAATACACGCACCGACATGGGTCGCACGCCTGGCGGGTACGCTTGAGAGGCCTCTCATCTCGGGGCTCGTGCTCATTCGTGTCGTTTTGAATCGGATAGGATGAGTCGCCAAAGATGGCTGAGGCAAATAAATAATTAAAAAGGGCGTCGTGTAAGGATAAGGAGAAACATAGTTATTGGGTTCCATTCTGGAGGCGGGGGACTAACTGTGTCGGCCCCTCATTTGAGTCCGCTTATCTGGAGACTATCCCTGGCTGTCAGTGGAGCAAGCCAGGTTAGGCTAGCGTGTGGCATGCGATAAACAGACGCGTATTGAGCAATAGGACGCGCCACATGATTAACGCGATGGAGGATGAAGTATTTCCCAAGCTGGGGGGAGATATTTTCCAAAGCAAATTTATACGTGTTGCCAGGTACCATATACAGTCACAAATCCTTTAAACAGGCGTCCTCAAATCCATCAGCGTTTGATCCTCGCTCAATTAAAAATGGCACTGTAGAAAATCTCGAACATCTTAGTACAAGAAAAGAGTAAAATGTTTTAGTTATTCGCCCATGTAATTAGACTACCATGTGTTGTTTTTAGTTCAAAACAATGGTTTAATAATATAACTCGCTTAAACCTATCCATGGTTGTCACTCATTTTGCACTTTCCATCAAACGGTCCATACATTTCAGTTTTGAGATTCTTCCATAAGCTGGAGCCACAACTACCACCACTCTGATCTATGAGTGCTTGAACACTGCCTAAGAAGCCTGTCTGATGAGCATCTAGAGCCCAAAAGCGACCGAGTAACTAAACATCAATATTTACACCTTTTTGTTTGTTTATTTATATTGTTTTACGCCATTTCCACCCTTAAGGGCATAGGGCGCCTATCTAGAGCTATTTAAATATACTACTAACAATAGGAAAGGAATATTAATACTCTCGGAGACCTAATTCTAGCAATAAATATTAAATATCTATATTATATTTAATTAAAAATAAAATATTAATTTCCTAGACTAATAAGAAATTCTTATACTCTTTTATTTAGATTAAGGCCTTTAGTAATTAAGATATACCCTTAATAAGAGAGTAATAAATAGGAAAACTATAGGGAAAAAAAAATTATTATTATTAATTACTATAAATATTATAGTAAATATACTTAAGTAAATGCCTTCTTTAGGCTAGATTCTATAGTCTTTAAGGGCTTAGTAAGAATAGTATAATAGAGGTTAATTCTCTTAATCCCTTATATTATGGCTTATTAGTGCACCAATGGCGCTAAGCAACTACTTACGGTAAAGGTGGCCTACTAAACATCCCTGGTCTAATAATGCACTAATAGGCGCAGCCAAGGAAAAAATTTTACAGGAGAGAGTTCCAATATTTACACCTGTTCTGGCCCCGGCGAAGTAGACCTACCCGGGAGCCAGATTACAGGACCCGGTGGGAGCCCGGGCCGGATCTGCTTCAACCCAGCGCCGAAGGCAGCCAATGACTAAGCAGCTGAAGACAATCTACCCCACCAATGATCACTTGGCGCTAAGCCTGCACCCACATACCCCGCCCCACAAGACCCTGGCAAAAGCAAGGTTAACTCGAGTGACATCAACGACTTGCAGAATCAATGAAGATAGTAGCCGGCCGCCGCAGTTATGATATCGCTGTCAACAATGCAAGGTAGCTCTATGTAGACCCAGAAATTGTTGGGACTTACGGCATCACGTAATTTAGCAGGGAAATAATGTACCTTCAATTAGAGGCTCTATGATTGGCTGTACCCCCCCTGCCCGTGGCCTAAGTGCAGCTTAGCGCTGTCAAAGGGATAGAAAAGCCCTGAAAATCTCTGTTATCGAGACATTTGTAATGACCTCGTTATTATTGCTAAATCAGATGTACTTGGTCTAAGCATATCTCGTTAAATACTTTTGCAATTTACACGCCTTGGTTGCATTCACCAATCACATCTCCCATGACTACATAGACTCCTGCACTAGGAATTCTTTGCCTACTCGAATCGGGTACAGTGCTGTTACCAATGCACCATTTTGTCGCCCAATAAGTGCTCTGAGATGTTGTGTTCCGGGAATATCGGATGTACATTCGCGTATACGCAGACTTTTGGGGCGGAGGAGATGGATACACTGGACTATGAAAGTGTTGCTGCTAATTTGTATAGATTGAAATAAAAAACCTTGATGAATGTTGCTAGCGGGCCCTAAACTAAATCACGTGGCCAGAAGCATATTACTGGTAGCATCCTTACTTTGGTTGGAATTTGCCAACTGTACTCATCTCCTGCCACCGTGAGCTTAGTATGAAAATGTGATAGTAGCTTCAAATTCTTGCTGTATGATCTACGTTGTCTCCCTGGGCTAGCGAGAAGCTTAAGATGGTGATTTGAAGGAAATATCTACATTGTCTATCCACACAATCATATACATCACCAGAGATAATTATGATTAAGTAGCTTTGCCTAGAAGGCATAACTGTTTTCAATTAAAGCATTCGAAAGAATCTAGTTTAATACATTGAAGTAACGCCCTTTCACCATCCAAAATCTCCAATTAGCTCTAGAGTGATGAAAGAAGAAGAAAAGTAATAGTAGTAGTGGCAGAAGAAGAAACACATATAATCATCTAGAGAACCAAAGTCATGGCGATGGCAGCAATGGTGAAGATGAACCATCTTCCTCCCTCACTGTTTCCTGGAGACCCGCTGACGGTAACCGGAGTGTCTGCGCCCGTAGGCTGGGCAGGTGGGGTCAACTTGGAGGTCAAGAAAGCTGATCCCTCATGAGTGCCGGAAGACTGTCCTCCGGTCTCCGCATTCATTGAACCCCCACCAGCTACAGAGTGAGAAGAACCTTCGCTAGTTCCCGAGTGAGGAGCCGCCCCATTGCCATTGGCGTTTGCACCCTGAGACGATGAAGTCCCCTCACCCGAGGTGACCTTGGTGTTGGTACCTGGCGAGTACGCGCCCTCACCGGGGTTATTGCTCTGACCGTTGGATGGTGAGCCCCCGGATTGGGCACCTGTGCCTGGCGATGGAGACTTGCTTGGGCCTGAAGATTGACCTTGCTCGCTGGATCCTGTGTGAGCGTTACCGCCGGTGGCAGGTGGGGACGATCCTGGGCCTGAAGATTGACCTTGCTCGCTGGATCCTGAGTGAGCGCTGCCGCCGGTGGTAGGTGGCGACGACCCACCAGGAACGGGTGGTTGTTGCTGCTTGTTGCAGGTAGGGCATGTCGAGTCTTCTCCAGCACCGCCTTGTTGACCTGCACCGTTGCCTGCCGCACCAGTAGGCACTGCGTAGCCGTGGCCTCCTTCTGCGGGTGGCTGAGCTGCCCCATACGTCTCTGAGGGGCCACTGTGACCAAGTGTTGGGTTAGCGTTTGTTCCAATGGGAACAGTAACATAGACTTGGTCTTCGCCATTCTGGCCACATCTGTTGCAAGGAACCAGTACTGTGTGAACTCCCATATCGTAACCAGCACACCTGTTGCATGGGGCCATCACTGCAGTCATTTCCGTTCCACCAGGGTACACAGGATAGTACGAATATGTAAGTGTCAGGCACTCAGTGATGATCGCACTATCTGCTGTCTTGGTAACAGTGACGGTTTCAACGACGGTGCCCCTTGTGGCAGTGACGGTCTCAACAATTGTACCTCCAGGGCCAGTAACGGTCTGGGTAACGATGTCCGGGTTTGCCAACGAGGCCCGAGTGTAGAGAGAAAGAAGAAGATTGGAAGGCACATCACGGCGGAATCTCATTGCAGCAGGGTTGTTGACACCACCACAGAACGAGTTCTCGTCTCCTGGACAACGGATATTACACCTTCCTGTGCCGGTAAGCTCTGTGCCTCTGACGCTGTTGCCTACATAGCAAGTACTAAGGAGTATGTCAGATAGTATTCATAGGTTGGATAAGGGGCAACAAACTCGAAGTTGAGACCAAAATAATTTTCGCCTTGTGCCTCGGCCAAAGAAGAGCACAACTCGGGTGTCATCTTGGGATCCTTTCCGATCTCTCTGAAACCAGGATAACCCTCATCAGAGCTAAGGCATCCAGTGAAGACAAATCCATTCACCTCGGGTGTGTTACCCGACGTGGAGGTTGGTGTAGCAGACTCCGTGTTGCTGCCAGTGGGAGTTCCAGTAGAAGTTCCAGTGGGAGCTCCAGTGTTCTGTATCCAAGATATTCGTTAGCATCCTATTGGTGTGTAGAGTGGCCTGGACTGGAGACCAAGCGCTGATACAAATGCCTTGCTCTTTGTCTGCACATTATGCAGCTATAGAGAAAAATTCACAATGCGCTTATGGGAGATGTGCTTACCTGGCTAGACTCAGTTGCAGTTGTGGTGGACGAGCCGGCTCCCGTGGCGGAGCCCGTGGCGGTGGCCGAGCCAGTTCCAGTGGATGAACCAGTCTCAGTAGCCGAGCCAGTAGCAGTTGTTGTGTCAGTGGCAGTATCAGTTGCCGTAGTTGTGTCCGTGCCAGTTGCAGTAGCAGTGTCGGTGGCAGTATCAGTTGCCATAGTTGTGTCCGTGCCAGTTGCAGTGGTAGTATCGGTTGCCGTAGTTGTGTCCGTGCCAGTTGCAGTAGTAGTGTCAGTGGCAGTGGTAGTATCAGTGGCAGTGGTAGTATCAGT
>PGGA01000018.1:55770-123637 GCA_004380915.1 Calonectria pseudonaviculata
TTTAGTAAGATCTTATTTACCTTATATAATATAATTATATATATCTTATTATATAGTATTTAAATCTATATATATATATATATAGGATTAAATCTTTTTTAATATAAACCTAGTATTAATAAGTTATTAAATTATTAATTTATTTTAACTTAATATCTAATAATATATTAAATATAATAATTTACTAAAGCTTAGTTTATAATTATATTAACTATATATAGCCTTAGGATAATACCTTAAACTTTATATAATTTTATATAGACTTTCTTTTATTATTATAAAGAACTTATATTCTATATAATATAATATAATATACTATTATTATTCTTTTAAAGGCTTACTAAAAGGAATATATTTTATTTTATAATTATAATTAAATATAATTATAATTTTATTATTAAGAGTTTTCTTAGATCTTCTAATTATAAAAATATAATCTTATAATATTACTTAAGTATTAATTACTATATATAATTTCTCTTTTAAGTTATAATTATATTTAGGAGGAAGAGTATTATTAGAAAAAGAATAAAAAGCTCTAGTTAAGTTTATTATAGTAGGAATAAAGTATAATAACTTAAAGAGGTATTATAAAAGCTTAGGATAAATAAATAGCTAATTATAGTATTTTTTTTGTCTTATAAGGCCTTATTAACTGCTTATATAATGAATATTATTTGCACTGCCGGCAGTACACAAGTCACGTGATATTATTTGCACCGCCGGCGGTGTATGTACCCGTAGGCGTAAGGTGGGGTATATACCTTTATACCTTGTCCTAAGGTAGGCCCAGAAAACCTATATTAGCCGGGAAAACCTATATTAGCCTATTATTTATAATTTATACTATAAAATAATTAATTTTTTTATAATAATTATTTATACTTTATAATATAATTATTATTTAAGATATAAAACTATAAATAGATTAATTTAAAAGCTATAAAATAACTAAAAATAAATATATTAATAAAAATAATAGAAATTATATTTTTTAGCTTAATTAAGCTAATTTATAAAAAGCCTTTCTTTTAATTATACTTTTAATTTTATTAACTTTAATTTATTTTCTTATTATTCTTAATATTTATTTAATTTAATATTTAATTATATTACTTATTATATTATAATAATAATCTTTTTATTATAATAAGACTAATAAGCCTATTAATATAAAAAAATTATAATTTAAATTTAATAATATTAAAATTATTACTAAAAGGGGCAATAAATTTATTTCTAATAATATTTCTTAATATAAAAAATTATTATTAATATTACTTAAAAGATTATTAATATTCTTAAGCTTAATATTATTATTATTATTATTTTAGAATAATCTAAGGCTTATAAATTTAATATTTTTATTATTACTTAACTAAATATATTAATTTATTATAATAATTAGTCTTATAATATAAAATACCTTTTCTTAAGCTTAAGAAAATATTTTCTTAGATAATAAATTTATTTTATTATTATATTGCCTTTTTCTAGCCTTAAGGCTATTATAGATATTATAATTATTAGACTTTTTAAGCTATTAATTCTATATTAGCTTTAGAAGATTTTAAGCTTTATAAAAGATAATTTTTTCTCTTTATAAAGTTTTAAGGTTCTTAATCTCTTAAAGAATATAACTTTAAGTTATAAAAAGCTATTTTTAATTATCCTTTTACTTTACTTTAATTAATAAAGCTTTATATTAAGCTTAAATATTAGGAAAGCTAATACTTATAATAAAATTACTTATTAGCTTTATCTACTAATCTCTCTTTCTTCTTTTATTAAATTTTTCTAATTAAAAAAGATAATCTACTAAAAATACCTTATATTTATAATATATTAATATAGCTTTAGAAATAATATTCTTAATAAGGCTTATTATTTATAAGATAGGTAAGCTTATAAGCTATTAGTAATAAGTATAAATATTATTAATATAATCTTAAGTATCCTAAAAATAAATATTTATAGGTATTATAATTAAAATAGTAAAATAAATAGCTTTTTATTATTATTATTATTTTATAATAATATAATTAATTATAAGCTATATATTAATTAGCTAAATATTAGATTTTTTAAATCTTAATATAATATTATATACTATAAAGCTAATTTTATAGATTTTAATAAAAATAAAAGTAAACTATAAATAAGAAAAAGTAAGATTATTTTCTTAAAATAATTATTAAATTTCCTTTTAATATATATTTTTAAATAACTAAAAAATATTAATATTAAATAATTATATAAAGTATATAAAATATAATAATAAAAGATAGATTATAATATTAAATTAAATATAATATTTAATATATTTAAAGAAAATATAACTAGAAAATCTATTAATAATAAAAAAGTAATAGATCTTTTTTTTTATAGAATAAATATTTAAAAGATATTTATATTAAAGTTTTAATATTATAAGATTATAAAGTTATTTATTATAATTAAATTATATTTAAAATAATACTTTTTTCTTTTTAGTTATAATAAAAGCTCTTTATAAAAATATATTAAAAATATAAAATTATTTAAAGGTAATATTATTATTATTAAAGTTAATATTTAATTAAGTAAATTATATACTTAAAATAATATTAATATTAAATTAAAAAGCTAAAAAAAATACTTTAAAAATAAGCTAAAAAGAAATATTCTCTTTAATAGTATTTATAGCCTTAATATTAATATAAAACTCTTAATTTATAAAATTAATAATTTTAAAGTATTAAAAGTATATTATATAAATTATAATAATCTTAATATATTCCTAAATATATTTAATATAAATTCTATATTTATTTTTATTTTAATACTTAAAAAAACTAATATTATAATTTATAATAATATTCTAAAGATTTAAATAGAATTTCTTAATATTTTTAATATTAAAAACTTTAAATATTTTTTATATCTTATTTATTATTTTAATAAATATCTTTTAAAGCTATAAATTATAATTATAAAAATTAAAATATTAAGATTTTAAAAAATAATTCTTTTTAATATTTTAAGAATATAAAAATCCTAATATAATCTCTTTAATTTATATTTTATTAGCTAAAAAGCTAAATCCTTTAAATTATAATATAAAAATAATAAAAGCTATATTTTTAAATAATATTAAAAATATTAAATAATCTTATAATTTAATAAAAATATATAAAAATAAAGCCTTAACTTTAATATATTAAATAATCTTTTTAAATTTATTTAATTTAATAATAATCTTATAAATTAAAAATAATATTTTAATAAACTTTATAATTCTTTTAATATTATAAAAAATATTTAAATTAAATATTATAAATATCCTCTTTTTTAATTTAGCCTTAGTTTTTTTTAGCTATTTCTTTAGAAATTAATCTTTCTTAGAAATCTTATATTTAATAAATATCTTATAATTATATAATATTTACTTAAAAATAATTTAATTTAATATTTTTTTTTAAAGCTTTTAGTAAAAGGCTAATAAAAAACAAATAATATAGATTTTCCCAGCTAACATAGGTTTTCCGGGCCTACCTTGGGACAAGGTGTAAAGGCATGCGCCCCACCTTACGCCTACGGGTAACACTTGCCTCTCGTCCGCCCTCGTTTCCCACGGCTCGCATCCGCCGGATGTGAGCGGGTGAAGCCGGTCGACAAGGCGCTGGTAAAAGGTAGAGTAGCGTAGTGCAGAAGCAAAGCTAATTCGGCGTCACTGGCCTTTCTCTGAATTTGGCGCTGGAATCATGTGGCAGGCTGCTAAACACTCACCGTTGAGGCCATGTCGGCGCCATTTCATGGCCTCATTAACGGCTACGAGACGGCTGCCGCGACGAGCGCCCTTAGGCCGATCATTTGCGACTAAATCCTACCCCCATCCTAAGGAGTCGACCCGCTCTGGCGTGATTGCACCAGCCATGTGTCTGACATTTATTGCCGGCGTTGCACTTGGCCAGTCGCGTGCAGAAAAGCCGAGGGGCGTACCTGTTGCCACCTACGCCGACCGCGATGAAATGTCTATAGTGAGATGTTCCTTGGCCCGACTGCTGCCGCACAACGACTCACAGCGACTATAGGCCGCGAGAGAAATCCAGGATGCTCTTGGTGACGAACAAGTCAGCTTCGATGAGGACGACATTGAGATGCATGGCTCTTCTGACTGGTCGAGCTGCAACTCAACAGGGCGTGCTGTGGCAATTGTCTATCCGAAAAATACTGACCAAGTCTCCAAGGCGGCAGCAATTTGCAATAAACACAATGTGTCCATAGGTTTATTTTTCTCCCTGCCTGGGCATGGCCTAAAGATGCTAATTGTTTGAGGTAGTACCCTTTGGCGCCGGCTCATCCATTGAAGGCAACTTCGCATCCCCGTATGGCGGAATTGTTATCGATCTCATATTCATGAACCAGGTTGTTGCATTTGATCCAGAGGATATGGATGTAGTTGTGCAGCCTGGTGTGAATTGGATGGATCTAAACCGAGAGATTCAACACGAGGATTTGTTCTTGCCCATGGACCCATCCCCAACGGCATCGGTCGGTGGCATGGTGTCCACCAACTGTAGCGGGACGAACGCTTTCCGCTATGGTACCATGAAGGACTGGGTGATTAACCTCACAGTTGTGCTCGCTAATGGAGATGTCATAAAAACTCGGCGACGACCTAGAAAGACATCCGCCGGCTACAACCTCACCTCTCTCTTTGTCGGGGCCGAAGGTACACTTGGAATTGTGACCGAAATCACATTGAAGCTTGCGGTGGTACCAAAAGAGACAGGTGTTGCCGTTGTATCATTCGGATCTATTTCTGACGCCGCTAGTGCTGCTTCCAAACTCATCCGATCTGGAATTCCCCTTGCTGCATTGGAGATCATGGACGAAGTTCAGATGCGCATCATCAACCGTCACGGAAGTGAAGCCGTACGAAAGTTCCAGTGGGACGAGAAACCCTCCCTCTTTCTCAAGTTTGCAGGGCCTACCAAAGAAGGGGTAGATGGAGATATAACACGAGTGAAGAATATCATACGGTTAGCTGGCCCTGAACAATATGTTTTTGCAAAAAATAAAGACGAGGAGGCAAGCCTCTGGGCGGCGAGAAAGGAGGCCTTGTGGTCCATGACATCTATCAAACCTGAGGGCCACGTAATTTGGTTGACTGATGTTGCGGTCCCGATTTCCAAGTTGGCAGAGATCGTTGAAATTTCGAAACAGGATGGCGAGAGACTGGGAGTATTTGCCAGTATTGTTGGGCACGTCGGAGATGGTAACTTTCATGAGGCAATCATGTACGACCCGAAAAACCTAGAAACCCATAAATCTGTTGAAAAGGCTATTCATCAAATGATGGATCGTGCTCTGGAGATGGAAGGGACCGTATCTGGCGAGCACGCAATTGGCATGGGGAAAATGGTAAGTGTCTCAATCTCTCAACACGGCTTTTCTGACGAATAATTGCAGCATTGTTTGTTGAATGAGCTCGGACCCGGTACAATAAACACAATGAAGGCCATAAAACAAGCCTTGGATCCAAAGTGAGGAGTTAACTCAAAAACCTTTGTAAACGGTTGTCTGACATGTCTAGGTAGATAATGAATCCCGGGAAGGTATTTGAACTTCCCGAGAGTTCACGTGCTCGAGCCGCACCTAGACAAACTGGCCACTGATCAATTCAGTTGAAGGGAGATGTGGTGAATATAAGACATCATGACCATCATTATAATTAAACTCGCTGATTGCCCCAACTATATCATGATGCGTTACGATCGTCACTTGATAGCTGTGTTGTATTTAGCGACATATACTGGAATTAATGGAACTTGCACAGATTCATCACTCGAAATCTATCAAAAGAAGAATATTTAGCTAGGATTCAAACGGCTTATTGAACCCTGAACCACTTTCAGAATATAACCTTTCATGAGACACCGCCTTATCACGTTTGTAGGGCTATTCAACATTGCCTATTGATGAAATCTTGGAATGGAGCAGGCCCTTGAATTTAACCTTTAAGAGATTAATTTTATTCTAATTCCCAAAATTCGATTCAGGACTAGGGTCATTAGTTGATATATTTGGTTAGGTTTCGCAGCTTTTCTTTAGCCTCCTCCAAGACGCTGTCCTCTTTGCAAACGGCAAACCTTGAATCGTTTTCTGCCATATGAGAATTCTCGGAGAGATAAAAATTAACTTGGTGGAATTGCGGCCACACGGAGCTCAAAAATTAGGAACCAGCAAAGTTTGAAATCCCTTGGCCTATTGGCCACTTGGGGTAGGAATTCATACTCTTGCGGAATCTTGATCCCGGAGAAGTTGGCCATGACGAAATAGCCGCCCTGAGGGGTCGAGTATGGTAGCCCAAGATCGTCAAAGACTTGGACAAATTGTTGTATCTTGGTCTGCATTTCTCTTCGGCTGGTTTCCCAGAAGCCTAATTCCTGAGCTTTAGTGTAGCCGATAGCACATACTTCCTGGAGAGGGCGTGGGCTTGAGTAGCAGATGCGCATGTGAGCTGCCGCAACATAATTGATGACATGACTAACACCAATGAGAAAACCTATGCGCCAGTCAGTTGCATAAAAAGACTTTCCGGCCGATCCAACCGTGAGTGTTAGATCCCAGACTTCCGAAGAAAGGCTCGAAATCTCTCTGAACGGTACATATGTTAAACTGTCATAGACGTCGTCTGAGACGATAATAACTTTATGTCTGACACATAAATCTCCTATTATTCCAATATCATCTTCCGAGAAAACCTTGCCGATGGGATTATGAGGCGAGTTAAGCACAAGCATCCGAGTGTTGGAGGAGAATACCTGCTCCAGCATATCCAAGTCAATTGACCAGTCTGCAGAAGATGAGCATTCTGTATCTCCATGAGCAGGTGGGAGCATGGGAACGTATTTTACCGTCCCACCGGCCATCTTGATGTTGCTGATGTATTGTATTGGTCAAAGAATGGCTCGTAAACAATTACCTCATCCCCCTGGTTAATGAAAGCTATAAATGTACTTAAGATACCCTCGTTGGCACCCTTAGTAATAACAAACTCGCTTTCAGGATCAATTTCCCGGCCGAACCAAGTGCAGTAATGGTAAGCAATGGCCTGTCGAAGATTCATTCGCCCCTTCGCTGGAGAATACTGATTTGCATCCACTCGGTTAAGTGCTTCTTTTGTTGCATCAATGAGAAATTCGGGTGGATTATAACCCCTGAGGGTTACAATGCCAGATCATAGCTCGTTTATCGGCAGAAAATTTCCTACAAGAAACCCTGTCCCATATTCACCACGGGTTGGATGGGCGATCTCGACGCCGCCTCGTTCACTATGGACCTGCATGCGCGTTAGCATTGCTTGAAATGGTATATATATGATATCATTTTAGAGAATTGGCTAACCAGACATCGCTGGGTTGTTCTGCCACCCAGTTTGCCGGCTTTGGATAAAATTTGGCGTGGCCGTTCATTCTTTGTTGTGCCAGTGGGCCCAAATTGATTGGTAAGTAATCGAGACACTGAAGCTCTCGACTTTTGAATGAATAGTAATTGATTTAATGCTAAAAAAAAGGGTGTCTTCTTTAATAGCTTTGGTATACTTTATTTGGCGAGGTGACAATGTGGACCGGTCCATACCCGGATCAAACTCGGATGCATCTGCCAGGAACACAATGGCACCATTATCTTTAATGACATGGGGTTTGATACGTTCACATCTCTGTTGCTTAACCTTCCGCTTGGAGTATTAGCTTTCATTGTTGGTTTGGGATCGGGCTATCTTGGAAGAAAGATGTCGAATGCTAGATTCTACATCATTGTTGGCTCCTGTGTTCCGGTTATTATTGGATACTCACTCTTGTAAGTTTCTTTAATCTGGCTAGGATCAATTGGATACTGATACATGAAACAGATGGAGGCTCCCTGTATCAATTAATTCCGGCCGAATTGTTGGCTTTTATCTGATTAGCTTTTTTTCTTCGGCGGTTAATCAATGTATTGGGCTCGGCACATCCAACGTGGCCTGCCATACTAAGAAATCGGTAATATTCAATTGATACTCTTTAGGTAATATTCTGGGGTCCTTGATGTTTAACATGTAATATCAAGGTATAAAAGTGATTTGTGTCCCCCTGAGGAGAGGGACGGCTCAACAAGGTAGCAATACCAAGGAGCATTTGACATGTAATATAAAAACAATCTTATTGGAACATTCCGACCCTAATTGAACTTAGCAAATACTCTCCTCGCTATGTTCGAAGTTTCATAGGAATTTTTAATATGCTTTGCTATTTGCGTCATCATCTCATTGATGCTTCGTCTAACGCCTGAATATTATAACAAATCTCGAAACCTAAGGTATGGACAACCTAAGAATGAGCACGGTTTGGAAGATTTGACAGATAGGGAGAATAAGTCATACTGATACAATTTGTAAGTTTCGGGGTATTACACATGAAGCGATGGAAGCATTTGCATGCGACGATGAGAAGTCAAAATGGTCAATAGAAATAACCTAGCCTAATAACAGAGAGCGAGTCTGTAATTATGTATAGGTACTCTAACGGGCTTCAACTACCTCATTCTATGTAACCATGAAACAAACGCTATTACTACCATCCAACGATTGATCATCGCAGGACGTATGGACGGCTAAAGTGCATGTGCTGGCCCAAATGTTCAAACCCAACCTAGCCATAATGAATTCACCCAGTAAATATTTCGTAGTCATCCAAGTTATCGGGAGCAGTAATCGCTTGTAAGTCATGATTCCAGTATGAAACATAGTGGTTCCAGTGATGCGACTTATCGTGAATCTCAGACAAGGTGCGACGGACGGTTGAAAGATTGCTTCTAATAGCCGCTAGTTGCAACGGATAACTAATGGCACATCTGAACTTCAATCTCCCTTTCGCCTGCCCCCACCCCTGAAGAAGCAGTTCATTCCCAAGACGAGAAGATAGTATTCAACTGCTGCATCGGCAAAAAGAATCCAAGCAAAGGCCTGGGCTTTGATGTTTAACTCATTGATCTTTGACCAATGGTCTGGCATACTTCGTATCTTGTCGTAGAGAAATCCTCGAAGAATAACCGCCTCAAATTTCATTGAACATTCGACGATTTGCTGATATGGTAAGGGGAGGGGACTGTATTCGGGAGGCGGGCCTCGGACTGTGAAAAGGATTAGAGACAAGACCCTGAAGAATGTGAAGGAACAATAATACCCGCATTAATTATTTCTTCAGGTATTTGGAATGGCATCTCATGGAACTATACTGGATGTCCTCTCGGCAAACTATCATAAAGCCAGACTGGTGATGGTGAATTCCCACCTGCTCGGCAGAGAACAAATTTGACGAGAAAAAGGACCTGATTCATGCACTGCCTGTTGCTTGTGAATCTCGGTACCCAGTGCCAAATCAATCACCCCACCTTTGGAGAACCCTATTGAATCGGCCGCTACAGGGCTTTCACGATTTACCAGCCTAAGCTCCACTCATAATTGGATTGGACTACACTGAAAACATTTTTCAGTCCGCAGATTCCGTGAGTCTGCTCCAGTACACGGTTATGAACAGGGCCCGGCTCTTGGCGTTCTGTAAATAGAATCAATGAAATTCAGTTCTATTTTCATTAGCGGGGCAACGTGTGACTGTTCCGTATCTGATCAATTAACGCCCCATATGCAAGATGCGCTGATTGTAGCTACATGAAGAACATATTGGATTTCCAATTATAGGAAATTTGCCAGTTTATCCTGCAATCATCTGTAAGTCTGTTGGTGAAGCCCTGGGCTGATGGCGAGTTTTAGGCCAGATTTGGTCTACGTACAGGCCACCTGAATTTGGCAGGTGGGATATTCATTTTCTATTTACTGCAGCGTTTCTTAATCCATACTCATCGACAATTCTCATTCTTTCTTGACCTCTAAAATTATAAATGTTTTCATCTTATCTTAGTACAGTGTGCCGGGGTGATGGTGTTTTGTAACTACTCCACCTTCGTTTAGATGGGCAACGGAACGAGAATAATGGCTCAAACGATCGGTCACGCTTCGATTTTTTGGACTCATAGCTCAAAGTTTGAGCCAGATTCATTTTAATATTCCTTGTCGTCGTTAGCTGATGGTTGAAATCAAAGGTAACTCGCTGTAGTTACCATAAACACGACACTGTTGTGTTCCAAAAATGCGTACATGGTGGCTGAGCTCAAATCGGAAATGCCAGCCACTGTCCCCCAAACCACAGAACACACAGAGCCTTTTTCAAGCTAAAACATACTCCTTGTCTTAAACCGAGTTGGGCTCATGGCCACTTACACGCTTGCTGAGGCGGAGTGAGTCGAAATTAGGAATTGTGCAGCCGGATCCCGCGGGAGGCGAGTAGGCCGCGGAATCCGGAATTTCTTGAAGTTCAACCTCATTTGTCCATTTTTGCAACAAGCTAAGACCTAATCAAACCAAAAAACATCAAATGTTCCAGAAATTGCCCACTCGTTGCGCAATATCAATGCTTTTAGCAAGGACGGACATGATATTCTCGACCCTGCCTTGCATGGAGGAGGCGTGCATGTAGTAGACGCTAAAAAACATTGCCGCCCTTGAAGCAAAAATGTTGCTCACAAGTCATCGTTCGATATTTACGAATATTACAATTTGACCGAGTGAGCTGTTTCTAGTGGAGATATTCCCCAAGACTTGAATCAGAGCTCGTAATGGACTCCGGATATCTATGGACGTAGAGCATGAAGGAGAGAAGGTCGCTTGGAACATTAAAAATGCTGACAACGGGTAATAATTCCGGAGCTTTGGGATTTATTTTGATTTAAAACCAGACCTTAGTTCTTCGTATTATTTGATAACTGTGAGCTGACTCTACAAAAAGATGAAAGAAAATTCACAATGGTTTTATGACTCCCAAATAATATCTCGTTCTGACGCAAATGGTCGCGCGACCAGCCCGCGACATATTTATCGCTTTGAAATGCAGCACATAATACCGGTCTTACCCATAAACCACAGGAAACCCATAAATCGAATGATTGAAAGAACAGCGGTTGCATACAACAAGAACCTGAAATAAAATGGTGTTCGAGTAGTAGAAGCTTCCTGGACCAAATGTTAGTATATCCTATAGCCTCATGTAAAGGAGCGTGCACTTACCCCGACACCAACAAAGTCGAGTTCGTCACTGGTAACCAAAGCAATAAGTAGGACGTTTGAGAATAACCAGCAAATTACAAGCCCGGTTCTGAAAGATTTATAAGAATCCTCAACATCTTTCTTTTCGATAGCATCTTCTGGGGTTTGACTCATGGGAGCAAGGGCTCTCCATACAGTGTTTTCAAACTGGCTGTCAATATCCTCCTGTTCTTTTTCAATCTCCTCCACCATGGCCTCATTGCCATCCCCTTTTGTTATGTGGGCAGATGGAAGGGCCTCGGCCTTATCAGATCCTTTGGTTCCCCATGATACATCATGCCAGTTATTAAAGGAGTAGACCATAAGAATATTGATATAAGTTGACATGAGAATCATGTATTGAGGGAAAGAATGAAACATGTGCCAGGGATCCAGGTAAAGGAACGAGGCAATATAGTTGAGGCCGTAAATCGTAATAATAGCGATGAGGATGATGCCAGCCACGCCCTTGCCCCCAAAGAAACTTTCGTAAACGTCATGGGCAGATGCAAATGAAATTTGGGTATCAATAGGCTTGTCAGTGAAAGCCTGGACAACCAAATAAAAGGTCAATATGCAGATGTACGTTTGAATAATACCAAAAACACCAAATGAGGCAATATACGTGAATTTGGAGGCTTTCGGTCTGTTTCCAAGCGCCAATACAAACTGCACGACAATAAAGGCCACGTAGATGTATTTGATGATGACATTGACCATTTGACTCCCCTGGTCACCAAAAGGCCAGCCGTGGTATCCCGATGATACAACCGGTGTACCGACAAGGCGCATGATTACGGTTGTGGTTAGGTAGTACGATGCTAATGGCAACCAGCTGAAGAGGACGTTGAAAAAGTTATAGACAAGCTGAACGTGGAAGAAGAACATGCGGATAACATTATGGCCACTCTGGTACATGCGGCCAAAATGCATTAGTGAATATAATGAAGCAGCAAATGAGCCATTCAGCCAACGACGCCGTTGACTGATGAACTCGGCGGCTCCTTCTGGGACGTCTGTCTCGCCCTTTGCGGCTTTGATATATGACAGATGCCAATTCTGGCCCGCCTTAGCCACAACTTCAAAGCAAAGAATACGATCTTCTGCTAAAAACATGTTCTTTTTGAAGATATTCATACCATCAATGCCCTTTTTACCAAGGGACGCTGATAAGGTATGATCTCCATGAAAATATTGTTCCAGGGGTCTTCCCATGATGGCTCGGAAGCGGTATGCCGAAAAGGCACCAGGCAGGACGCTCACGTAGCCAAAAGAGCTCTCGAGAGGCTTGTCCAGAACATTGGATATTTTATACTCAAAATTCTGAACAGCGACGATGGGATTGAGAAGCTTCTTGCCACCCTCGAGCATGGCGTGGATCTCTCCACAAGCTCCACCAAGGTTCTTATCATTATAGAAACCCTCCCAAAGAGAAAGCAAAGCCTTGGGCCCAGGCTTAGTTCCCGCATCAATCAGGATTGCGACTTCTGGGTTTAAAATTCTTCCGAAAGCGCTAAAAAGCCAGCGGTGGGAATTGATCTTTTTAGTATTTTTCTGTTTTAGACAAAAGATGAACTGCACAGGAGGCAGATTGCTCTGCGGCTTATCTTTGCTGGGTCGGATGAGCTGTTGATCTGGCGTGATAGAAATCTGACTTGTGTACTCAAAAATATGAGCTACAGTCTCTTTCCCGTCGACGTCCTTCTTGAGTACTCCGTCTTAATAAATTCCGATTATGGCAAGGACATCAAAAACATTTTTATCAACTTTATCAATGCCATCAAAAACAAGACACACAACAATCTTTTGCCATGCAGGGCCACCCTTATTCCAAAAGGCAGAACGCTTAAGCTGAACAATATCACGGATATTTTGCATGACTCCATGTAGCGTGCGGGCCAACAGAATCTTATCTTCATTGTAATAAGTAATGGTAATGAGCAGCTCGGTATGTCGATTATACATCCGAGAGCGGAGATTGTATCCGTTCTTCAAGGTGAAATCATTCGGGTCACAGGTGGCAGCGGTGTATCGCATCGTGGTGAACTCTTCTTGAAAGCCCTCGGCATCGCGGTATTGGGGCTCGATAGCATTCTTGATGGCGCTGGGGACTGGGTAATCAACGCTAAGGACGGAGCCTTGGACAAGCTTGACCTTGCGAGTCTTTGACCGCTTCATCCCATTGCCGCCAATATCATTAATTTGCTGCTGTTGCTGTCGTTGCACCCAACTTTCCTCCGGGTCATTGAAGGCGGAGTCGGGTCGGCCACGGGTCAATAAGGCGTCGCCTTGGTACTGCTCGAAGCCGCCGGGGTTGTATGGGGCGTCGGGTGAAGCAGGGTAAGCGGCGGGGGAGTACGTCTCCCTTAGAGTGTAGACGCTGGCAGGTGACTGGCTCGCGTCCCGTGATGGATAACCCGGATTGAGATGGGAAGTCGAATAGTTTGGATTGAGATGAGACGACGAATAGTGTGGATCGACATGGGAAGTTGAGTAGCTTGGTTCGGGGTGTGGCGCTGAATAACCCTGATCTGGTAGCCCGTTTGGCGAGTAAGACTGGGGAGGAGCATTTTGCTCTGGGAGACTATCTGCATACTGCACGCGATGAGGTCAGGAAGGCCAGCTATCTTTGGCATCGGCATGGTTCTCACGTTTGAATTGGAGTGGGTAGGCTGCATCCCCAGAGGCTGCAAGAGATAATTCTCCTCTGGATTCTGCTCTTGTAGGTCGGGAGCCATTTGGTCGATATTTAAGTTCCTTACAAAGCCAAGACTCTGATCAAAGTGAAATTCTGCTTGGGTTGGAGATCGTGGCCAGGATCAGAGAAATTCTCGCTCGAGAACGGCGGCAAATCAAATCAGTTCAGTACCCCTCGGCAGGCAGTTGAAAGGAAGAGCTAATAGAGTAAAGGTGAATGGTATACAAACGAGTGAATAAAGGCCGAGATGAGTGAAGAAAGACAAGAATCAGAAGGAAGATGGAGCGTTTGTAGAACTGGCGGAGGCGCATTTATGAGAAAGAATTTATGGCCTCCCCTACGTGTCGATCCAAAATCTTCGGCATGACGAGTCGAGAGAGGCTGGAAATCCAATGTCCATGTCTCTGCACCTAACCGTCACGGATTGCGGGTCAGTTCGTATGGCTCCCCCCAGGCCCAGGGAGCAGACCCCCAGCCAGCTAGCCCTGCTTATTATTAGAAGGGTGGGAAGCATAATGGGTGTCAGGATAGCGTGTGGTCCGTTCTTTCAATTTTGCCTCGCGGCGGAGCTATCGGGGAGCCCCGTTTTCTCTGCCAAATCGTGAGGCTATTTTTAGCATCACACGACCGCTGGTCAATGACATTGGATGAAATACATAGAAGGCTGTCCGATAACTCCGTGTTAAATTGGCTCGTCCTTTAAATGTGTGCTAGTCGGGGTTTGTTTTTCTTTTTTATGACAGCCAAATTGGGTTATACTATGGCTTACACAATAGTCAAATTCGATAAACGTGCCGACATCCAGCTCCTCGTGGGCGTCAAAGACAAAACGCCAACAACCGTCTTCCAATGCTGCTCTCGCACGTTGGCGCGATCATCGCCTCTATTCCACCGTCTCATCTATGGAGACCTGGCGAAACTAAGAAACGAAAACGACGAGCCCCAAGACTGGAGTGTGGACATGACTCGTGATGAGCCCGAGGCCTTGATATTGTTTTTGAACATCTTACATGGGCACTTCGGCCAGCTTCCCCAAGTAATAACCGTCAAGGGTTTATATGACCTTGTTTCAATAACACATCGTTACGAAGCCACGCGGACGCTCACTCCATGGACCGAATCATGGTTACACTCGGTCGCAAAGCCATCCAATGTCGATAGGATATCACAATTTAGAATGCTTTGGATATGTTGGGAACTACGCTGCACGGATGGATTCTCACAGACAGCGGACCAAATCATGACATACTCAAAAAAGTCTGAATTGGTTGACATTCCACGGGAAATTGCCCTAAAAACTCCGCCAGATATTATTGGTACTCGACTCCCTGCTTGACAATTTACCTCGGGTTGCCACGCTAATAGCCCAATCAGAACGAATCAGAGCCATACGTTTTCAGATCATTGGCGAGATTTTGAGTTTGATCGAAGCAGCGGTAACGAGTTTTATTGTTGTTGACGACAAGCCGCAGGCACACCAGCGTGCAGCATAGATTGACTGTCGAAAATTCGAATCAATAATGTTGGGCTCCTTAATCACCAGCCTCATGATGGTAAAGATATGGCCGTTGCCAGATGCTCATAATGTGGAGGAGAGTATTGCAGAATTACGAGGCAAGATAACGGACACGGTGTTGCACGATATGGGATCTGATATGGGGGAGTTGGAAATTCAGCACACACAATGTAATCCGGGACCCAAATTGCTTCAACAGATCGAGAAGGTCGTGGATGAGGCAGCTGACCCGGTTAATGAGTTTCATAGAGAGCATTTGAATAAGCAACTTTAGCTCAGAGCAGTACATGATTGTTGTCGTGATTCTGTCAAGAGCTATCGAGCATGGTTTATCTCCCAAAACAAAACGAGCCCAAGATTTATGTTTTATCGAGGTAAATTATTCTATATTTACACCATTTCCCCTAAAAGATGAACAGTGACCCGCTCCCCCGTTTTGTTCTCCAGAACACTACACGAGAACCATACACTGAAGCACTTGAGAACATGAGCGAATGTATCTATTGAAACGAAAGCCGTATATATAAAATCATCGATTCCAGCTCAGCAGAATCTACAGCTCCAGGCCAAAAGCTTTCCATTCCTTATTCCTAGCGGAAAATGGGCCAGCACAAGGGTTATGAGAGGAGAATGTTAAGGTAGAGCGGCTACCGAAAAATCAGTGTAACCACCTGCCCAGTCGACGGTTCCCTTGGCGGTGCTGGTGCCACCAGAACACCACGTGCCCAGCTTAATCTGCATGGGAGGCTGAGGGAAGCCTTTGCCATCGGAAGCCTTCAGAGTGCGAACAGACTTGTCATCAATCAGCCAGTTCACGGCATCCTTGGCCCATTCAATACTATACTTGTGGTATATTGTTGTAGCATCGCTGACATCGTGGTAGGCGCCGCGGTCGTAGGTGGTGGTATCACCCTTGGAGAAGTAGTTGGTTTGAACCTTCTGGGCATCACCACCGAGCCACTCCCAATCAATCTAGGTTATGGTGTTAGCATCACTTGCGGAAATAAATTTTACTGCGGCGGCTCATTCTCACCTCATCAAGGTCATCAGACTGCAGCACGATCGCCGTCACAATGCCTTGTCGTGGGGAAGCCTTGAGCTCAACGTCCAGACGACCGAAAAAGATGAACTTTTTGCTTGCCATGGTGGGAGCATTGGTCTCTTTCTCAATAGTAAACACGGCACTGTCCTGCTCATACTTGAGCTCAGTACCGGCATTATACTTAAAAGAGCTGCATTCCCCATCAGCTAGCCGGCAATAGACCTTTTCCTTGCCCAAAGAAGGGTTGGGAGGGCATGCTATATTGCTATCAATATTTAAGACTCATATCATGACATGAATGGAATTACTTACTCTTTTTCAAGGGGTTGCAGTCAGCGAAGGATTACGCGTAAACGGCATTGAAGGCCGTAAGGGCAACCACAGCGGAGGACAGAACTCGATTGAACATGACGGCTTTGAAGTGTGCAAAATGAATGTGACTGCTCGATGTCGTGGTGATAAAAGCTAGAGACTTAACGAGTGAGTGTAGGCAAATGTGAGGGTTAATAAGTAACAAAAGGAGAGTCGTTACAATTCTCGTAAATGACAGGCAAGAAAACAAAGTCTGAGAAAGGAGCGAGAGTGGAATGAGGGCCAAGTAACCAAATCTCGTATTATGAGGCGGTATTTATTCTTGTGGTTCTGGACTACACCTCCAGTGACCTTTTCTCATTGGAAGACATTGCGTATAGAGCCCACGTTCGTAACGGCTTGGCATGAATATTCACCGGGGCTGTACGAGCCAATGCCATACAAGCCTCGGGGGGGGAGGGGGGGGAGACACCGACCTTTGGGCTTCTAGTCTACCATGGCTATACGAACCCAGCTGGAACGTTTCAATTCTTTCCACATGTCCTGGATGTGGACTGGAGATAAGAAAAACCGGTAAACTCGGTTGTCCATCAACAGTCATTCCAATCACGAACAGTGTAGATCGTCCTCAATGGAGGATATCATTTGGTTCAAATGTTGTGCACTAGATGTTGGACTCAAGTGAGTTGGTACAGGGGCAGTATCTCTTGAGTCCGCTGTCTAGTGCACGAACCCTGGTTGAGGGCAACAGGAGCGCGTGTAAATGAAAGGTGGAACCTGGCTAACTCAATATTGCCTTGACGTGAACTACACCGGAGAAAGACATCGATCCAACCTTTGAAATATCTTCAAAAAAGACTTTTTCAATTGCGTTAACCATCTGGTTCCTACCAACTGTGCTATAGATGGCACATTTTCACGCGGGGTTTCTGCGAGGTGGTGTTTGAAATAATACGAGATCGGCACTGGCTAAACCTAACACGGATGGGGAAGTTGAATACCGATCGGCTTGGAAAGTTTTGGGAATGATGTAGAATCTTTAGGATCTTTCCATAGATGTCCCTTTCTTTTCCACATTAGTATTTACCCATCTATTCATCTTTCCCAACTAATAATTCTGTCAAGGTTATGTCGTCTTCCGTCAAAAAGAAAAAGAGAAAGAACAAGAGAAACCAGGTGTCAGCCACATTCACGGCCTGAGTTGTCAAAATGGTGGCCACGGTATCCTCCTCCTTGCCGTTATGCACGAAATTATACAACATGCCTGTCTACGACGCTGTGTGCGCCATGCCGTATGCGCTCACCCACATCGAAATTATGAAAAAATGCTGCAGAAGCGCAGACATTGTCAGTTACTACAACGACTGTGGCCTTTACTGTCCCGCCCAAGGCCAAAGCGTTGCCAACCTTTCCAAATGCTTTTACAAAGAGGGGGCAGCATGGGAAGATGTCTTCTGCAGAGGCAACGACTCCGACACGTCCACGGCAACCAGAAACGCCAAAATCCCAGCCACCGCATCGGCCATCGTGGTAGCGGGGGGATACTCGAACGACAGAGGCGACGCTACTGCATCTCCATCTTCAAACGTCGCGCCAGCTTCGCATTTTTCGTTGGGTGTTGACATGGTGTGCGTTGCCATCGGCGCAGTGGTCCTATCGTCGACTATTTTTGGCATTCTTCAAATTTGATGAATCGGCTCATTTGGGCTTAGCATTCGGCTTAGCGTTGGATTGGAACCACCAGAGCAAAGAAACGGATCTGGAGCTTACTCATATCCGGTATATGGGATCTACATGGGATATGGCCTCTGACAGGATCAGTTAATATTTCCATAATATCTATTTTGAATTGCCAGTTGGCGTAAATTCTATTCTTACAGGCTCTTGGAGGCAGTGACTTGAATACGGGGAATAGAAACGGCTACATCAAACCCGTTGGAGATGATGCAAGCTCCCTCTTGCGCCAAGTCCAGTCGATTAATGGGGATAAGTTTAACTCCTCTCGCTCTACATCCCGCCATGAAACGGCCGAGTGTGGGGAGCGACTTCAAAGTGACACCCCCTCCCTGAACATCACTGACCAACACGGCACATGAATGAAACTCACTGCGGTGGAGAAGGCACTGATACAAAGTTGGCTTTAATCACCAACTGCCCAGCCATGAGCTGAGATGTTAGTAGCAAGCGGGGCGCGCGGGATCCGTTGGAACGCCCCAGTTGTCAATGCCATGACTAGGGCAGAGAATACCCCGGCATAGCCTAATAGGAGTGAAAACTCGGCAAACGTTACGTACTGCAGGCACGTTGACTAGGCTGGCCCTCGCTTTTTGCCTAGGAGATCATTGGTGGAGGGGCATTGTCTCAAGTCTGAAAAGAAGTTAGCAGCAAGACCACTAGAGGCCCTTCAGATGAATAACTTGCCAGGAACTTTCAAATGTCATTGGTGTAGTGAATTATTTACCTAGTAAAGGGGTTCAAGCTGACACCTAATCCACTCGCTCCCTGGACTAGATTATTCCTCATCCACAATCGTTTACCTGCGTATTCCGCGGGGAAAAAGAGATGTAAGCAAATAGCAGTGAACGGCGTTGAGGCTCTAATTTTAGAGCCCCGAGCATCGCATTGTGGTAGAGTTTGGACCAAGCACTTTAGCAGGATCGGGCCGAGCCCCCACAATTCGTCTGGACTGCACGCCATGTTCCGGGTGACGGATTTCTCGGAACCCGGTTTCCTAGGTGAACACCCTGAGCCCTACGGATTTGCCCTGTCATAGATTGAAAGGGGATCCTCGTATCGGGCAGACCCCATCGTTATGAGACCCTACCCCTTGCATCCCGATCCTTTATGCTAACGACGCCAAAAACATACCTAACTAGATCTGAGTAGTCAAGCAATAATTAATATTTGCACGTAAATGATATTCAGTCTTCAAATTGAATGGGAAAATAAAGATGCTGTGAATGGGCGTCATAAAACATGCACCTCAAGCAACATCAGTCTTTGACTTTGTACAAAGGCGCCAATCCAACAATGTGACGAACCCCAGCTTTTGCGGAACAGGACATATATCAGACCGCCAACAAACAGTGTTTTCCCTTTATTCAGACCAAAATTGTCCAAAATGTATCAAAACTCACTTTAATTTGAAATTAGTTCATTTTATGGACGAGAGATATTATCTATCTGCTACAGCCATTGATCGTATTATAAGAATCCGTGCTGTTTGTTACACCTAATAGCTCGTGAATATAAAAGAAAAGTCTATGGTCGTAATTTGTGCAACAACAGGTACAAATAACAGCCATAGTAACACAATAGAGGCTTCATACACCATCACTCTCGGACTAGTCATAACATTTGTAAATACCTGTGTCTCAAATCATGAAATAGCCAATCCTTGCTGTGCATTTAAAACAATATTAATCGGATGATCTGTATGGACAATACAGTGGGATCACCAAAGGTATGGTGCCACTCATAAAGCAAGTTAGTTCATGATGAAGATGGTCACGGAATAGATAACGCATGTCCCTTTCACGGGATCCCATTTTTACATGTCGATGACGCTTTCCGAAATTTACTTACAAAGCTGCTTTTTGATTGATTTCTTCTTGAATTTTAGTTTGTCTCCAAAACCAAATTGGTACTTTCACTGCGTTTGTGGCACACAATCTTAGCTTATCGAAACCACCCCGTGAGTAACAAAGCCTGATCAAATCCATTCCACTATACTCAATCGTCATTTGATCATATGGGGCCGCTTTCTATATGCTTCTAATGAAATATGCCATTTTACACGATGGAGGTTTGAGAGATGCCTGTCATTAGTCCATCGCATCATCAAATTTCCCAATTTGACAACTAGAGCCCCTCTGGTCGGTTCAACATCGCTCCAGTGCGATACAGAACGATCCCACACCTGCAAGCCTCCAACCATGTCTTGCAAAAAGATAGTCACAGCACCAAAATCGATATGTGAGCCAATTCCTATGACATAATTAGATGATTGCCGATATTCTCAATGAGAAGAGGGGTCATCTACCCCTCTCCCATTCGGACGCGTTTGGGGCCTGGGGTGGGTAGTGTAAGAGCCTCAGAGTAGCGATGGGCATTTCGACGAAGTCCGATACCCAGTCATCCCCGGCCTGAAGATTTTCACACATGATACGAACAATCCTTTCTGCTAACTTATTCATAGAATCAAAGCACCGATCCATAATCCGCCGAAATTTAGCTTCGTCCCCCATCTCTGTGGGATATTTGTTCGGGCCTAAAAGGAACTTTCCCGCTGCCACGTTCGGATGATTGAGCGGCAAATCAAGAACAAAGTAGTATCCCTCTTTGAGGTCTCCTTCTGTTTTCTTCTCAAAGTTTTGAGCCCGTAGAAGTTCGTAACCTCGATGGAAACCGCCAATATGTAGTGCATGGGTCAGAATCTAGTTTGCGGATACGGACTAGAAGTGCGAATACTTTTGTCATATTTTTCTTTCACTGGCAGAGGTAAGTCAAAAAATTACGCCGACTGTGCGAGGGCTTCACCAAGTAGGGATTGGGATATGCAATGTCCGGTAAGCTGAAAAAAGCCATAGTTCTAGCAGGCATTTCAGACTTCTTCGACGAGACACTGCTTTGCATATGGATCCTACCCAGTTGCCGCTATAGCCAGTTAAACTTCATTACAATATTACTACCATTAACACATACCAGAAAAGTCAATACTGGGCATTTCCATATTGTGGACTGGGCGCAATACTGGACCAACTCGAACTTCGGCGGCTTGGCTTCGAATCCTAAAGTTTCTGAGAGTACAATCTGGCTCGGGCGACAAGTCTCGACCATGAAGCTAAGTTACTAGTCCCCACGACGATATATATTATATGTCAGCTGGCTTATCCACTGGAGGCATGCAGATTCAGAGCCACGGCTGAGTCTCGGCTACACTGACTCTCCCGCGGCCGAGATTGAGATTGAGCCCCATATCTTGTCGGAAATCACCGATAATCTCGGCCGGGTGCGAGCAAATGGTCAATAGTTTGTTCAGTATTGTGAACAATGAGAAAGTTTTTTAAATATTTCATTATTTGTGACCCCGATAGATTATCTAAATTTAAGTAGGCATTTCTCAAACGTCAACATTCATACGAAGACGTCTTACCCCCATCCCCGTGCGTAATCTGTGAACATTATTCAGTGACATGCACAGTTGGCACTGTTTCAATGTCAACTTTCTTGGGTTACCTAATTATCAGTCTCAAAAAGCCACAAGTAAGTACAACTCTTTCTTCAATTTCAGGTTTATATCCTCCACGTATATATTGTGTAATTAATCTCTGGGTGGATGAACCAGGTTCTGTGTCTTCCTATCCTATTACACGATATGAATACAATGTTGCTAGACAATTACTATTATTCATTACATTGGTAAAAATTCCTCCATGATGGCAATTTCCCCTTTCAATGTTTTGACGCTAAAAGAAATATAATTTGAAGGCTTAATCGTATTTATGTATTACCTACTTAATTGATCATGGAGATAAAAGATGGGAATTGAAAGTAAAAAGTTAAGAAACAGATCCATGACGCCTGATCACTTTCGATAGGTGTGCAAAATAGCCGGGTTTCCCGAGTCCTTGGACCATATTTCGATACTACCAGACTGTGTTCCAACATAGATTGAAAACTGACCATAGCTAGCAGTCTTGCAAGCGGGTGTAATGTCAACTGCTCCCAGATTGGTATAAGCGGGGACCTTGACGGTGTTAAAAACTGCGTCGGTCTCTGGTGCATTTTCCCCATCCACCGTGGACTCATCCCAGTTGGATGATTTGACGCGAGCAAATGTGACGCTGACTTCGTATGGCAGCTGTCTAACAAAGGCAGGAAACTGCACAGTGCATTTTTGAACCTTGGAAGGAGACACTGGAAGCTCAAAACCAACAAGACTTTGGATATAGGCCAACCCTCCGGTATTCGCTTTTAGGGTGTTGTTATGACCAAGGGTGCACTTGTAACAGTTTCGGTCCGGGCAATCAGGACAGCTGACGGTAGAGCGCAAGATGGTGGAATCCTTTGTTGCGGGCCGATCAATCTGTTTTGCCCCAAACACCGATGCTACACCTGCAAAGGATAGACAAGCGGAAAGTTTGAGGAGGGTAATTATATGCATTTTGGGTATGTGGAAATTTACAGAATATTTTATAGGTTTGGGTAATAGTTTGCACTGTTGCTGATTTAATGGCGAGCAGGGCTAGCTTTATAGATGTTTGCGAATGGATAGGTATTGGTAATTAGTATAGGGTCGTATGGCTCGGGAAACCAACACGGGAAAGCCCTTTTGATAGAATCTTGCATGGCGTTCATCACAAACAAGCTAAAAATAGCCATGTCGATCCCACAGCGGGTCGTTGTTTGGACAACTTTGCCTGGTTGCTTGTTCAGCTAAACTTACTGGTGAGACATGCATTTGACTAACGTGCCAATGAGAGCTAGTGTACCAAAGCAGCCAGATTCAACCCTAGCCAAATTATGTCTCTTCTCTGCCCTGTTTGGCCTACTGTGTATTGCTCTCTTGATTGTTGTTTCTGTCGGCGAGCTGGCCTTTGTAGAAATCCTAATTCAGTCCCACCGACGTCAGCAGTAAGGAATACGAAGTATCCGCCAAGGCACCTTGAATTCGATTAGCCACGCCGTAATCCCGAGGGCCGGTCTAACCAAACATTTATGCTTACTGGCTTATATTAAGACCTTGTCTTTGCGCGCTAATATCAGATGATTTCCGTCTGCCTCATGGCTTTGTTGGGCGGAACATTGCAACTGCTGCAAGAAAGCCAGTTCGATCCTGGTGCCGAGATGCCGAGCGAAATGATGCCACAGACCGTATTCAAACGCCACGGCACTTTTAGAGCGCCACAAGCTTGGGCCAAAGTCTGTTGCGGGAGGATATAGGCCCGGCTTACCATCGGTGTGGAGGTGGAGATCATCGTGTAGCGAATCATCGAGCGAAACGCGATGACGGCTCAGCGATCGTCAGTCTCCTCATTGGAGGTTTGCATGGTTCTAAACATAGCAAAAAACGTGGCCGCACAAGGGCCTTGATTTTGAATCATTTACTTTTTGCTTGCGTCCACCCACAAGACTGGCTTTCATTACGTGGCAAAGCACAAGTATGGCATCCGATCTGAAGTGCACAAGGCACCCTATAATGAGATGGACTGCAAATCATTGAATGGTAAATAGAGGGGGCAGAAGAACAGATGCAGCCTAATTCATCGTTTAGCCATGAGGAGGAAATGGCACCTTAGTGGCTCAACTGGTAACGAGGACTCGCGCCGAAACTCATTCAATTAGTCATGGCTAACATTATCAATATTCTTTGCATCATCTCCCATTCCTCTGTGAGTGTGACTCCAGTAGGTTATTGAAATGCTACCTTTGGTGTCAACTTCTAGTTTGGTTTTGCACTGGCGCTCGTCAAACATATCCTTCTCGGCTGAGCATATAGCACGTAAATCATCACCGGTGTTCCAATTGAATGGATATACACAGTGTTCTGGCAACAAGACAACATTGTCCTTTAGATTTTGGGATTTGTAACTGAAAAGGCTCTTGCGCAAGGCAATTGGCCCAGTTAATTGCTCTGCGGAGGGGTAAGAATAAAACAGCTGGCTCAAAAAGGACCGGCTCTTGGACATTTCGGCTTGAGCGCTTTGGAGGGGAAGCATGAAAAATGGATGACCAGGGGATGCAGCCATCCACGCGTTGGGAATGTTGTGCTCGAATTTCTCGTCGGCGACCATCCGCCCGAAGAAGGAAATTTTGTTTTGGGCGTTGGTATCTTGTGAGAGACTCATAGCGGCATCTGAGAAACGAACGCCGTGTTTCCCCAGGGCATCGGATGTGGGGTGGAGACACTCCGTATCGAGATCGGCGTATACTCTAATCAGAGGCATTTGTTAGAAGACGGCGATGGAGTGGTTTTTGGGAGCACAGGGTGAGAAATGTGGAACTTACCCGCCAAACAGATGCATGTACAGGTTCCTCGCGAGATCGGCGCGATAAATGTTCCCCGGCAAGCTCAGATATGTGTCGAGCAACCAAGGGAAATGCTCCTGGACTAAGCGAAGATTGTCCTCGTCGGCCCACAGCACCCACTCCCAGTCTGGATGCTGCTGGCGACACGAATTACTCCATCGCTCGAACTTTGCAGGCAGGCGTATTGACTTCCAACTCTGGTGAAACAACTTGGGGATTGTAGCCTGGTTGGAAGGCAGAGGGCGGCAGAGCAGGTCTGCAGGCGACAGGGCAGGCGCAAGGCCAACACGATCTATGGCTTCCGGGGGAGTTGGCTTGGCAAGCGAACAGTTTCTTGGCTCAGCATCATGAGTGGCGTAGCTTAACGGCACATTGGATGTGTATTTGCGGGGCCCACGAGCGGTATTGGTGCTCACAAGGATGACGCCGGCCACGCACAGCCAGACGAGGACCGCGATGGCTCGCGATGGGAGAATCTTAAAAAAGCACGACATGGCATCTCGCGATTGCGCAGTCGAGATTCCTTGCTCATGGGATGTTTACAGTTTGCATCTTAAGTGGGAGGAGATTCGTCTGGGGTTATGAACGCATTACGCAGCACAGTCTCCAAGATGAACTGTTGTATGGGTTCCTTTAATCTCACCAAAAGCTTACGAGTCGCTGCCAGATTGGGCTGCGCTATGGGTCTGGCGCTTAGGGAACGGCTCGAGCGTCGTCGGTATTGGAAGCTAATTGGGTGCACACCTTTCTACCTCGATGGTATTTGGACTTGACAATACACCGACTGCCCTCATACAATGTCAGAAACTTCTATGGAGCTGCCACGGAGTAGAATGAATCTGGTCCTAAATTTCTCTGCTTTGTTAGGTACCACGATAGGGTATGTACTTGGATGCTCCATATTCGGGGGGCAATTGTGAAGGAACGCTAAGGAAATTGAATTTTAGTTAGTTTTATCACTGTCCACCTCGGGCCTAAAATAGCGGTCAATGCATCCAAATCGCCGAGGGAAAGGCGCTGGTGGTGCTAACGACACTGATGAGTCGAGTGAAAGACAAGGTGAAGGTGTATGGCTCCTTTAGCTGAGTGAGAATTACGAGAGTAAGACGAATACGGTCTATTTGGCAACGGAACATGTTCTAGTTTCTTAACGTACCAACCCAACACAGCAATATCTGAGGGAGAGGGAAAAAAAAGGTAAAAGTCGGTTCCCATCCTGCATATTTTATTTAATTGAATGTTAGTCATTCCAGTGCAGAGATTGCCGGGGAAAAAAGAACATTTTATAAAAAGAAAACAAGGTCTTTTATTTGAAGGCTGAAACACAGAGCAAAAAAAGAATCAAACAAACGTCACTTGAACAGGATTGACTAGGGTTGAATAGAAAAAAACAAAAATATATTGATGAGACTGGGACTTGAACCCAGGAGGATTGCTCCATCAGGAATTGTACATTGTTAATGTGACCTTAACCTGACGCCATAACCAACTCGGCCATCTCACCGTAGCGTGCTCAGGACCCGCTTGATGGACATGTCCAAGCTCAATTGACCCATACCCCCGGTTGCACGAATCACGTTTTGATTTCCTTGTTTCGTTCCGAGTTGGTTCCTTCTTCAGAATTATTTTCGCGCACGTCAGTGGGTTGAGAGTCGTCAATATTCTCAACATTTGCTTCCTTCTTTGCAGGGAAAAATATCGCGAGTGCAAGGCCAATTGCCCACATCGCAATGGCACTGTAGTAGCCCGCCCGGTATCCTTCGAGTAGAGCCTGGCAATTTTCTTTGCCTCCTTTGTCAGATGTCACCGAGTCTGAAATGACTGTAATAACAGCAACGCCTAACACCGCACCGCCAACATTTAGTAACATCTGAATATATGCGTTAGAATTGACCTGGTTGGGATTTCTTCATCTCTTACATTATATACACCCGAAACTGTTCCTTGAAAGGCTTCCATTGCTGTCGCTACAACTGCCACATTGTCCACGAAGTAAACTGTTCCCATGCCGGCGATATGGAGTATCATGACTGGAAGACAAAGTCTCCAGCAGTCATCACCGGTTTCCATTCGACAAAGCAGAATCAACTAGACCGCGCAGAGTAGCCAGCTTGCAAGAAGCAGATTGCGAGAGCCTACTGGCTTTAGTATTATAGAAATGACCAAATTAACAACACATGCTGTGATGCCAAGAGGGAGAAAGCAAAGAGCGGTGGATGGAGGCGAAACCCCAAAACCTGAAATTTAGTCCAATAGCAAGTATACCAAAATTGTGTGATTTTTGAAGCAATAGTTGACGTACTTTGGAGCTGCATTGTGAGCAGGTAGTTACTCCTTTGCCACAATGCATAGGTTAGCGCAGCGGCAGCGCGCCCTATCACGCGGACTCTATCTTTAAACATGTATGCTGGCAAAATCGGATCCGAAGATACCTTGGTTTCAACAAATACGAATATTGCCAGTGGACAAACAGAGGTGACAAAGGTGTCGATGACGCCAGGAGTGTCCCATCCGTGAATATTACCTGTGGTGACACCATATACAAAAAGAATGAGGCCAGAGACGACAACAAGGATACCCGAGTCTCCCTTTAACCGCAAAAGACTCAAGGCGCCGAGGCTAAAATTTCCGCAGGAGCAAGAAAAAAGCAGAAAGATAATGTCGGCCGCACTGATATTTGCGGAATGTGCATCGCAAATCCTAGGGCAGAATATCATGTCGAACAGTGATTTGAGACAACATGGGCTTACCAGCATGCTATTCACTGAATTGGTCGGAGAGGCCTCCAAGCGACTAACTAGACCTCAGGTTGGGTGAGTTTCCGTTTCAATCCTACGCCACTCGGTTTATGTTAATACAATCATAGCATTCGAGGCTTTCTCTATCCCACATGCATACCAGATAGCCTTGCCGCTTTACATGAGGAGCAAATATTAGCCTCGGAGCTAGGCAAATCCTCAATCTCAATCGCCTCAGATGACAATCTAGGGACAGATAAAATACCGAATACGAGCTCGGACCTGACAGACTAAAGTTATTAATAACATGTTAAGAGTTTCCCAGGTTTCATTCCATTTTCACACGCTGTGCATCACAAATAAGGAGGATCGAAATAGACCATTTTTATAAACACGTTGAGCATTTTCTTCTAACCCTCCTTCTGTTTCATTATGAAATTATTATGATAGGGATAGCTACAAACGTATGATTATGTCTCCTGTCAGATTTGGTGTTGGAATTCGAGTAACTGATGCTTCTCGGACTAATCGTCCTCTTCGGTTAATGTTGTCGCTGCTACATGACTACTTCTTTGGCGAGCAAACTTGAATCATTTGTTACTGTCGCTAAGCCTATTTGGAAAAAGTCCTCTCCGTCTTCTCCCAGGCCCAAGTCTCATTGTGGTCACCGGTAAGAATATCAAAGTTCATTTGGGGTGCGACTCTATCGTTCTACCATCCGAAATCCGAACAATAGATCCGCTGTTTAAACACTCCCACTTGTGACATCGCCAAGCATTTCACTTTCCCCTTTTGATTTGCCCGCTCGAAATGTCCGTCTTCCTGGCATGTTCAGTTTGGCAGAAAGTCGCGACCATCTACCTCTCGAGAATCATGCAGGCATTCGGATTGCATTCTGGGAGAACTTAGCCATTGACATGGACTAGCGGGGGTCAAGAATGAACGTTCCCTTGCTGGTACCATTGAATATTATGATTTCTGCCGCCTATTTGATGAAAATTAGAAGCAGTGCCAAAGCTAAGTAACGATAACGGAGGTAGGCTGTTGGGCGGAAGGCAACCATTTCCAGTGGTGGCATAATCTTGATCCTTTGTCATGTTCTTGCTGACGCCTAAAACGACCATCCTTAGTATTTTGATTTATTGCCGTAGCAGATTGTAGAGGAGGGGTGGTGGAACACTATTTTCCTGCCTCAGCATGGTCGTAGACTCATAGCCTATTATGTCGAATCGCTCAATCGCGCACACCACCACAAAGAGGCTTACCATATGTCAATGCAGGCGGTCCGCTTGTTGACCAAAGAAAAAGTGCCAAGTCGCGCATAGTACAAGTTCCGCGCTATCCACTATCACATGCTTACATCCATCATTGTCATTGTATGGATCACCATGTCGGAGGCCCCTGGCGTTATCTTAGTGCAATCGCGAAACCAATCACAGCAATTCCACTGTTACAATCGATCTATCCTGGGGTTGAAAGTTCTGGGTCAATTGTGTGATTCTACACGTTGCGTCGCGTCGTGATGTTGCGGGGGCGATTATATGGCCCCAATCACCATGCATGCAAACTATAAAAAGGGTTCGTTTCTTTTCCCATTCAATCCCCATGTCCAAAAGTCAGTCAGCTGTTTCTTTAACTACTCTCTGGATTCTTGATGACATCATAATTATTTATCTACAGCACAATCACTCTTACATATTACACGCCATGGAATCTCAGCCCCCCTCTAACACACGTCCCGGCAAGTGGATCAACCTGTTCAATGCCTTTGTAGACGGCAAAAGGAATGTTATCAACATCCACAATGCAAAACAATTCTTCAGCGCTGTAGAAGCATACAGCTTGCATAATAGCCCTGGAAAATGCGTTGAGGCAATTCTTTCACACGCTAAGGGCATCAGTGTTCTTGAAGTGTCTGTTCGCATCTCCCTTGATCCCGCTTTTATCTCGTCGACAACGATGCCTTTTATCAAAAACTTTTCTGATCCAAAAATCGAATTGCTGAACGACGGAGGATTTCTTCAAGAAATTCTATTTGCGATTCTTATCCCTAAAACGTTTTGGGATGCGATTTTGGACGCTTACGGCGACGGCAAGCTTGATGGTCCTGCTTTGGAAGTATTCATGTGGATTTGTCTAAAGGTTGTGTCTATTCGTGACGCAAGACTAAATGACCATGTGGAAGATGTCAAATCTCTGATGCAGAACAAGCCCTTGCTTCATTCATCATCACAAGCCGTACGAAGTATCATCCACCGAATAACAAGGATCATCCGTATCTTTGGGTCCGACGCAATTGCCAGTACGGGCGAGTCGTACCGCCCAGGTGGAAGACATGATAATGACCTTGAAGACTTTCGAAAAATATCAATTCACCCCACAACAGATGAGCTAGTATCCTCTGAAGAACCTTATCTTCAACGTCTTCACGATGTGTTCCAAGTACCAATGGAAGACCGGGCACGCATCTATCGAGATTGGCTCTATCGCCTTTTGAGAGAAGATATGCTCGCAGAACTAAGACAGGATCTTCGGGTTGCTATCAACGGAAAGCAAAGCCAAACAAAGCTAAAACAACTAAGCAACTTCGAGTTAGTGGATATCAGTGATGAAGATACTCAAAGGGTCGAAGCCTTCACGTTGTATGTGCAATGCGGAGGTAACAACTTTTTCCCTCATAATGTAACGACGCAAGCGGCCCGGAAAGAATACCTGGAAAAGGCACATATCTCTCTTCATAGCCCATCAATTGGCGCGCTTTGTTGTGATAAAGATATCATTGCGTTTGGATCACTGGTCCGGACTATGAAGCTGCTCTCTATGACACCCCCAGTAGTGGGAATGAAATTCAAGAATTCAGTCGAACTAACAACAGCCTTATCAGCCCTCCAGAGTACAAACAAGAAGAATCTCCAATTTATTGTTGTAGACACCCCGATATTTGCCTACGAGCCAATTTTGGAACGTTTGAAAGACATTGGTGACTTCCCACTTGAGGAACACATTGTCAATCCTCTGTATGAAGCCACATATCAGATTCCATCAGGACTGGCAAGCATGGTTGAGATTTTGACTTCAATACATGAAAAGAAGGGTTCGTTTGAGATTCCTAAAAATATATGCGCAACAAGAGACATAATATTGCAGGGCGCGCAACTAGAGTCTCTTATCAACGGACTAAAGGAGGAACTTGCCCAAATCCAAGGCCCCCCTGGGACCGGGAAATCATTCATCGGCGCTCTGATCATTTTGATAATGATTCGTTTGACGGACTATAGGGTGCTGGTTTTAAGCTACACGAACCACGCATTGGATCAATTCGAAGAGGAATTGCTCGAAATTGGCGTAAGAATAACCGACATTGTCCGGCTAGGCTCAAAGGCCACAGCATTAACTGAGCCTACACTGCTTAAAAATGTTAGCCAGCAAAAGGGATTTTGGCTGACTCTAGAGGAGAAATATATCGTCAAAGCTATGAAAGAAGAAATACTAACAATGGAGGACCAACTTCGAGATATTGGGGCAAGGCTTTCGAAAATTGGGTTTCAGGCCAACGATATCCTTGAACACCTCGAATTCTCAGATCACGATCCTTCGTTTTGGCAAGCATTTCAAGTTCCCCAATTACAAAGTGGATTCCAATTTGTTGGTGCCAAGAATAAAACTCTTCGCTCGGAAGATTTATTCAATAACTGGGCCGAGTGCCGTTCCATTAAGCCGTTGGAAGCCATAGTTCAGTCCATGGACTCTTCAGCGGCTACTGTGTGGGAGCTCACTCGCGAAGAAAGAGAAACGTTTATCTCTAAGTGGTGCCAAGAGATTCGCCACGAGCAGATTGAGGAGTTTGTCGAATTGAGTACATTCCTGAACCATTTACAAACCAAATTGCAGAGTGTTTATGATGAGAGAGACCGCAAGATCCTCAGAAACAGGAGGGTCATTGCCTGTACGACGACAGCAGCCGCCAAATATCAGTCAATTATCCGAACCGCAGACCCTCACGTTAACCTAGTCGAGGAAGCAGGTGAAATACTGGAAGCTCATATTATCACAGCTATGAGCGCATCGGTCAAACAACTCATTCTGATTGGAGATCACAAACAACTAAGGCCAAAAATTAATAATTTCAAGCTTTCCAAAGAAAAGGGAGAAGGATACGACCTCAATGTGTCTCTTTTTGAGAGGCTGATCCTGCAAGGCCATCGGTTCACTACCCTTCAAGAGCAGCACCGAAGCCACCCAGATATCTCACACTTCTCTCGTATTTTGGCCTATCCCGAGCTCAAAGATGTTCCTAAGACTCGTGAGAGGGAGTCAATTTTAGGTCTCACAAGCCGTATTAGCTTTGTGAATCATGAAAACCATGAGGAGGAGATGAAGGGAGGGGGTGAACGATGGGATCCAACCTCCAAATCTAGCAAGAGGAATCACTATGAAGCTAAAATGGTGATGAAGCTAGTCAAATATTTAGGGCAACAAGGATATAAGTCGAACGAAATGGTCGTCTTGACACCGTATCTGGGCCAACTATTCTTGTTGAGGGAAATGCTGCGAACCGAGAACGATCCATATCTCAACGATCTAGATTCATATGACTTGGTTTGCGCAGGTTTGATGTCAAAAGCTGATGCGAATGTTGACAAAAAGTCTCTTCGGTTGTCAACTATTGGTGAGTTCTTTTTGAATGGAAAATGATGCACGAGTTGCCTTCTAATAAAATATATAGATAATTACCAGGGAGAGGAATGTGATATTGTCATTGTGTCACTCACGCGTAGCAATGCCTCGGGTGACATCGGATTTCTGAGCGCCCGTGAACGATTAGTGGTCCTCATGTCGAGAGCGAAGAAAGGTATGGTGCTCTTCGGAAACATGTTCACGTTTATAAAGAGTAAAAAGGGCGGTGCAATGTGGGGAGAATATTTTGGAATCCTTAGAGACAAGAAATACTTATATGACGGCGTACCGGTCGCTTGTCAGCGCCATCCCGAAATAACCCGAGAGCTCAAGAAGCCGGAGGATTTTGACAAATATTGTCCGGATGGAGGGTGCGCAGAGCCTTGGTAAGTGATATCCTTTGCCCGCTCTCGGTTTGGTCTGACATGGATTTATAGCAAATCCCCATTAATATGTGGTCAACATTTCTGCAAGCTTCACTGTCATTTAGTGAAGGATCATTCCAAAATTCGCTGCGGAGAGCTCATTGAAACGAAGTGTCAACGCGGGCACCGGGGTAAGATTTTGTGTGCAAACGCCGGTGCCGCATGCAACACTTGCATAAAGGAAGATGCAGAAACACGGCGAAGGATTAGCAGAGACCTCGAACTGGAAAAAAAGCGACTCGAAAACCAAGAGCGATACAAGAAAAATCTTGAAGAGATTGAGGACAAGATTGCACATGAGCAACTCAAATTGAAAGCTGATTCTGAGGCCAAACAACAAGACGAGGCGTTGAAGAAGAAGCAAGAGGAGCTGAAATCTCTACGGGAATTCACAGAGAGGGTGGCAAAAGCCAAGATTCGAAAGCAGAACCAGAAACAAAAAGCGGCTCAGCCATCAACTCCTGTCAGTCCTGAAGTAAGTGGCGCCGACTCCAGCAAAGCGAGGTCCGAGTGGGGCGCAATGAAAACGATGGATGGTTCTTGCAATGCCGCAATAGATACACTGATGGGGATGGTGGGCTTGGAGTCAATCAAGCGGCGTTTCTTGAGTGTGAAGAGCAGCGTGGATACCAAAATCCGGCAGGGGCTCTCTCCTGAAGACGAAAGATATAGCTGCACTCTGCTTGGGAATCCAGGTACAGGTAAGACAATTAGAAACAGATGTACGCTTTTTTTCATTCTAACGATTTTAAGGGAAAACAACTGTTGCGCGCATCTGGGGGAAGTTCCTTACCACCGTCGGTGCTATTCCAGGCGACGTGTTTGAAGAGACTACTGGGTCAAAACTTGCCAGTAAGGGAATTCCAGAATGTGAGAAACTACTGGAGAAGATTAAAAATGCCGGAGGTGGTGTGCTTTTTATCGACGAGGCATATCAACTCTCCTCTGGAAATAACCCTGTAGGAGCTGCGGTCATGGACTTTTTGCTTGCAGAAATCGAAAACCTACGCGGAAAGGTGGTGTTTGCGCTTGCAGGGTATAGCAAGCAGATGGAGTCTTTCTTCCAGCATAATGAAGGATTTGCGAGTCGCTTTCCGATAGGTATGAAATTCGAAGACTACACAGACGATGAACTCCATAGCATTCTTCGGCGCCAGATTAGCGAAAAGTTTGGCGGAAGGATGAAGGTCGAAGGCGGTTCAGACGGATTATTCTTCCGAATCGCATCTCGTCGCATCGGTTACGGCCGCGGGAAGCAAGGTTTCGGCAATGCCCGAGCTGTTGAGAATTTTACCCAAGTAATGCTCGAGCGGCAAGCGGATCGATTACGGACCCAACGATTGGCCGGTTCAAAGTCCGATGACTTACTCCTCACCCGTGAGGATATTATTGGACCCGAGCCTTCGAGTGCCTTGACCAAAAGCGAAGCGTACCAGAAGCTGAGCTCGCTTATCGGTTTGAAAGAAGTAAAGGACTCCCTCAAGGCTCTCATGGACACAGTAAAAACAAATTATGAGCGAGAGTTGGCCGAGGAGCCACTTGTTGAATTCTCACTCAACAGAGTCTTTGTAGGAAACCCAGGAACGGGTAAAACCACGGTTGCGAAATATTTTGCCCAAGTTCTAGTAGACATAGGGCTTCTCTCAAACGGAGAGGTTATTATCAAATGCCCTTCAGACTTTGTTGGGGCACATCTTGGCCAATCTGAGGCTCAAACAAAGGGAATTCTAGCTTCAACGATTGGCAAGGTGCTTGTTATTGATGAGGCCTATGGACTCTATGGCGGTGATCACGCATCCGACCCGTATAAAACTGCCGTCATTGACACTATTGTCAATGAGGTACAGAGTGTCCCTGGCGAGGATCGATGCGTCCTTCTTCTGGGCTACAAGGACGAGATGGAAAGAATGTTTCAAAACGTAAACCCAGGCCTCAGTCGTCGATTTCCCCTCAGCTCGGCCTTTTCCTTCGAAGACTTTGATGATCAGGATCTGTCAAAGATTTTGGAGCTAAAGTTGAAAGGCTGCGGTTTTGGAGCTACCAGCCATGCCAAAAAAGTCGCATTGGAAGTTTTGCGCAGAGCTCGAAACCGGCCCAATTTTGGAAACGCGGGGGAAGTGGAAATACTGCTTGGAAGAGCAAAGGAAAGCCATCAAAACCGGGTCTCTGCAGGTCAAGTCAAGAGAAGAAGTACGTTTGAGGCTTGTGATTTTGATCCAGAGTTCAACCGGTCTGACACTGGAACGGATATTCAGAAGCTTTTCGAGGGCGAGACTGGGAGACAAAGGTTGATTGCACTTCTGGAAGGGTACCAAAAGCGAGTCAGGGATGCCAAGGTTCTAGACATAGATCCTGGTATTCCCTTTAACTTTCTGTTCCGTGGACCTCCAGGTACTGGCAAAACAACAACGGCACGAAAAATGGGAAAGGTATACTATGACATGGGATTTCTCTCAAGCGCCGAAGTGATCGAATGCTCGGCCACTGACCTAATAGGTTCCTATGTCGGACATACCGGGCCCAAGGTTCAAAAACAGCTCGAGAAGGCGCTTGGGAAGATTCTGTTCATTGACGAAGCCTACAGACTATCTAATGGTCAGTTTGCGAAAGAGGCCGTCGACGAGATAATTGATTGCGTGACGAAGCCCAAATATTACAGAAAGCTCATCATAATTATGGCCGGATATGAGAAAGACATCAACTCTCTTCTATCCATAAATCCAGGAATGTCGAGTCGTTTCCCGGAAACTGTTGAATTTCACTCTTTTGAGCCGATAGACTGCATGAAGTTGATGACGGAGCAACTAAGACTACAAAAGAAGAAGCTGGAATCCAAAAAAAGGCATTTGAATATGAATTGTTTAGAATATCCCAGTGCAGCATTCACCGCCAGGCTTCTACAACAGTTTTCCATCTTGTCGAAACAGGATGGATGGGCAAATGCAAGGGATGTCCTCGAATTGGCTAGCAGGGCTTTTGGCCAACTTGACCTGTCACGCGAAACCATGTGCTTATCCGAAGAGTTGGTGAACAAGGAGATGGAGAAGATGAAACAAGAGCGGATGAATAGGATGTCCAACAAGACAGATGTCTCTGACCAACTCTTGCCCACCAGTATCTCAGATAATATCGGACACCTCTCAGCATATTCTAAGCCTCAATTTGACACTCAAACCCAATCCAAAGCCAAGGTGTCTACAAACGCCCAAAAACACGAGGACGAAGATGACGATCAAGATGAGGAATCAGGCAGCTGCGGGCCGGGTACTCATGGTATCGCAATTCGCGATTCTGGGGTGAGCGATGCAGTCTGGGAACAGCTTCAAAGGGACAAAGGAAAAGAGGAAGCCGAGGAAGCCACATTTCAGCAGCTCTTGGAAGCACAAAAAACAGCCCGAGAAGCCGACCGCGAAAGAATTCTGAGGGAATTGATTGCTGAAGACGAACGCAAGAAGAAAATTGAGGCGAAGCGAGCCAAGCTCAAGCACTCCGGGCTCTGCCCAGTAGGATATGCCTGGATCAAGCAACAAGGAGGTTTTCGCTGCGCGGGCGGTTCGCACTGGATAGCAGATGCTGAACTAGAAAGATTGTAAGACAAAATCATTTCAACTAAGGCCCGGGTTTAGAGGCAGGTTAATAAATGTCATGGTTGATTACATGAGCAATCCCAAGTTCACTGATATGTAGTCAAATTGGATAAAGGGACGCCAAATTAGGCAAGAAAGGAACGAAGTCAAATTGACGCATCGCGAACCAGGGTCGTCGTCTCTCTGCGACATTGTATCACAGTATCAGTCACCCAGAAAGCATAATGGGTCAATACTGTGGGCTTGTAGAAGCCTAGAACGATGGAATCAATGCGGAGAGCACAGGGCAGCAGTCAGCTTCTCCACTACAAAGCACGGACTGTCCGCTGAAGAGGCCCATGGTAGACCCCTGCATATATACTTATCAGCGGGCTGTGCTGGGATAACGGCGCATCTATTGACCAAGTTTGGGTATTAGACTACAACGCCTGACTTAAGGTTCAAAGCATAACGGCCAAAAGCCCGCGGTCTTAAAAGGGAATCGGTCTCCGTTGTTCCGTCATTCCCTTACTTTCAACCCCAGGGTCTCTACTGTTATCACTGCTTTCAATTGAGACCACACAGCACAGTTTGAGAATTTCGCAGCTTGATCATCTAAAACGATGCAGCAGTTTTTTTTTTTTGGGGGGGGGGGGTTTTTTTAAATTAAAGACACAGTTGTTGACCATCTAGATTGGGGTAAACGCCGCATGTGCAGGGATCATTTATGGTTAAATCTCCACTAGCTTCTGGCCCACAGCATCCACACCCCGGAGTATCCATCAGATGGCTTACCATGCTATGCGTCTAAGATCTTTTTGTCGGAGTCTGCCCCATTATTCGGAACGGCTGGGTTAGCCTTTGGTCACATGGATGACTGATACTGAATTCAAAAATACGAGCCGAGGGTCAAGCGAGAATCTTGATGTGATCTTCGTCCTCCCTTGAGTGTATATAAAGTCTTTACAGCATCCACAAACTGGGCAATAGTATCCTTCATCCTCATTTCTTTGACTTCTTTCTTTAACGATTTTCTCAACACATAAAATCATCATTTCCGGTCGATAAAATGAAAAGTACACTTCTTACCCTCATATTGGGGACGGCTGGGGGTCTAGCCCAATCAAGCGCTCCTCAGACCATCTTAACAAATGGAACAATTTACTCCATGGACTCGAACTCGAATGTGTTTCGACAGGGAGAAATTTCCTACTCCAACGGCACGATCGTATGCATTGGACAGAAGGGCGCGTGCACGTCGGGTGCAACAGGCGAGACTCGCATCGTGAACCTTCAAGGGAAAACCGTGATCCCGGGATTAATCGACGCTCATGTTCATCCCATTGACGCTGGCCGAGCTATGCTCAGCTGCTCTCTTCAATACCAGCAGATTCCTCTGTCACAAGTTCTGGCAATTATTCAGCGGTGTCTGGACAATGAGCCCAACGCAGCTCGTGATAGCATGCTCACCGTCACTGAGTGGGACCGAGAAGGATTTACGGACCGAAATGGAGATGCGAACGCAACCATGCTGGATCGGCTGAACACTACCCGCCCTGTGATGCTTATCGCGACCAATCAACACAATGTGTTGGTAAACACTCGCGCTTTGCAAATTCTCAACATCACAGCCGCCACCCCAGACCCCGATGGCGGTCGTATCGGCAAAGACGCCAACGGCTTTCCCACAGGCGTCCTTGAGGAGAACGCCGCTGGAGGTGCCCGTGGTCTCTCTGGAAATCGCGGTGTTCAGGACCGCGACGCTGCCGTGGCCGGTCTCACCGTTCTACGCCAACAGGGCTACACCACAATTCTCAATGCCCTGACTGCACCGTCAAATGTGTGGAAGACTCTGGCTCGCGAGAACCGGCTGACGGCCCGAGTCTTTAATGCTTGTGGTATTTTTGGCTCCCTTGATTTTCCCCTAATTGCCGCAATGGCTCGTAATGCCAGCCAGCAGCTTGACGACGGTGACATGGTTGCCTCTCAACCCGGCGAATACTGGAGACATGTCAAGTTTTTTGTCGACGGCGTACTGCCCGCTGTGTCTCAATCCGCCCTTCTTGTTACTCCTTATTTGGTCAACAACTCCAACACTTGGGTCCCCGGCACAAACTTTGGCATCCCTGGGTCAACGCCTGCCCAGCTAGAAACCCTCTTCGACACTATTCTCGGTATCAACCAGGGCCTTCATCTGCATGCAGTTGGCGATGATGCTGTTCGAAGGGTTCTGACCACAGCTGACCGCATGAACCGCACTTTCACGCCTTCTCAAATCGCCATCGCCCACGCAGAGCTCGTTCATCCCGACGATCTGACTCGCTTGGCGGCCCGTGGAATCCCGGTCATCATGTCGTACCAGTGGGCACAGAAAGCCACATACTGGAACCAGCAGACCCAGCTAACTCTCGGAGCGGAGCGCATGGCCAGAACAGAACCACATGCGGCAGTAATCTCGGCAGGAGGCCTAGTAGCCTATGGCTCTGATTGGCCCGTTGATCCCCTTGACACATTCCTCGCAATCAAGGTTGGAGTCACACGCAGTGGTGATGCCTCCAAGCGAAGCTCGCACTCAAGCGTTGGTCCCCAGTTCGTTGGCAGGCTTGATGCTCAGCCTGGCTTGACTCGTGAGCAGGCACTGCGTGGCATGACCACCAATGCGGCCATATACCTTGAACAGGAAAAATTGATCGGATCCTTGGAAAAGGGAAAGTTTGCCGACATTGTCGTCGTCGACAAGGACTTCATGGACGCCAATGCTGTTCCTGATGAGGAGATTGCCCGAAACAATGTTCTGCTCACCATAGTTGGCGGTCAGCCAGTGTGGGCAAACGCCACTTGGATTCCGCAGGATTGGGCTGAGGCAGCCCGCAAGGTGGATGATGAAGCCATCAACCAGAGGATAACAACTGCCAATGTCGTTCCTCGAACTGTTTCCGGGCGCCAATGTTTGCATGGTGCCCAGGAGCACTAGACTCCCATCCAAACTCAAAGAACTACGACTGCGGTTCTCTTCGCATAAACTTGTCTGTTTGTCAAGAATTGTATTCATTTCATAACTCAATGTGTATTTTATTAGAGGTCGAATATCGGTAGCTTGCTTCCCGTTGTCGTTAGATGTACACCAGAATAATGCACATCCCATTAGACAGAAATGATTATTATAATTCACTCTTCAAGTATCTTCTAGTCATTAAGCATAACCGTTATCCTTATCGAGGCCAATAACGTACTCTTCGGAATCATCGTTCGCCAATTCAACGCCGAGTCTCTCAAAGGTAGAACCTTTACCCTTTGGCTTTATATTGTATTCCGGTATGGTCACCCCATCTAGCACGTACTCCCACTGTCCACCTGCGTTCTTTCGTCTTTCGTACTTGGTATCGTCAAGACCGTTTGGGTGATACTTTTGTGTCTGGTTTTCAGCATCTTGAAACTTGTGGTATCGATATCCGACAGTTGGGTGAATTTGCTCGTTGGTCTCGCCGCCATCACCAAGCGCGGGATCACACTTGTATTGTCCTGGAGTACGGCGCTTGGAGCCGTTGATTGCGGAAAACATCCCATAGCTGTCAATGATAGTCCCAGTTCCCCAGCCATAGTCCAGACGATTCGTATTGGGTTCGTCGGTTCCGATCAAGGGAATTACCTTGTGTGCCGCGGATGCTAGTGCACCTGCTGCCCACTCCGCCCAGCCCTTCTTTGCCTCTATCTCATGTTTATGGGCTAGGTATACTTCTGTGGCAGCATTTAGCTCATCTATGTGTGCTTGTCGCGAGGCCGTCTCCGCCCTGATTGTTTTCTCATCAATTGCCACATATGAACTGATTTGATCAAGCATCCAGGCGAACGTAATGTTTGACATTTCTATAAAAAAAAAATTAAAAAAAAATTAGTAAAAATCGATGAAAGGGGGAAGTGCACAAAGAATTACCTTCCAGGTCTCCCTTGTTTCTCAAAGTACGGTCTGAGCCACCACCAATGTTGATGTGCACGCCCGGGAACCAGACCTGAAGCAGTTCAGATTGTTTCAGAGCCTCCTCTTGCATGCGATAATACTTTCGGCGGCTTTCATTAAAGCTGTTCTTCATGTTCTTGTCGTTGGGGTAGGAAAACCAACTCTTAAATGCTTGGTTGACCAGACCGTCTTGCTCCTGCAAGATTTCGGTTGTCATCTTCGTGTCTTCTGGCAAATGCCATACGACAGGTGTCCAAGCCTGGCGGTGTTCATCCAATGCCAGAGCTTGGAAGGCATGCTTAACATCTATTGGAACTATTAGTGACAGTTATGATGGATATCCAATTGACCTGACTCACTTGGGTTCAGCCTCACGTTGTGGAATCCATTCTTGTCTGGCCCCCAACGGAGCTTGATACCGCGAATTTCAGGAAGACCAAGGCCACTGACGGTATCATATACGCCAATAACCTCAATTTGCCGAGAGCCCAGTCTCGCCCAGTCGCCACGGGGCTTCTTGTCCCAAAAGGCATCATCAGTCACATGCCAATCGGTTGGTGGACCTGTTGTACTCTTAGGAACGCCATCAAAATGACTGAACCAGGCGTCGCTTCCGTGGAATCTCTTGCCGGTATTGTTATTCTTGTAGAGCTCCCAGACTTCATGGAATTCGTGAAGTCTGCTGGGCTCGCAGATGCCAATGTCCGAGATCAGACCGGCGATAGATCGCGCTGTGTATGCACCCCGAGAAAAGCCAAAGCAGAGAATTTGGTCACCTGGTGACCAGTTGAGCACCGCAAAGTTGTAGGCTTCGATTATGTTTCCCTCCATGCCTGCACCGATAAACCCTTCTCGGATGTTCCCAACCCAGCTTGACGTCGTGGCGACGCCACTATCATACCATACAATTTGCTGCCAAGTCTTGTCCCCATCAACGACAGTACGCTCCAAGCTACAAGCAAGGCGTGTCACGTTTGATGGAGTGTGCTTCTCCCCTGAAACAGCAGACTGCCATGACCCATCGCAGCAGATGATGATGCGCTTGGGAGTTGGGTTTGAAGCTGTAGCCATGGTGTATGGACTTGCCAAGAATGGGGTCAACGCAGTAAAGATAGCAGATCCTTAACGGCTAGAAGAGAGCTGTGGAAGTCGAAAAATTGTTGATTGTGTCAATTATATAGCCAAAATCCCTCACCAAAGGCAGAACCCCTCATTGCCTGTAGTGATCGCCCGTGTCGAAGAAGATGCTCGCAATCCAGACCCTCTCGGCCAGAACATATTCCAACTATTTACGCACTATTGGTGAGGCCGCAGTGAGCGGGCTGGTTCGAACTGATTTGAATGGCTGCGCGTAGTGGGGTTGTCTCATCAAGTCATGTGGGGAGCTGAAGTCCAGATTAAGACGTCAGCAAAGTGGCAGACGATGAATGGGTTTCAGCTCACGGCATCGCCGCACCGAGACTCACAGCCACTCCAGAGGCACCAATGCCGCCCAAGGCGAAACGTGCCGTGATAAGCTAGTTATCTAGCCGGCGCGAAGCACTTCCCGACCCGTGACTGTTTTAGTGCAAGCACAGCCAAGAAGCCATGCCAATTCCACGTGGCTCACAAGCTACATACCAAAACCGGCCAGTTCTACCCAATTTCTAGATGGAGAACAGAGCAGCAGAGTGCCACCATCCTTTATACAGGTGGGATAACTACCCATATGATGAAAATCCCTCATAGTTTTTCAGGTGATCGAGGGCTTGTGTGTTCCATGGACTTATTTCCCAAATCTTTGTGGCCGCCCGATGTAGATTATGGCACTGTGGCATCATATCTATTAATGAGCCTGGCTTCCCCAGCTTTTGTTCATCTCATGGCGCCCGGCCCGCGAAGGCCCATGACCCACCACGAGCCAGGGCTATTTAGTTGCCAGCCCAAACGGGAAACCCCTCGTCTAACGAACCATTGTTTTCCGGGGTCCATTTTGGGCCACCTCTTGGCTTCAGCTTCTGGATTCTATTATGTGTCCCTATCCCAGTTTAATGGGAAATGAGGCTAGTTTTCTGTTAACTAGAACAATCATACAACCATCCGACATTTAATAAAATATGTTTCGACTCACGAACAAATAAAGAATTAGACATACTTCAACCAAAACAGAAACGCGCATAGAATGATTTCCACTAAATTGTTCCATTATTCAACTACTGATCATTTTTCTTTCATTTATTACCTCGTGCATGGGACAAGATGAAACACCAAGGTTGACATTCAGCGACCCCATTAGCCCAAGAGTGACCGCTTCGGAAATGAAGGGGTTGCCAAAGGTTTTCTCGCACCACTTGATCAAATCATTCACAGTCAATGCTACAATTTTGACATGATTAATTGTAGATGGCATAAGCTATGGTTTGATCTTTCCAGCCGTTTCGGTGGTTGACTCCGACGGGCCGTTGTTGCGCGTACCTTGACCCTAATGTAATAACGGAAGTTGGGCTTCCGCTTCTAACATAATCTAGCCAAATATCACCAGGGGAAATTACGGGGAAAATGAGGCCGTAGGAATAACTTCATGGTTGATAGAATATGTGATTTGGACATTTTTATTCATTGCGATGCGGATCTTATGACTCCGACAAATGTTTGAACGGTGCTAGACTCCCGGGCCGAAGTCAAGCAGCCCTCCAGGAGCTAAACAGTACTGTAAATTTTCTGGTATCGCGATGCTTTTCCACATTTCCATAAGGGTGGTTTCGTCGCTGACTTCCGGATGCCGCGAAAGTAGTGGAATATTTACGCGTGACTGTGACCTGCTGCGAGCAGACATGGCATATAAATACAGGTCGTCCTCGGTCATATTGAACAAATTAGACAGCTCAACAGACACTCCCAGATATATCTAACTGTTGCGACTCAATATGATTCACCATATTATCGCTCTGGGCGTCTTTGCCAGTGCCGCTTTTGCCCAATCTGGTGCCTGGGGGCAATGCGGTGGGCAGGACTGGACTGGGGCAACGACTTGTGTCTCGGGCTATACATGCACTGTTGTCAACCAATATTATAGCCAATGCCAGCCAGGTTCAAGCTCACCCTCCACCACACTCAAATCTGTAACTCGGTCAGCCACTTCCTCCGCAACTGCCTCTGCCCAGCCAACCTCCGGAGGTGTTTGGTGGTTTGGTACCAATGAGGCCGGAGGAGAATTTGGAGAGGCGACTTTGCCGGGTGTATGGGGCACACATTATATTTTTCCCAGTACCTCTACGATTGATGTGAATTTTTCAGCCCAGAGACCCCAACCCAAATCAGTTGAAGCTGACACATATCCAGACCCTCCTCGCTCAAGGCTACAATACATTCCGTGTTCAGTTCAGAATGGAGAGACTAACCCCCACCAGTATGACTGGAGCCTATAACAATGACTATCTCAAGAATCTGACCCAAGTTGTTGACCATATTACTCAGAAAGGTGGGTGGGCTGTCCTCGACCCTCACAACTATGGCCGCTATTTCGGCAACATCATCACGGACACGAACGCATTCCAGACATGGTGGAAGAATGTCGCAAATGCGTTCAAAAATGACGACCACGTCGTTTTTGACACCAACAACGAATACCACGGCATGGACCAAACCCTCGTTCTCAACCTCAACCAAGCAGCGATTAACGGAATTCGCGCGGCTGGAGCAACTCAGTACATCTTTGTTGAAGGCAACCAGTGGTCCGGCGCATGGTCGTGGCCCGATGTCAATGACAACATGAAGGCTCTCACGGACCCGCAGAACAAAATTGTCTACGAGATGCATCAGTACCTTGACTCTGATAGCTCCGGTACCTCTACCGCCTGTGTTTCGACGACAATTGGGGCTGAGCGCCTCAAGGCCGCCACCGAGTGGTTGAGGGAGAATGGCAAGGTAGGCATTCTCGGAGAGTTTGCAGGAGGAGCAAACACCCAGTGCCAGACGGCTGTGAAGGGCCTCCTGGACTACTTGAGCGCCAATAAGGACGTGTGGAGGGGTGCGCTCTGGTGGGCAGCAGGGCCCTGGTGGGGGGACTACATGTACAGCTTTGAGCCACCGAGCGGAACTGGCTATCAGTACTACAACTCTCTTTTGAAGTCGTATGCTTGAAATGGGAACAGGCACGTGAGAAGTAGGGCATCCAGTACCTTTTGACTCCGAGACAGGCCCTAGTGTAGATATTTGACTTCTTGTAAATACTTTTGCCGAACGAATATATATGCTTTCATTAGTTTTTTTCTGCGTCATTGATGTGAAATTATTCATTCACTTGGCTGGCTGTGCACAGGCATCACTGAGCTGTTCCGTCTCCCAGTGAATTAAGAATAAAAGTATGGCTTCGATAACATCAAACTTGCTGCTATGCTTGCGCAGCAGTTCTCTATATGGTTCTTGCTCCGGGTCCATCAAATGTAAAGGGCCGGTTCCGTGGGAGAGAAAGAGGCTGGGGCCTGGTGCGGTGATAAAAGTCATTGTGCGATTGTCAAAGCTGATTTGAGTACGATTTCAAGATCAGGTAGCCGAGTTGAATGAGAACTCATTTCAATTTCGGGGAATGTATGTCCTTTATGACTTTGAACCAGACATTTACGTATCAGATATGCATTGTTTTAGCAAATATGGCTAGAGTACACTGGAGCAAATGATCGAACCAGGCCCATGTTGCCAAATTTTCATAGCCATGTCACGAGAAACCGTCAAAATCTCAACCTTATTTCTCAGAATGACAATGCGTGTACGCTCTCTGTTTTTTTGGAATATTTCCAAAATTCATCTATTCCTTAATCTTTCCGTCGATAGAGACTGACACAGTCTCCTCCGTTGGCAAGTAAGCCGGAGTGACGAGGGTCTAACCATACAGCGCATCCTATTAATATCCACGATAGTAAAATCTCTTTTTTTATTATTCTGGGGGCCAGTTTCTGGTTTCCAGAAGTCAACAACACAGTAGACTTATAATTGAAAAATTCAAGCCAACTGAAAAAGCATACTGTGGAAAAACGACTCACGTCGCGGGCTCACTCGCTAACAATTGCTTGTCGGGTTGCAACACGTAAATCCGTCAGCACCGTCGCAAACAGTCTTGGAAAAATCCGGCCATTAGTTAATTGTGAACTCAAACTCGTATCATTTCAGCTCCAGCAACGATGCTAGTTCCTCCGCGATATCCTTTGCAAATCCCTCGTTATTCACATCCCGCTTGTCCTCCACAATCCTGACACCACTGCCTTTGAGCTTCTCTTTGATTGTACCAAACAGAACAGCATCACAGGCTGTGTCTGCAAATGGCCCACCAGGCGTGGCTATCGCACTAAGCCCACCACCGGGTATCCAAAGCTGGACCCTGGATGCATTCTTGTTGTTTTGAAGTTTCTTGGCGATGAACTCGGCAATCTGCCGGCTTTCGTCCTCAGACGTCCGCATCAGTGTCACCATTGGGTTGTGTTCAAATAGCTTGCGATGCTGGTATTTTTCGGGCACTGTTGACCTGGGGCCAAAATTGGACATGTCGGTGGCCCCAAGTGAGACAATGGTTGGTATCCGCGCATTGATTGCGGCATCAAACCTCTCTGGAGAGCAAGGCATAATGCCTCCCGAGATCATATCACAAACTTCTGTCGTGGTCAAATCTATCACACCATCAATTCGTCCCTCGGTGATGAATCGCTCCATTGACTTGCCACCGTGGCCCGTAGCGTGGAAAACATACGTCTCGACGGGATAATTGGATTCTAGATGAGCCCGGATTGCATCTACTCCTGGAGTTGTGACGCCAAACATGGTGATTGCGACACGGCGTTTCGCATTGTCCGGAGTTGAAGGAACATCTTTACGTTTTGCATATGACAGGGCCATGGCGGATATGGCCGCTCCCGCGTTACAAAGAATGTCTTTAAGAACCTGGTTCAGACCCCCAATGTCGACGACCGAGTACATGAGCGTCGTGTCTGACTCGCCAATCAAGAAGCTCGTGTCTCCACTGGCCACAGTAGATACCATGAGTTTTGGAAACCCAATTGGTAACACATCTCTGAAAGCCTCCGATACCAAGGATGAACCACCGGAACCTCCAGCTGTAATGGCGCCATGAATGGAATCGTCCCGGAGAAGTTGCTTTATAAGCCGAGCAGCGCATCCACTCATGCATTTGATGAATTCACCACGCGGCAGTTGGGAAGCATCTTGGTCTTCTCCGTATTGTTTGAGAAGTGCCGAGGGTCGAACCTGAATTGCATCGTGGAGGCAGTCTGTACGGCCCACGTCAATCAGAACAGTTCGCAAGCGGCCGTCCTGGCGGTGAATCTGATCACGAAGGAAGACTAGCTCCTCCAATTTGGTATCGCATGTTCCAAGAATAGCAATAGTAGCCATGAATCTATGGTCAGCGGTTGGATGGTTGTCTATCGGGAGGTGATGATTGCTCTTGCGCCTCAGCAGTCCCCGCATTTGATGGTCTTATGGTACGGCGCATACGTCACTCTGCAGCATCATACTGCGCTGAAATTGAATCTCGGATCACGGAATGATTGTACCGTGTCAACTGACCACCAACCACTCAGTACAGCTCATTGCCGTGGACAGATCCACCCATAATGACTAATTTGCCTCGCCTGGCACAAGCCGCTTTTGCCGGCGCGACTGAGCTTCATTGGATATTGGTCCATCTTTCAGCAGTCAAAACACACATCATGGCGCCTCCTACTGATAGGAACGAAATTCTCAATCGCCTCTGGGCGCAGGTTGACCAGGGCAAGCCCATTGTGGGTGCCGGAGCCGGTATTGGTCTATCAGCCAAGTTCATCGAAGCCGGCGGAGGTGACCTCATCATCATCTACAACAGTGGTCGCTTTCGGATGGCGGGACGAGGGTCTCTCTCTGGCTTGATGCCATACGGAAACGCCAATGATATCGTGTTGGACATGGTACTGGACGCGGCCCTTCTTCACCTACCAGCCCAGCCCTTTTGCAAGGAGATTAACTAATGGGCAGCAGGCAAATGAGGTGATACCCGTCGTGAAAAACACGCCAGTCATTGCAGGAGTGTGTGGCACAGATCCATTTCGCAACATCCCTCGCTTTCTACACCAGCTCAAGGACCTAGGGTTTGCGGGAATTCAAAATTTCCCAACCGTCGGTCTCATCGATGGCCAGTTCCGCGCCAATCTCGAGGAAACCGGCATGGGCTACGACCTCGAGGTAGAAGCAATTCGTTCTGCCCACGAGATCGGAATGCTAACCACGCCGTACGTCTTCAACGTTGAGGAAACTGAAAAGATGACACGGGCAGGCGCCGACATCCTCGTTGCTCACATGGGCCTGACGAGCAGCGGGTCAATCGGGGCAGCGACAACCAATTCAATGGATGAATGTGTGAAACTGGTTCAGGAGATTCAAGATGTGGCTGTGAAGATTAACCCGAAAATCATAGTCTTGTTTCATGGCGGTCCCATTGCAGCGCCCGAGGATGCAGACTACATTTTGAAACGCGTTCACGGTGTTCACGGCTTTTACGGTGCAAGTTCGGTGGAACGACTGCCTGTTGAAGAGGCCATTACAAACATCACCAAAACTTTTAAAGGGTTGGAGATTCCAAACTCTGGGTGTTAGGTTGATCTCACACACACTCTGAATGAGGACATGATGATTTTCACTTTGCTCTCTTCTCCTTCTATACGTTAATAAGCCTCTGGTTGACCCAGTCGCTTTTGACTAGTGGTGCTTTTGCTTGACTCCTGGTCAAGGTAAGGAAGCATAAGAGGGACGGAGTCATTTTAACAAATACATTCTAGTTGAAACACTAGTTGAGTGATACATTCGTAGGAAAATGAAAAATTTTGACCATCTAAAAAAAGACATGATTTCAGGGTCGCCATTTGGAGAATTGACAAAAACCAAACGCCGCTTGTGCCAATGAACCCTATTTATTCCAACCTCCATCCCGCGGCGCGCAAGGTCAATGACGCCTAATGCGAGTGCCTCCATGGCAATAAAATACACCCCCTTGCTTAAGAGGTCACCAAATTCTACTAAAAAATAAAAAATAAAAAATAAAAGTTTCATGTAGACCGCTGATATCGACAATATGTAACGGAAAATAAAAGAAATTTGTCGCCTTTGAGAACTTCGAGATGGCATGAAAGCTCTCACACAATGGCGAAACTTGAAGGAGGGTCGTGTCGGATGTTTTGTACACACTGGCCGCGTCTGTCTTCTTTCTTTCACAGACGTTTATAGTGATATAGTTGTTCACGTTGTGGCTGCAGGCAATTGCTGCACGGCCTTGCCTCATATTGATGAAGATGCGCTGTGGGCCTGTCCTACCCTAACCTCAGTCGTAGCCGGCTCCTCGTTGCCATGGAGAACTGTGCTGTAGTTAGCAACTGAAAAATATATTATTATAAACCGGGTTGAAAGAAGAAATATTTACCTGGGTCGGGCCGGTTTTTGGGAGGAATGGAAGTTCCCTGGAGGCGACAAAGAATTGTCGTAGTTTTGCCTCGAGTTATGGGTGCTGTTGTCTCTCTCGACTGGAAACAGGCCGAGTGATGGGCTGACCGGGGCCTTTTGATAGTCTTGGGACTGGTGCGGGTCTCGGTAGGACGGCGGTGGGCCCTTGAGCGACATGTTGTCATCTCCCACAGACACGGGTCTTCGGCCATCGCCTCGAGCGGTGGCGCCCAGGGCATCCAACTCAGTCGAGGGCACCAGAGCGGTCTGGGATCTCATAAACGAGGTTCGGTCGTCGTCCATCATTTGATATTTCAACTCGGGCTGTTCGCGGAGGACGATGAGGGTGGTTGTGATGATGATAATCATTAGCAATACGAAGGCGAAGACGGCATTCAATACAAAGAAGACGATGCCGAAGACGCCAACAACCAGGTCGGGGGCGTCGAAGACGTTGGTAAAAACGAGAAGAATGATTGTGTTGATAAAGTTGACGGAGCAAATGGCAATGTTGAATGAGTTTGTCGATTTATCCATCCACGGCTTGATGACTGCGGAGGCGATCAGGGCCGCGGCCTCGAGGATGATGAACCCGATGGCGGGAGCAAGGCTGTCCTTTTGCTGGGAAAAGGCGAGAATGGCAGCCTTGATAAAAATGTAGGCCACGGTGGGAGCGAGATAGTAATAGGCCGAGGCTCGGTACTGGATGTAGAGGAAACCCCACTTGTTAAGGGTCTGGGGGTCGGAGAAGAGGATGAAGGCAGGGTTTCCGTGGGCGGCCATGGATCGCCTGGCGGTGGTGATGATCTTGAAGGTTGCCAAGCCCACGATTCCGAACATGGTGACGAGGAACAGCACGGCCAGGAACATGATGGCAGGCGAATCGGACTGGGTGAATTCCCACAAGCACAGCACAGCCATCTGGGTGAGGCCAACGAGGGTAATTCGCAGCCACAAACCCTTGAGCACGACGCGCCAGCCGGTTCGGAACTCGAGGAATTGGTCGTGTCGGAGGAAGGCCTTCTTGACCATGAGATCGCAGACGCCCTTGCAAATCAGCACGCCCAGGGCAGTGAAGATGGCCAGAAGGCAGAAGAAGGTCAACCCCGTCAGGAACAGGTTAGTGGTCTCAATTTTTTCCCTAAAGGCGACTCGCTGGATGCCGAAGACGACGTATCCGCCGGACTCGGTCATGATGTTGGCGCGCTTCAAAAGGCCGAGGCCGTAGCTGAGGGCGGGTTCGACGGCTCGCTTGGCGACCTGGACGGACGTGGTGGTCAGTGAGCTGAGGATCTGGGCAGCGGTGCCTCCGGTGGCTCGCTGGTACCAGGTGAAGGCTCTCTGCATAAAGGAGAGGTGGATGATGCCCATGGACCACTGGAAGTCCTGGGTCCAGGCCTGGACGATGGGGGGCAGCGGGAGACTGGTCATGCCGATGTAGGCCTGGGTCTGGAAGTAGCCCAGGAGGGACAGGGTGTGGGCGGCGACGTGGGCGGCGGCGTTGGCGTGGCCGAGCCCGGAGAGGGTGGCCGAGGTGAGCAGGGCGAGTCCGATGATGGCGGCCGTCGCCCACTTGACTCCGAGCAGGTTGACGGTGGTTCCGTTGGAGACGTCGGCCTCGACACAGGCGACACTCTCGCCGGTGCTGGTCATGTTGACGTAGACGCGGACCTTTGCGTCGAGGTCGGGGACGGTGTAGGCGATGCCGGGCACCTTGGACAGCGCGCTCTTGTCGATCTTGTAGTTGAACTCGAAGGGGATCTTGCCGGCCGTCATGGGGCACAGACCAGCCAGGCCCATCTTGCACGGGTCCATGGTGTCGTGGAAGAACTTGTAGCCGTAGGCGGTGATGGCGATGTCGAACTGCACCTTGCCCTCAATGGACGAGGTGATGACGACGTCAAAGTTGGCGACGCCATCGTCAGGCGTGAAGGTGACGTTGAAGCGGCTGGCGGTGAATTCCGAGTTGGCCGAGCAGGCGTTGAGCGAGCTCGACGACAGGATCTTGGCGGCGCGGGCGCATGTTGATGATACGAGCAAGATGATGGGCGCGGTGAGGAGCCGTGTGAGTCTCATCTTGTCGTTGGTGGGAGTGGTTGCTGCAGCATACACATGCTAGTTTCCACACCTCCTTACTTGGTTGCTCAATTCGATCTCGATCTCGATATATCTCGCTCGCTCGCTCGCTCTCTCGATATGATCCGTTTCCTTTTCGCTGGCAAATAATCCTGTGTATCCAAAAGCTGGAATTGGACGTGTGACGGTCTCAAGAGGAGGGGGGGGGGCTTCCATCAAATTTGCAGTCATTTCAATTTTGAGTCTCCCGCGCCGGTGGGTCGCCTGGGTGATTAGATGGCGAGCCCCCTGCCAAATGGCACCAACGCTCCGCTGCCAGGCATGGAGAAATTGGCACAGCACAGCCTACTGGGTGGGCTCGCCGGCCGCGACCCCTGCACGGGGGGCTTGACGGGGCTGCACGGGGGGCCCGGTACGCTGTCTGTCATTTGTCGGGCGCTCAGGGGCCGCTCCTCCATAAGGAAGTGGATGAAGCGGACGACCCCTGTGGCTGAGTGGCATACCTCTATGCTGTACGGACGTGCTCCGTACCTATTCCAGAACGCGGCCCCGTTATTACCAGCCAGCTACCTAGTCCATGTTTGTATTGACATGTTTAAAAAAGGGGGGTTTTTGGCCACGATCCGCCGAGCGACCATCCAACAAACGAGATGATGCCACGAGCCTGCAAGGCCTATAGGGGCGGGGTGTTGCAGTTTGAAGCTCAAGCAGCCGAGCCGTAGATCGGTCAGTAAGTAGTCAATCAATTCCATCCCGGCTCTGCTCCTTGCTCTGCTCCTTGCTCTGCTCCTTGCTCTACTCCTTGCTCTGCTCCTTGCTCCTTGCTCTACTCTACTCGGCGTTTGTTTCATCCTAGCGTCCAAATTCCCACTCCATCCCCCTGGCCAATCACCTCGCTCGCGCATCGGCAACACTGCAACAGCGACGACGCGCGTACCATTACGGTTTGGGCGCGTCATCACCCTGACGCGTTAGAGCATTCGCCGGTATCATGTTCCGCTCCCCGCACAAATGAATGGTCCCCCCCCTCCCCCCTCCTCCCCGCCTGCCGCCGCTGCTGCGTCTACTTCATGTCTGAGACTTTTCCTGGTGACATAAGTCGCTGCGCAGTTCGTCATGAAACGTCTATTTTTCTTATTTTATTTTAATTTTTAATTTTTAATTTTTTTTTCGTATTGCTCGCCAAGTGTCAACTAAGACCCCACCACAGGGCAAGCTTCCAAATTTAGCCAAGTTGGTCGATGGCGTGTTGTCTTGGCATTCCCATGTACTTTCTTGACCATACAAGGGATACTTGGGTTCAATCTCTTCTCTCCCCTTTTTTTTCTTCCCTTCCAACCTGTACATGCAGAATAGTCAACATGTCAAGTAAAATTATCATTGGGGCACATCGTGGCGATGCTGAATCCTCAAACTCGGGCCATTCTTTCAACCCCACACTAATTCACCGCATCCTTCCTTGCAACGGTGGTTGTAAACATGGTCCGCTGGAAATGAAATAAACGGAGAAGCTTGTATTTTTCGCACTAGAAATGAAATGGCTTCCTGGGGGGATCAGTGGTGATCACTACCTTAAATCTCTTCGTGTCTTAGCCGAAATATCCGATCATCCAAGAAAGCCACTCCTGTGGTTTAGGAACCGTTGCAAGGGCAGCCTTCTTCCAGGTTTACACTTCCACAAAAAAAAAAAAAAAAAAAAACCCCAGAGACAATGGAAAGCCCAAAACAATCATGGATTTTGACATGGTATAGTTGTTATAACAATCTACAACACACAGTCTTTAAATCCAGATCCGATGCTGGGAATCTAACTTGACATTATTAAACTCAACTGGTTTCCCCTGCTTCCTATAATTCCATGATAGAAGCATACCAGTATCTTTCCGGTAAAAAAATTATTTGCATTACAACATGCAACTGTTGGCTTGAGAATCACCAACTATGCCCCCCCGGACACAACCTGTGGAGACCATACCCTAGAGGTGAAATGAACGTGCATGAGAATGGAACTCTTTTGTATCGTAAATTTGACTTGCACCTTAAATTTTTTTCCTCTTCTTCCTCTTCTTCCTCTTCTTCTTCTTTTTCTTCTTCTTCTTCTTTTTGACTTAATTTTAATGCTTGAAAATATGAAAGAGAGGCTATGCTATTTTCTTTTCGAGTATGCGAAGTATTAAACAAAGATTTAGAACTGTCAGACTTGGAACCAAACCTCATCCTGTCAGAAGTATACATTGACAACATTTTCAGATTATACTTTTCTTTTATCCCGCCTTCAATTTTGAACCATTCTTACTTGAAGTTTGTTGATGCACGCCATAGAATATTCTGTACCCCTTCCTCGGCCTATCTCACAATTCAATTCATGGACATTTTCCCTTTTGCTCCCTGGATCTAAATGAAGAAAAAAATTGCGTTGTAACCACAAAAGAAAGAAGAAGAAATGCAAAGAAGAAGAAGAAGAAGAAGAAGAAGAAGAAGAAGAAGAAGAATAATAATAATAACAGCCCGATTGGCCATCCCAAGGCATCAGAATTATGCCTGATGGCGACTTTCGGATATCCTCGGTAACTCAGCCAGCGAAGGACTCTCCTCCAAAATTGTCTCTGGCACCACCGTGACTTTGGTTCCTCGATTCCCCAAGCCACTCTGGCGACCCCAGGCTGACAGCCTCGACTTGACCCCGATTGGTGTCGTCGAGCCGGTGTTGGCGTGGTCTACCCAGATACCAGCCTCCTTGAACAGGATCTCGAGATGCGGATAATCTGTGAGGAATGGCTTCCAGAATGCTCGGCTGTAGACCCATCTGAGTCGAGGGTGGTCGACCCTCTGCCCCTGCAGACATTTGAGGCAAAACTCAATGTCTGCAGCGTCGCTGGCCCGCTTTTGGTCATAGTTTTCGTAATGGACAGTCCTTGTCTGCCATGCATGTGCTTTTGAGTTTAGGAGGAAAATCATGGTTGCCAGCCGGGCCCCTTTAAGCATCTGACCATCGTACTGAACGTTAAATGGCAACTCCACATCCGTGTCGATGAGGAGATTCAGTTTATAATGCCTGCCATCCGGGGCAATATAGCTGGAGAAGCGTGTTAGAAGCCTCGCCCGTCCCGTCTTGTCGTGAATTCACCCACCTGATGCCTCCCTGGGGCGGCCGGATCATCCGGCCCCGAGTTCTTGTGATTAGCAGCTCCGTTGCTGAGTATTTCGAGCAGCCTCCGCCAACGAGGACATCCATGTCGGCGGTTTCTCGAAGACTTCCGTATTCGGCGAGGGCGCAACTCCCAATGACCATGTACTGCACATCATAGAGGGCGGCGTGAATGTCGTGGAGGAACTCCTGCCTCACATGGCCCGTCATGAACTTTTGGCTGCCGCCGTTGGCGTAGTCGGGTCTCCCACCGGACTTGATGAGCCGTCGTCTCTGCGGGGCCTGCGATGACGGCTGTGACAGCTGTGACACAAACGAGACGGGCCGGGGGGCCACCCGGGGCTCCGTCGGCTCGGGCTGGGAACTTCCGCATCCCATGGGATTAAGGGTGCAGGGCGATCTAGGGAAGAAGGTTTTCAGATAACATGGTAGGAGCACATTCGCAAAGAATGAGGATGGAAGAGCAGACGCCTCGTATTCAGCTCCCGACTGCGAAGATCCAAACCAATGACGGCACAAATGACCCTGTTTCAGGCATCGTTTTGTTGGACATGGATTACCAAAATTTAGCACGTAAGATCACCAGTAAGCGCTGGGGGGTCCACCCACGATGGATGATGTCCCCTGTCTGGCCAATCGTGGCTGCATCGCTCAGCCGGCCTGATGTGACCACGTAAGTCGCCGACGGGCTCAGGAGGGCCTCTCAGGAGGGACTCTCAGGAGGGACTCTCCAGCTGGCCGGATGCTGGTCACACATTGTGCCGCCCCCGTCATCTTCGCTTAAGGGGCCCATGACGGGGTGAAACCAGCTCCAAAGAGTGTCGAGCTTGGCAGGACCATTCCTTGTGTATCCTCCCACAGCATTCTCATATTCCCATATTGTCAATGTGCCACGAATTCGAAAATAGAAAATGAGGCCTTTGGAAATAGCGCCTGGGGGAGCTAATTTAGAGCGCCTTGCCAACCAGAGCCCACTGGACTTGTTGCACAGGTGCATCGTTTGACGGGAGGGACGGGGAAAGACCGAAGCAAAGTACAAATAAGGTCTTCTTGCCAAGATCAGCCGTCACGCCATTTCAACTAGTGATGTGGTGTTTATATAGCTGAAACCCATGGGAATCGAGAAAACACCACATTTGGGAAATAAAAAAAGTCCCTTTGCAACAGTATTGCACGGCCAAACCCCTGTCCAATAAAAAAAAAGAAAAAAAAACCAGCTATACCCTGTAGTCGGTTAAGTTATCCATAGTTACTCTGCGGGAATCTAGTCTATTAAAGTAGGAATGATCTTGAACCATGGGTGTTATTGGCGCCGGCTGCTTCGGCTGACTGGCGGCCCGCTTTTGCAGCGTCATCTTGCCGTCAAGCCGCTGCGCGTCAGCGTCGCGAGCTTTGGCGCTGACTAAATAAATAGCTGGAAACTATTGAAGACGGGCAGCATTCCGTCCATTAGATACGCCACATGCCATGGGTTGACAGGCTTAGCGGCCCAAGCGACTTGCCATACAAACTGCCCCTTGCAGGAAGGAACCTCAAAACTGAGTAACATTCTGCCAATTTTTAGGTAGTATTTTACTTGACGTTATTGCCGCCTTGATTTTTTTTTGATTTTCCTCTGCTAGAAGAATGAATTCACAAAAGCTGTCTTAAAGTTGAGCGAATGTGCCTTAACGGCACTAATATTGCAGCGTAGGCTAAGAAAAATTTCGTATTTTGATTGGTATTTGGAGTCAGTGCTCCTCCATGTCTCCTTACTCCAAATTTATTCTCACAGATATGTCATCATTCTGGAGATGGTGGTGCCCCCCTTGATGGCACCTGCTTTTGGCGATTCATCGGATCGATCTACGCCTTGGTGTTGTGCCAAGAAGATCTGTGCTGGAATTTGAAATACGTACTAGATAGTTTTCGCAATTGGTGGTACGTGCGAGGCCACCTTCAAGGAAAATACGAGAGTCGACGTCGCATTGCAAGTGGCCTGTTTTGGCCATGTACTATTGTAGCTTGACGGTTTTCCTTTTTATTCTTTATATAGAAAGAATATGACTGCAGCCAATATAAAGCGCAATTATTATAGTCGCATTGCATTGTTTTTTAATACAATCATATTGTCTTGACGCCTTTTGATGATACCTTTTCCAATGCCTCAGCATTCCATTGAGCCTTCCTAGGGCCACATCAACCTGATTTGTTTACAAATCGTCACCCACTAAAGGGGCTCAATTACTTAACATCGCTCTTGTGTATGCAGCCTGTGTTGCCGCTGGGTACCATTGCCAAGCCTTGGTTTTATGGCTGTCACTGTAATCACAAGCGCCCTTGATGACCACGCAAGGAAACGTCTTGCAGACTCCGGCACCTTCCATTTCAAAGCCCAAGATGCGTTCCTGTTTTAAGATGCTATCTCGCTCCTCTCTAGACTTCACCGCCTTATCTCTTGATGCAACGAGGCCAAAGTGAACAGCAGGCTGCGGCGTGCCCTAAGACAGGCGAAGATGTGATACCAAGTTGCCGCAGCACCCGCGCTGCTGACCTGTCATCTCGGCGCCGATATGATGATATGACGCATCCAACAATATGTCCTTCTCGACACCAGTGTATTCCGCTTTTAGACCCGACTCGTTCTGAAGTTTGCCATGATACTCAGCAATCTTTTTGTCGTAAAGTCCGTTGATTGTGAAGATTCTTGAGCTTTGCCAATAGTGCTTTGCCAATAGTGAATTGATCTTTAAGTTAGGGCCTCAGAATGAGTCCATGGACGTATTTATTTGTAAAAAAATCAACTGTGGGCTCAACCAGGCAGTAGACCTAGGAACACCTTTATAGTACAACCGTTTTTTGGATACAACCAGTGGCATTGCAAATGCAGCCCCATGCCATACAACTAACTTTACTCTTCTAGGCAGAACAACCTTGAGATGCCCTCTTTATTGCCGAATATATTAACCAAAATAAAAATTTGGTGGAGATTGTAATAGGATCCCTTGGCGCCGTTAATCTTGGAGAAGACCCAGATGGGAATAAATATGTAAGTTGGAGAGTGCTAATGCTATAATTCAGACTATATGTACTGAAAAAAAATTAAACCCAGGCCATAAAGAAACTGTCCAAAACCCGCTTGCGGAAGCGCGCCCAGTCAAATCTCCTACGCCGGGCTACTCGTCGGGGTACATTTTTGGTTGGCTCTCACATCCGCTCAAATCAAGTAAATATTCTTTTTGAATTGATTCGTGGTAAAATCGAAATCATGGCACAACTGAACCACCCAAATCTTGTTCAACTATTTGAGGTATTGGCTGACCCCGAGGAAGACTGACTTTGCATGGTCATGGAGCTGTGTGAAAAGGGTGCTCTGATGAAGATCAACTTGGACTAGAAAGCGGAGACTTTTGAGGAAGAGCAATGCCGCTTTGTTTTCCGTCATCTCATTTTAGCCATTGAGCACTGTAAGTGACTTGGTATAGGCAGTTCGGGGCTTCATGCAGCTAACGTGAAACTAGTGCACACTCAGGGTATCCTTCATGAGGCAATCACGCTGGACAATGTTCTTGTGTCTAAAGATGACGCCTTAAAAGTTACTGGCTTAGGAAACCCCGAATTGTTTGAGAAACCGGGGCCAATGTTAACCAACAAGCAGGCTGACCTGCCAGTCTTTTTGCCCCCGGAGCTCTGCATGGCGAAACAAAGCGAGGTGTCTAGCAGAGCTGTGGATATTTGGCCTATGGGAGTTTCACTTTACTGTCTCAAATATAGACACCACCCCTTTTCCAAAGAAGGATTACTATAAATGTATAATTTTTTTTTTGTCAGAACCGATTTTCTTCAACCCTCTGCGCTGTCATGACAAGCAGGTGGGCCGTGACGAAACAGAAGATCAGCTTCCAACATGCCGATATGCAGGTAAGTTTCCGAGTGTTTGATTCAATTGTGTTGGTTTCATTCTCTTTAGTATCGGTGTTGGCAACAAGTGAATTGGAGCTGATTCGACATTGCCAACAAGATACTCTCATCCAAGCTAATATTGGGGTGGGGCTAACCATGAGTTGCGCAAACCTAATGCACGGGATACTTTTTTTTGTGTACATGGTATTAACATTTTTTTTTCCCTTTTTTATTTTCGTTAAAAAAGCGAGAAACAAAATACGACAAATAATGCCCCAACCCGAGTTTTCTCCCGAGGCTATTCAGAGCAGGTCGCTGAAGATTTTAATCACGCCATTGAACCAGGGTTGATCGTTGCTCAGGCAATGCCCCTTGTCGCTCCTTTTTATGGGGCAACTGCTATTTCCCTCGTAAGATGTCTCTATTCAGCGGCCCAGCACAACAAAAAGACGCAGGTCATTCACCAAATAACATATTTCTCGCTCCTCGGATTTGCAGAAAAGAAAGCACTCTCTGTTTGAGCGCCGATCTCCCTTTACATACCTTCTCAGCCATGCGTCGGCCCAACATGGAGGCGGGGCTTTCGTCCGAGCATGGGTTCGACAACCCAATCAACCGCCTCAGCAGCCCAGGCGTCTTGAGAAGTGTCATGCAGCCACTCGAACACAAGATGCACCAATACGACAAGCTGATGCAAGAAGCCCATCAACAGACGGCCGGCTATGACGAGGAATTACGTCTTTTGCACGAGAGGAGGTCCATGGCCGAAGAACGATACATGGCAGCCAAGGCCAAGCATGCCCATTACGAGCAGCAACATCAGGGCGTTTCTAGGGCCCTTCACGGTGAGTACGAGTACGAATTCCCCCAGCGCCGCCCTGAACCTGTGCATCACAATGATCATATAGGGCAAGTAGATACCTTTGACGACGAAAAGATGCGCCTCCAACCTGGAATGGAAATGGAAACGCCGTCAAAACTTGGACGACGAGAACCCAGCGACCATTTTACCCCTCACCAATTATTTTACATTTTTGTACTCGATGGCATTGGCGGCATGATCGTTTCCGGTGGCATAAACTTCGGACTAGCTTTTGGTGAGTGCACATCAATAACAACATCACAACCGCCCCGGGCTCAAGAGAGTAAAATGAGCTGACACGTAGACCTTGCAATCCAAAAGCCATGTATACAACCCAAAACACTGTGCTAAGCCCCATCCGCCTTTTCCAGCTGCCCAACACGCTGGCTGGCGACGCAGCTGTCACCATCATCATCCAGTGCATCATCACTTGGTTCATAGAAAAGGCGCTGGTCGCTCATGACCTTTCCCACAGGGGTGTCCAGCCCATTGGCTTCATCCCAAAGCCCACTCGCGATTGGCTCAGATGGTGGTTCTTCCTGCCTACCTTGGGCTACGACATAGCTTCAGACGAGGAGGCCATCGATGAGTATCAAGCCAAGATAGCTGCGACGGGATTTTTGAATGCCCTCGCCTCGGTCATCCAGGAAGCCCTTCGGGGGTTCCTGATTGCCGTTGTGAGCTTTCTTCTACTCTGGCCAGCGAGCGTAGGCATCTTGATCGCGTTTGGCAACCCTGTCGGCGGTGATTATACGTACTCGGATCGCTGGACGCCCCAGATATTCAAGGGAATTCTTGGTGGAGTGCTGGGACTATTGACAACACCTTTGATGGCTATGTTCTGGCTGATCAAGGCTGGATGGGAGGGTAAACGTTACCGGTACCCATATGCGTACAAGGACGGGTTATAAAAATGAGTGGCATGAGAGGGCCAATTTAATCGGGTTGATGAGCATCATAGCATTGGAGTTGGGTCTGTTTAATAGTTGAATTAAAGCGCGATCTCGCTTCCGTCATGGCCTTTTATTCTGTGCTGTTTCTATCATGTTGAAATGTTGAAATGGATAACCCCTTATCTACAATAGTGCCAGGAACACTAGCTTGGCATGAGTTCTTAACAATTGGTGCTAGCACCAGACACCGTGCAGAATGTTCCATCAGGTCCCGATCCGAGCTTGGTTGGCTCAGCTCCAGTGTCATTCCCCTTGTACCGATCGCATGACTTTTTCTTGTTCTGGCAGCAGTTTTTCATGGTGCATGTGTCTCCATAGTTGGTGTTGATACCACACAAAACACCTCCGTCAACAGCGACGACGTTTTTCAGGACAACGTTGCGGGGACCACCGTTCTTGGAGCAGTTACCACAGCTTCGAACCACCTTGCCGTAGTCCTTGACATAGAAGTCGGTGATTTCTACGGTACCTCGTCCGTTGAACTGGACGACTTTATCCGAGGCATGAAATGCGCCGCCGCCATTGATAAACGAGGTTCCACTAGTCTGTTTAAGAGTACTGAGGAAGAAATGGGTTAGTCGCCACGGTGACATTGATGTAGGATGACTTACATGGCGTCTTCGCAAACATTAGACCACCAAACATTGTTGAGGGTACTGTAAGGAACTAGTTAGAAACGCAATATCTATGACAGAATCTCCGAAAACTTACCATGTTCCTCGGCAGTGAACACCTTCAGCTTGATTAGGCCCGATGATGACATTAGAGAGAGTGGCGCCATCTTCAAGAATGAAGATGCTATCTTTCTCGCCCGTCTCCTTTTGCTCCGCACAAACTTTGGCTGGTTTTGACAGAACGTTAGAATCCATGATTTTATATAATAATTTCGTAGTTGCTTAGAGAAGACTCACTACTTCGGTCATACATCTTCATACCGCCATCAAACGAGACAGGGACCGTAATGGGAGTGGGACTCGAAACAGCTCCAGAAGAAGCTGGAAGAGTAGTAGTGACGGCAAATACTGCCGGTAGAATTGCTAAAATACCAAAGCAATGCATTTCGGCGTGTTTGGGGAATTCGGGATGGTGATTGATTTATGTATGTACCTAATTGTGTGTTTATGTACAGCTGCGAGCTTTTTGAGAGGAGCCATGCACCTTTATATACACTGTCAATACTACTACCGCTTCCATCGATTCAGTCTTCTGTGATTATCAGTATCAATCATGAGACTGTATCCAGTTCCAAGTCTGGTAATTCTGGAGGCAAGCACCAGTTAGGAAACAACGGCGCTACATCTTCCGCGAATGAAACACGGCACTGTCGCGTCATAATAAATTTGAGCCAAGCCGTGCACACCGATTGGGGTTGAACTCAAAAAGTTTATCACAAAAAATCTGCTCACAAGCACGGAAAAATGTTCCGAATCCATAAAAGGCAACTGATTCATGTGTAAGCCCTGGCAGTCGCCTTGCGGCGCGAAATATTAGCGAACGGAGACGGCCGGTTAGATGATAGTTAGCAAGGATTATTTAATCCGTCTTGGCGGTCCCATTATTGTAAAGCAATCGGATGACATTTGTTCCTGGTTGGGTTGTTAGAATCAGTCTCCTGGTGGCTCGGAACACCAGCATCGGGACAAAAAGGTGGCTTGAGTTGGGCATAGACATTAGCAATATGTAAAACATCTCGTCTTCCATTAGAATAGAATACGTTATGCGAAATATTACAGCGGACATTGAAATGGAGCGGAGTTGAATGTGATGTAAAAACACGCACCAAGCCCAGAACAACGAGAGGCTAGCTGCTGGATGGGACTGTACCTGGAAATGCGACCTGGAAACCGGGCAAAATAGAGAAAAAGAAAACAAACCGCCCACAGCACCTGGCGTCAAATGAACAATATAAACATCATTGAGGTTGTTCACTCTAACAGTCACTCAAAAATGAAGCCTCTCAACTGGGTCCTTGGTGTTGCGACCAGCCTTTATCACCAAGTCCGGTGTTGTAGCCGGACCAACTATTGGCCGAAAACCCCTGCCTACCCTGTACCAACGTCCACACTCATCATCCCCAGCACAACATGTTCAGTTATAATTCGTGAAGTTGTTAAATATGGTGTGTTAGCGTCGGGCTTCATGGGCTACAGCTAATGGACTGGATGGTTAGTTGCCTTATTGCCATAGCTATTTCCTCCCCATTATACATTCTAATGACAGAAATCCAAAGAACATAGTGCTACCCTTGAAGAAAAGTAAGGCAAGCAATGCTGCATAGCTGACAGTACTCCGGCTCGGCAATATCAATGCGTTCTTTTTACTTCATCCTTCTTTTTCTTGCATTGTATTAATCTAAGAGGAAGTGGAGAAGCCGCTGTCAGGCCTGACATTGAGGTATTTTAAACTTTGGAGCCTTGATTCACTCATGGCAACGTTACTTGTGGCGGTGCCATTGGAACAAGATGTTTTCAAGTGATGCTCAATAGATTTGTGTGAGAGATATTTCCAGTGGTCCCTCTCCTCTAGTTGCCCTCCATTTATTTGTGACCTCAATGATTCCATCACAGCCTTGTATTGCCCATGCCCATTTTCTCAGAAATATGGGCGTAGCCTCCCAGCTTTCTCTCAAATGGGGCTCTCCCCATAAAATCAAACCTCTGCCACTGGCAAAAAGCCCATCGCCACGATATTCCGGCTGCGTCCTTGGCACCCTGGGATGCGCATTGTGCACCAAGTCCCCCACAAGATCCTCTAGGAACTCGATATGGTTAAAAAAGGGTTGTTGGCGAATAAGATTATTTCTCATTTCAGGAAACGGCAACATGTCTATCCAGTTAGGATGTGGTGAATTCATCTGAAGCTGTGTTGGCCGAAGACAAGTTGGCATGTCAAAGTGCATTGGCCGCAGCACTGTAAAATCACACCCTACTGTGAAATCTGGGAGAATGGGAAAATCGGGCATGGTACTGATGAACATAGCCACACGTCTTAACACCGACTTATTTGAGAAAAAACCTCTGCATACATTATGAGTTATCAGATGCACATGATCAACGGGCAAAGGCAACTTGTGGCCATGAGGAGATTTGGGTATTAAGGAGGTCGATGTTTCGTCAAACAGACTGTATTCATCAGAGATGCTGTCCCTGGCAGCCTGCACGACTTGGGTTGGGTGACCAGGGCTTGCCTCCAACCGCCAACAATCGACCCGATACGGACGTGGTCGATTCTTGGAATTGGCGCCCTCGTCACGTTTGATACGTTCTCCTACGATATTTTAGTTATTGATATGACCGTATATGGGGATTCTTGCCAGCTTACTGCGCGCTCTTTGGTTGAGTCTATTTTGGACCCTCTTTCGTTCTTTCTTCTCTGCAGTGGAGAGTGCTTGGCCTGTAATTGCCATCTCTGGAGCTGCTGATTGATTTTATGTCGGATGCAAGCGGCGGAGTTGGACGCAGATTAAAAAAAAAGGGTTGTCTTTGACAAATACAATCAATGCAATACTGGCTTCGTCTTGGCCAAACTAAACCGTAATAAGAAATCCAGTCAGCCAGCTGACAAAGATTTTTCACGTACCAAACTCCACACTATGACCAAAAGGGCAAAACGGTCAGCCATGATGCCTCCAGTTATCCCGACGAGAGACAGCGTCTCCATGCTAGAAGGCAAAGTAGCGGTCACTGGGCGTGAGAATACGGCGGAGATTAGAGAAAGAATGGTGGGAAATTTTGATGCAGTATGGTAAAGTCCGAAAAATCCATCGCAGAAGTTTAACGGCGGAGTTATCCATTGGAGTTTAGATGCCGTCGGGAAAGATTTCCACTATTGGGCTGAGCGGCCAGCTTCAAGATCTAATATATAAACTACTTGCGCAGTTTTTATTCGATTCAATCCCATCGAATCCAGTTTAAACAAGCAATTCCCATCATAAATCATATTGACTACCTCTTTTGATCACTTCAATCATCCTTCGCCATGTCACGATACGCAGCAGCTCATGCCAACCCTCAGGGTCCTGGTGATGCGAGACCTACCGCACTTCAAATTGTTAAAGATGAAGCCATGGAAGGAAAACTCGAGAGAAAGGTCATTGTAATCACTGGAACCTCGTCTGGAATTGGCATCGAGACGGTTCGTGCGCTATCAGCCACCGGGGCTAAACTTTTCCTAACTGCACGAGATCTTGGCAAAGCCAAGGCTGTTATGGAGGATATTTTTGACCCAACCCATATGGAGCTCATTGAGATGGATCAAGGCTCCTTGGAGAGTGTCCGCAAGGCTGCAAATGAAATTTTGTCCAAGACGGACAAGATCAACATCTTGGTGAACAACGCTGGCATCATGGCGGTACAAAGCCTTGAGTTTACCAAGGACGGCCATGAGTTGCAATTTGGAACCAACCACTTATCCCACTTCTTGTTCTTCGAGCTCTTGAAGCCAGCCCTACTTGCCGCGGTTACGCCAGAGTTCCATTCGCGAGTCGTCGTTGTTGCCTCGGCTGCGCATTTGAAAAATGGAATCAACGCGTCGGACAATTATAATTTCCAAAAGGGCGACTATGATCCCTGGGTCGCCTACGCGCAATCCAAAACGGCCAATATCTACATGGCCAACGAGATAGAGAGAAGGTATGGATCCCAGGGCCTTCACGCGACAAGCCTGCACCCTGGCGGAATCATGACACCTCTGGCCAGACATCTTTCGAAACAAGAGCTGGGTACCTTCTCCCAAAACGAAGAAGTTATGAAGCAATTAAAGAGCCCTGAGCAAGGCGCAGCCACGACAGTTTGGGCTGCCATTGGCAAAGAATGGGAGCGCAGAGGCGGAAAGTACTTGTCAGACTGTTCTGAAGCTGAACCTGCAGTGTATGAGAACGATTCTATGAGCACAGGCTATGCTAAGCATACTGTTAATCAAGAGGCTGCGAGCCGCCTGTGGGAGGATTCCTTGAAGATAGTGGGCCTCACTTAAAGTGTCATAGATTCTATATATTACACAGAGCCATATATAGTTGGATACGTAACAGGAATCCGGTTTGAGCTTTGGTGCCAGCCTAAGCATATTTATTTGAATAAAAGAATCAAGTTCATGGTTTCAGCCAGAGGTCGTGCGGTAAGTATTTTGAATCACCTGCTGGTTTCATGCCAATGTTATTGTAGTAACAAGTCTCAATGTGACGTGCTCCTTCGAGATGTTGATAACCCAGTCGCCGTGCCATCCGAGTATGATGAGGAGTTAAAGTAGTAAACGTTAAAATATGTATACAACACAGATTACAACAGTAGCAATGAAAAAGCTTGAAAAGTCCCTTCCATCAGCCCAGGTGATCTCCGAACTATCATGTCCTATAATGCCTGTCCATTTAATTAGTTTAATAGGCAACATAAAGCCCCGCCAGAATTCTTGCACCCATTTTAGTAGCGTATGTATCAGCCACCCAAGTGTTCGCGCAAGAGTCCGCAGATGCCTATTATCCACTATTGATGCAAGTATCATTTCTCCCAGAGACCAAATATTCGCACGCATCAATGACTCTACGGCTATCGGTCGCATTTCTCTGTTACCCTGATAAGAGGCCTTTGAAATCTCCCAGGGGTTTTCCCCACGGTAGGCCCCAACGTCAACAAGCCAGATATTCTTATTCCCAAATCTCAGATACTCGGCTCGAACATATGCTTTTATATTGGGATTCTTCGTACCAATCTCTCCAACAAAAAGATCGCTTGTCTGGCCTGATTGCCTAGGAAAGCTTCGCAGCTGTATCTCCTTCGCCTTAGAGGGGCCCATTTCTCCTAGAACAACAGTTAATGTAGATGCTCCCCATGACATGTACAGTCTCTCTAGTGTGACTGTGAATCCGAGTTCAGGTGAATGACTAAAGTCAACCGTTGCGTTTAGACGAGATATGACAAAAGGATTCCCAACTCGGTGTACAGGGGATACGGCATAAACTAAGGGAGACGTCAACGCAATAGCCAACGAGAAGACTGCCGGCTCGTAGCTTGTCAATATTCCCCGGTCAGAGTCCCAAAAGCAGTCCGGGTTCGTGACTTTTGTTATTGATGCGAGGCTGTTTGGCAAGGGTCGTATTACAACATCGTGCTGGCCGATATGACTTCGCCCTGCGGTTGCTCGTCCCATCTTTTGCATGTATATTTTCCGCGGCATATTCCCAAAATAGTGCCTCTGAGCAACCAAAATCGGCCTGCCCTTCCCCAATCTACCATATATATCGTCTCCCATAGGCTGAAGGCGAATGGGAATCGCAAGAAACTGAAACGGGTCATTTCTCCGGTGGCAATTGAGAATAGCGCATAGACTCCGCTGAAAGTTTGCAAATGTGATATTGCAGATGCGGAGCTTGATTTTTATGCCACTATTTATCACCCTAAGCCCCGATTCATGAGCAAAGTAGCGGTTTGGTGCCACATCGGCGGACTCGGCAAAGTAGGCAGGCGACTCTGCCAACAGGCCGTACAGGTCGGAGTGTTGGAGTCCATACATATCGCCTCTTCCCCATGCAAACAAAGACTCGTCATTGGACACCTTCATAATCTCCTCCTGGAGGCGTATGAAGGCGCGTTTCCCTTCTCCATAGACCAGCGGCATGTTGATGCTGAAGATTCCGAAAAGACAATAGGCAATGTCTTCCTCTCTTGTGGTTTTCCTCTTTGAGGCCCATGACATGCGCTCAGATACACTGGCGTTGTGCAAATCATCGCCCATAAAGAAGTTTGGCCTAATGGATGTAATGGTGGATATGGCTTGGCAAAGATCAGGCCGCGTTCCTAGCAGGGTCCACTCGGACGAATAGAAGTGTACGTAACGAGGAGCAATCAACTCTTGGAGGGTCCAGCCGCGTGTGAACCATCGGCTCCGTGAGAAAGCCGAGTCTGGCGCAGTAGCATCAGTGCCCCGAGGGACATCAGATAGGAATGCATAGCAAACATGGGCTTCCTCGTACCATTGAAACATGGAGTTGATGGCCTCGGACAACTCAGCACTGCTGGTTTTGTCGATGCAGCATGTGTCTACCCACACATAGTCGAGATTGTCTTTGAGAGCCTGCTGGCAACTTTTGACGATTTTGTCTTTGCCAGCCTTGGTGCATGCTGATGGGTCGCTCATAGCCTGGTATGTGACCTCATCTTCTCCCCACATGTGAGATAGGATGGCGTATGGTGGGACTTCGCCGCCTACATGTTCCTCGACCTGAAGAGTGCGTGCGTTTACTAGGCGCATGTTGGTACCGTTGTTCAGTAGACGCTGCCGACGTTATGGGATGACGGACCTGTCTCGAGGCGAAGCCAACAGCCGGTGGAATATCGTGGTGCGGCTGATGGAACCCTGCTTGAGAGTAGCACCAGCCAATCAGTAATCAGATAACCTCAGTAGCCCCGCGGCTAGAGCTGACATGCTGCGCCTTAGGCTAACTGAACTGGGCGGTCACAATGTTACGTACGATTCCTTCGATGAAACAGCGCAAGGCAGGCCAGCAATCGAAGAAGCCCCAAATTTTATGATTTAGACCAGCATTTATGACAGTTATAAAACTGATTCGGCTCATAAACCCGGCTGTTGTAATACAGACCAAGTTTGTAGGGCGGTATTTATCCGACCGGAGCCGCCGAGCGAGGTCCCCATCGAAATAGCGACATGCCTGGAGGGCGGAGATGAGGATATCTAGGGCCAATGCACTAAAGCAGAGCATTCTGAGACAGTTCCGTCGTCAGATTTAAACAAGAGATTTGTCTCACATAACTCAACCCAGTCACCTGGCTCAAGAAGCCCATGAATTTGTTGAAACAAAGCCTCCTAATCCGTCATAGTGGCAGCAAGTTACCTCGTGTGTACATATTCAAGTGATGTCTTTGGAAACCTCTACTAGCTCGTAAAGTCTACCAGCTGGCTATTGAAGTATTTTACATCAAGCCTCTACAAATGGGATAGAAAATGGTAGTCTTTACGATAGGACGGTTGGCTGGGTCGCTTCGATAGGCGGGAGGCCAGCGCACTTTAATTTGTTGAATGCATTTTAAATTCAATCTATTTCTATAGAAGCATAGAGAAATTCATGGCCAATTATGTTTCTGGCTCTATCTGTGGCTACAAACGGCTTGCAAATCTTGATGATGACATTTCGAGATGCAAGGATTGGATGAAGACATTTGCGGAGCAAGTTCTATGCGTGTTCAATAGTTACACACCGCCCATTTTATTGTGAACAAATTCGAGACTTGGCTAGGATGCAAGGTGAAGTTAGGCGAGTCCCACAAATTCCTATTCACAATACTCGCGAACTTCATCATGTCTTCTTAGTCCTTATGTTCTCAGGTGTGTCTCTCGTGTCATG